>JAXIVJ010000220.1:0-331914 GCA_036785665.1 Chirona hameri | reverse complement strand
ATATATATATATATATATATATATATATATATATATATATATATATATATATATATTATAGAACCTTTCGATTTTGTAGGGTCTAGTTATCCAGACCAACACAAAATAAGCAAAAAAATCCGGGCCGCTACGCGGCGCAAATCAATCAGTTCTTTTCCAGTACAAACGGGTCTAATATAGACTGTACCTACACACTGGCAGCCGCAGGGGGGGGGGGGGGTACATGGGGCCATGTCCCCACCTTTGGCCTTGAATGGGGGGGGGGACAACATGTCTTTTGACCCCACCTTTTGCTCCAGATATATTTCCTCGTTTTGACCCTGCATCCTGGTTCCAATAGAAAAAATCCGTTCTCCAGCCCGCTCAAAACCTCAGATTTTTCCGCCGCTTCGCGGCACAATAATAGCTGTATGGGTGTCCATTTTGTGTAAATACCATTTGTAGTTGAGCCTTTGTGACACATTTTCTTCAAGCCCCTTCGCAAAATCCTGTCTATTTTTTAGTTCAAGAACATTTTGGAAGTCTGCTAGAGGCACCACTGCACTGCTATCGCATGTATAAAATTTCCGGCTAGTAAAAAACGGCTACCCCCCCCCCCCCCTCTCCTGGTCACGAACCTCGACTACCCTCTTGGTCAATTCTGCATCAGCCGTCTGGGGCCGCCCTCGACAGTACAAATTATATATTTGAGCACCATCCGCGGCACTTTAAATGATATAAAGGGTACGACTGATATTGCAAATACCTATAGCCAACGTTTTGTGAACTAAAAAAAAACTGAAATAGGGGCACTCTCAAAATATAGTTGACCAAATCCGTTGAGTTTTCAGATTTGAGTATAGGTAGGGGCACCACTGCAATTGATGACCCCCCTTGAAGATTTTCTGGATCCGCCCCTGCCCCTGCCGACGAACGTGTCACCGACGCGGGACTCGCCGACGGACGTGACATCCGTGCTTTTGTCGATGCTCTTGCTTCGGTATTTTTACACGCTCCAGATGGTAGTGTTTTACCTTTGCCTATCTCGATTTGATGGGAAAAATCGTCTTAGCTACCCACCATCTTAGCAACATGGTGTACAGACTCTCCCGAGATTTAAGGTGTACTCGAGAAACAGATATAGCACAGTAGACGGAAGAATGAAGCCGTAGCTGCTGACCTTGTTGCTTGCTCGAGTGCAAGCTACCCTGTCCCGCCGTGCAGTCATCACTCACTGATCATGGATCCCGCCAGGTAGCCGAGAGCGCGCCAGAAGAAGATCTGTGAGATCTGCGCCTGCGACACCGACACCTGATCCTGGAGGTCAAGCAGCGTCGGCCCCGGCAGCGCCACGCACAGACCCTGAGGGAACAGCCGCGTGAGGCGTCACGCCGATTCCTGACCCTACTGGCAGAGCCAACAACAAGGCACGTCGGGGGTGCTGATACCCAGCTCTACCGGCAGCGCCTGAGCATGCAGTCGAGCGCCCCTGAACACAATGGCGCTCTAGAGCTTCGACATGAGGTGAGATGAGATGAGGTGAGGTGAGGTGAGGTGAGGTGAGGTGAGGTGAGGTTAGGTTAGGTTAGGTTAGGTTAGGTTAGGTTAGGTTAGGTTAGGTGAGGTGAGGTGAGGTGAGGTGAGGTGAGGTGAGGTGAGGTGAGGTGAGGTGGTGAGGTGAGGTGAGGTGAGGTGAGGTGAGGTGAGGTGAGGTGAGGTGAGGTGAGGTGAGGTGAGGTGAGGTGAGATGAGATGAGATGAGATTATGAGATGAGATGAGATTGAGATGAGATTATGAGATGAGATTATGAGATGAGATTATGAGATGAGATTATGAGATGAGATTATGAGATGAGATTATGAGATGAGATTATGAGATGAGATTATGAGATGAGATTATGAGATGAGATTATGAGATGAGATTATGAGATGAGATTATGAGATGAGATTATGAGATGAGATTATGAGATGAGATTATGAGATGAGATTATGAGATGAGATTATGAGATGAGATTATGAGATGAGATTATGAGATGAGATTATGAGATGAGATTATGAGATGAGTTTATGAGATGAGATGAGAATATGAATTATGAGATGAGATGAGAATATGAGATGAGATTCGCAGACTGGTTATTGATTCACCTTTTAAGCATTTAATCACTATTCATTTTGGAATATGAATGATTCAGTCACCATTTGATTCATGGATAACCATTTCAAGAAATTATTCTTTCTGATTCAAAGAATAAATTTTTTGTGTGTGATCAAATCACGTTTGACTCGCCATTGAAATAGCATTGCACAGTAGAGCTGCCACTTTTCAGGCCTGCGACTACCCGCGCCGCGCCGCAAACACTGTTCAACTACCCACCACTACCCACGTGCTCAAATAAGCTGTCAACTACCCACAACTACCCTCAACATAAATTGTACTATTTTGGGATTGAAGAAAATGAAAGCAAAAACCTTTTAAATTATGCAAATTCATGCAATAAACTTGATTGATATTGCTGAAATGAAAGTGCAGTCACTGAAATAAGGTTTAAAACTTAACTTTTTTGAAAAATTGAAAATTCTGCTACCTGCCAACTACCCACTTCAGCCAAATGATTGCTTGTGCTACCCACATCTACCCACGTGGGTAGTAACTACCCACCTCTTGTTGGTAAGTGGGTAGAAAAGTGGCACCTCTATTGCACAGTTTTTTTGATTCAGTCAGCCTTGTTTCTATGCGGGTTTTGATTTAATCATGATTCATGAATACAAAAATCTGGTGTTGAATCGATTCTTCTTTGATTCCAGGGATTTTAATTGAACGATTCCAATCGATTCAATCAGAGTCGAATCAATAACCAGTCTGATGAGAAGATGAGATGAGATGAGAATATGAGATGAAATGAGAATATGATATGAGATGAGATATGATCAACTTAAACCAAGCGTTGTGCAAGTTGCGTGAGTCAGCCGTCGACTCGGTCACACTGCAGCAGTCAGTCTCACCAGAGAAAAGAAGGCCAGGCAGATAGTGACCGTCTTGATGAGCGGCAGGCAGCGTCCGGCGGCGGTGTGCGGGCGGGGGCGGGGGCGGCGGCGGCCGGGCCGGGGGCGGGCGGGCGTCAGCAGGGCGGCCCGGTCCTGCAGACCGTCGTCATCCTCATCGGCCACCGGCTCCGGCAGCGGCAGACCACTCATGGCCGCCTCCTCCGGTCTGCGGGGAGATGGAGGCAGGGGGCTGTCAGGGGATGGCTGGGAGGGGACGGGTAGTTCAGGGACTGTAAGGGGAGGGGAGGGGAGGGGAGGAGAGGGGAGGGGAGGGGAGGGGAGGGGAGGGGAGGGGAGGGGAGGGGAGGGGAGGGGAGGGGAGGGGAGGGGAGGACAGAGAGAGCGAGAGAGCGAGAGAGCGAGAGCGAGAGCGAGAGAGTGCAGGGCTGCAAGGGGAGGGCAGGGAGATAGGAGGGCTGCCAGGGGAGGTGCAGGGCTGTCAAGGGAGTGGTGTGGTGCAGGGTGTGATGCAGGAAGTGATGCAGGAAGTGATGCAGGGAGTGATGCAGAGAGTAGTGTAGGGAGTGGTGTAGGGGGTCTTACATGGGGTTGTACAGAGAGTGGTGTAGGGGTGGTGCAGGTGTGATGCAGGTGTGATGCAGGGGGTGGTGCAGGGAGTGGTGCAGGGAGGAGTGGTGCAGGGAGGAGTGGTGCAGGGGGTGGTGCAGGGGGTGGTGCAGGGGGTGGTGCAGGGAGTGGTGCAGGGAGTGGTGCAGGGGGTGGTGCAGGTGGTGGTGCAGGGGGTAGTGCAGGGGATGGTGCAGGGAGTGGCGCAGGGATATCACACAGGATGGAAGAACGTGCAGGATTGAAGAAAATAGCTTCAATAAAAGTTTTTAGACAGAGCTCAAGCTGCTGACATTTGATAAAAGTTCAGCTTCAAGGTAGAACTGTTTTCACACCATCGGATGCATGGTTGGCAAAGTTGCTGTTTGCTGGTACACATTTTGTACTCTTTTTGTATTCTGATTGAGGGCTGGAGGTCTCCAGAGCTTGATCCAGTTGACTGAATCAAATCAAATATGACTATTCATCATATCTGACTTGATTATGTTTATTTTCCCTTTTCAAAGAGTACAAACAAATTCAAAAGAGTATACAAGAGTACAAAATGCATACCAGCAAACAGCAACTTTGCCAACCATGAATTAGGATGTATCTATGAAAGCCAGGCATCTTGAGCATTGAAAACGTCAATAAAATCCAGCATGAGAACTAACATCAAGCACATCAACATGAACATTGACATATATTTGTTCAGATCTGAAACATGGTAGTGATAGAAATAAGAACTTAATCTGTATATTATTTAACTAAGCCTTTATGAATTCAAAGTCATGCAAAATCAGAACCAAACTAATACATGAAATTGAAATGAATGAATAATGATGTTCCATCAGATCACCAGCCTACCTGGTCATACACCAATCTGAATCACGGCCTTGCACCAAACCTTACTGCTCACTTCACTAACACTCACTTACATCTACTTACAATACAATTGTCAATATCACAAACTTTCAAAAGTAAAACTCCAATATCACAAGCTTTCAAACGAAAACTCCGCTGATAATCTTGCTACAGAAGGCTTGTTACGCCCCGTTATTATTGCAGGATGATCGAAGATCGAAACTTTGAGATCCAACGACGGCTCTGACGCATCGTTGCTGCTTTTTCCTCTAGCATCGTTTTCGCTGAAAGAGTACCTTTTCTCGATCGCTGTTTCCAAGAGAAAATCCGCTTTAATGTTCTCAGTTCATTTCAAAATGCATAGATAGATGATAGACGGATAGCTCTATAGATGATTGCTCTTTCAACAGTACCATACTTCCAAATATTTATGTATTTTGCTTAGAAAGTAGGAACCATACTATAATAGTGAGTTGTGAAAGAAATGGTGAAAAAGCTATGAAATAGAAATAAATATGAACTAAGACAGCTATAACGCAGCTCAGACATAAAACAGCGCAGTGAAGCAATATTCTGTAGTCAAAATATTTTGGGCGGCTGCGTTGATTGTTGTTGTTTGGACTTTCGTGAACAATCTGGCACAGTGGTAAGTTACCTACTTGCTTTCTGTGCCGGGGACCGGGGTTCAGATCCCCTGCGGGCTACGGGCCTCTGAAAAAGGCGTCCCAGCCCCCATATCCCTTGGAACAGGGTAAGAGCTCCAGTTAGCACCTTGGTCCCAGGAGAGGATATCCGATACGGTGCTTGGCTTGGTCCACAAACCAAACCAAACCTTGGTGCCAAGAGGATATTGATATGGTGCTTGGCTTGGTAGTTGGTCCACAACAAACCAAACCATTGATTTTTTAATGTAAGGTTCAGTGCTCATCACATTGCTGGAAATCTGAGAGGTAAATTTGTAAAGCAGATAACTGCAGACAATCATATGATCAATCATATGATCTGCACAATTATTTCCCAAATGCAATTATCAATTTAGTCCAAAGTGTGCAGAAACCTTTAAATTGATTTAACTTGCTAATTGTCATCAGTAGGTATCACAATGATCTTAGTTCGGGTTGCCTGGTTTTGACTGGAGGTAGATAAAAAGTTGTACATCTATAAACAAGATAACTGCTCTGCTGTGTGTCATGGGTGAACAACTATTTATAGAAAATACATTTTGTTTTTATACAAGCTGCTTATTAGCAAATTGAGTTCAAAGTATACAGCATGGGTAGCACAACCTTAGTAGTTGCAGTGCTCTAAAATCCAAATCCACCATCACAAAATTTGGGGCTGCAAATGACATTTCTAGTCTGAGTCCTTTTCAATTATTTTTCAGGCAACTTAAACTGGCATTATTATTGATAGTTCTTTGCCAAAATCTCCCTTTTTTAGATGACTGAAATACATTTTTTGAAAGACTTGGATCAATGAATGCCAATTATATTCATGCATGTTTTGGAATGTTAACATGCAATAAGTGGGCACCTCAAGAAAAGCAACAAATATCTGGCAAATAAAGACATGACAGTAAAAAATATAACCAAACCTGATCAAACCTGAATATTTGCTTACCACATATATGCTGTTTTGCAGTCTGCTTATTGCAAGTCTGTATGCTTCATGCCTGCTTATTGTAAGTTAATAGCATGGTTTAAAGCATCCAAAGCCAAATAATCACTGGATACTTCTAGCCTGCTTATACAGCTTAGGATTTGTTTGCTTTGATTGCTTTGGATTGCAGTGATTTTTATGTACCATGGGTGTACATGGGAGCCTCTACTGATCACAAGTTTACATTAGCAAACAATTGAACCTTCCACCCACCCAACCAAACACCTGGGTTCTTCCTGGGTGCGAATACACTGGGAGCTTGTTCAAGGCTCAGGCTCAGATTTGTTAAGTAGAGAGGAAACTGCATGAAGAGAGGGAACTGCTGCAATCCATGCTTAGAAGATCTGGAGCTCAAGGATTGCCTGAACACAATTGTTTTGCTATTGGCAGGGGTGTCACCACCTGGGGAGAGGGGGGGGGGGGCTCCCCCCCCCCCCCAAAAAAAAAAAATAGCAGGATTTTAACATTAACCCTATGGGAGTTGGGTGCCTGACACCTGGCTGCCCCCCAAACACCTGACTGCCCCCCCCCCCCCCCACGCACACTCAAAATGTTGTGGCATCACCTGGTTGCAGGGGTTGGGTATGCATAGCATGCTCTGCTAAAAAATAGCCCATGACTCCATCCAAAGAAAAAGGCTAAGCTAGTGGCCGGCACTGCTCCATCGCATTGCCTTGGGGTCCAAATCGTACCCCTGACCCCGGCCCCCTCTCCCGCCCCACCCCGCCCAATCGGCACGCCCCCGGGTCACCCGCGCCCCGTGGTGTATCCCGTACCTCGTTCCGCGGTGTTCTTTAATAAATAGAGAAGCCTGAGTGCAGCTGAACGATATAAATAACGTTTCTTCACCTAGTGGTACCGTGTGCACGTGCAGGTGTTGACCCCAGTACGGTACAAAAAACGGTTAAAATGGCCATATTACCTGCTGATGCGTCAGCGTACGACATTGCAGCGCCCTAGAAGACTTGGTTGGCCAGAAATAGCAGAGGGGCACCAAGGGGTTCACCCGGAGCACGTGCTAGGTGCACCCCTCGGGGACACCGGAATGCCTCTAAAGGATGTGCCTGCGAACAATCGTGGTCGATTACCGCCGCAGCGTTGGGCCTCTAGCGAGCGTGAACGTCCGTTTCCTACAGACAGGTGCGACAGCTTGCACGTGCACTGCACGCGCACCCTCCACCCCAGCACCCCGAATGATACGGCTCCCAAAGCCCTTGTCCAGCTCTATCGATGCACCAAATTTGGAGTGTCTAGCTAAACAAATTGCCGCCTCTAGCGAACGTGAATGGCCGTTCTCTAAAGAGGGGTGTACACTGCGTCCGCGACCACTGCACGTGCACGCTGTGCACACGGAGACCCCGAGTGACACAGCACGGCACAGGCCTCGTCGCGCTCTATCGATGCACCAAATTGGGTGCGGCTACCTACACATTTCCCGCAAACAGAGGCCCCCACGTGAATACAGTTTTACCCCCTGTGAGGTGCAGCTTACACCCGTCGGGATCAAAACCCCAATGGTTCGGGGTATGGTGCATGTGACCTGCGAGTATGGGACCAGCGTCGCCCCCCGTTCGACCTGTAGAGGTGCTATTTTTTGCAGAGGCCCACTTTGAGGCACGTGACACTTGTCACGTGGCACCGATCGCCCAGCGATTGGTACCGACGTCTGTCCCCCGTTTTGCCGTATCGAACGGGGCCACCCGCGTCCCAATCGGTCAGGCCGTTTGGGCTCCAGACGCGAAAACGCTCGAAAAAACAAACGAACAGACCCACGTCGGCCTGAACTTTCCCGAGGGACCCGCCCCCCCCCCCCCCAAGTATGAAATCTCCGAATCTAAAACCATGTAAAACATACTTTCAGAATCATCGATTTTGATATAGTATCCAAGGACTTTCCAAAAGTGAGGGGGCATTCTGAAGTCGATTCTTGTCATGCAACGCCCATAGACCTGATGTTAAAATCTGAAAATGTTGGGGGTACGTGTCCCCCCCCCCCCCCTCCGACGCTCATGCTAGTATCTATGTGAAGCATGACCAGGGGCGTAGGCAGAATTTCTCCAAGGGAGGCAAATGGGGTCAGAGGGGCCCTCGTAGCCAAGGGGGGCCCACATAATTAAAACAGTACAGTATGTTGTATGCAGACTGGTTATTGATTCGACTCTGATTGAATCGATTGGAATCGTTCAATCAAAATCCCTTGAATCAAAGAAGAATCGATTCACCACCGGATTTTGTATTCATGAATCATGATTGAATCAAAACCCGCATAGAAACAAGGCTGATTGAATCAAAAAGACTGTGCAATGCTATTTCAATGGTGAGTCAAACGTGATTTGTTTAAATAAATACAAATCATCGGAAAGAATAATTTCTCAAAATGGTTATCCATGAATCAAACGGCGATTGAATCATTCATATTCCAAAATGAATCGTGATTTTATCCTTCCAAAAAAGGTGAATCAATAACCAGTCTGGTTGTATGTTGTAAAACAAATAACTTTCGACAATGAATGCTTTTTTGGGGGGGGGGAGTCAAAAACTCGAAATTTCGAAAATCCGCGATAGCCATTTTTAATATAATGCAATTTCCTTTCTTTCGGCGTTTTTTTTTTGCAATTTTCTTCAAAACTCTATTTTCTACGATTTTCCAAACATTTATTGCTTTTCCACCGCAAATGGCATGACATGACGTGATTAAAACGTCATTATCTCCCAAAGTACACCACCATTTTCATTGAAATGTTGCGATAAGACGTATAATTGGTGCAGTATAAGGTACTGAAAGGTTGACGTCGATATCTATCATTGTTTTCAAGTTATTCAAAACAAAAAATCAGGGGGGCAGATTCTGCCACCTCCAGCGGGGCGCGTGTTAATGAAAATATTATACTGAATCTTCTTCAATTCGGATTCAGGAAACAACACAGTACGTACATTCCGATTGTGCACATCTACGATGAAGTTACAAAATCTCTACAAAATAACGAAGTAACATACTCCTTATATCTTTATTTACTGAAAGCTTTGGATACCGTTTGCTTAGAAGTTTTATTGAAGAAAAAAATCCACTCCACATTGTGATACCGAGGGGTTTCTACAACACGATAGTCATATCTTAACACGCGCCCTGGAGGGCCTCTGATAATTACATGCCCAGAGGGTGTGGGGTGAAATCCGCCCCCCCCCTAAAATCTCGGAAACCACGCAACGTAGCGACAAGCAGAAAACGGCGTTAGATAGTTCGAGACAAGTTCTATCGAAGGTATATCTGTCATCTTTTTTAGGTCAGGTCAATATTGAGGTCACCAGAGGTCATCAAAGGTCAGATTTTCCAGTTTTAGGACTTCGCTCCAGAAGCCCCCAAATATCTCGGGAACTATGATAGCTAGGAACAAACGAAAACAAAACAATCAAAAGCTCTTGAAATATGTAATCGCCATTTGTGTCCTCAAATTTGAGCTAAGGTCAATATTTTAGGCTCCAGAGGTCATCAAATGAAAACAAAAATGTTTTTGGCAAAACAGTTTTTCGCAAATAACTTTTTACCTAAGGAAGATAAGGGACTATATTTTACGCCATCGTGTCTGTCTCGTCAAGGCGCTTCTAATTCAAAATCGTAGAAGGATGAGAAACATGTTTACATTTTCCCCTCAGATATCGAATATTTCCACTGCAGGGTCGCTCAGGAAAGTACGGACCAACGTGGTTGTCCGGATGTGTGTCCAGGCGAGATCTTTGGCCACCTCTGCAGGTCGACGCTGCAGTTATTGGTTCGGAAGATAACCAGGGGGCGAAAAACGCCCCCCCCCCCAGCCAAACAGCCAGGCGTTCTGCTGAAACCCCAGCCAATCCCGGGTTAATACTCATACATTGTCAACGCCTTGTACTCCTCTCAGACGTTAATAGCATACACTGAAAAACAATGAGAACTTTGACTGGTCTTCCTTCGAGAGCCTCACCGGCGCTCGACCGGCAGACCACCTTTTCGACCACAGGACCCTCTAAAGGACAGCAGAGGCCCTCTACAATCTACATGCTGGAAGGGCCTTCTAAAGGCTGACAGAGGTCCTCTACAGATCGGCAGGGCCTTCTAAATGCCAGCAGATGGCCCTCTGCAGACCAACTGGGACACTCTGCGTATCGACGAGGCCCCTACAGGCTGGAAGAGGGCCCTCTACAGGTCAGCAGGACCCTCTAAATGCCGTTAAGAGGCCCTCTGCAGATTGGCAGGGCGATCTACAGATCGGCAGGGCCCTCTCAAGGCCGACAGGGCCCTCTAGAGGCCGGAAGGGCCATCTTAAGGTCGGCAGAGGGTCCTCTATAGATTGGCTGGGGCACTCTGCAGATCGACAGGGCCCCTAAAGGCTGGAAGAGGCCCCTCTGCATGCTGACAGGGTCATCTAAAGGCCGACAGAGGGCCCTCTACAGATATGCAGGGCCCTCTAAAGGCCAGCGGACGTCCCTCTACAGATTGGCTGTGATACTCTGCAGATCGACAGGGCCCATACAATCTGGAAGAGGGCCCTCTACAGGTCGACAGGGCCCTCCAAATGCCGGAAGAGGCCCTCTACAAATTGGCAGGTCGATCTACAGATCGACAGGGCCCTCTGAAGGTCGGCAGAGGGCCCTCCAGATCGGCAGGGACCCTCTACAGCTCGGCAGGGCCATATAAAGGCCGGCAGAGGGCCCTTTACAACCGACAGGGGCCCTCTAAATGCCGGCAGGGCCCTTTAAAAGCTGGTAGAGGGCCCTCTCAACACTGGCTGGGGCCCTTTTGTACGGATTTACATATACATGCCTTTAACAGACAAGCAAGTGAGCTGTTATTTATTCGTGTTACGATGATTTTGTTTAGGTTCGTGGGCGTTTTTTATGCGACATAAGGCGTTTTGGGGGCGCCTGACACCATCCAAAACACTGGGGCCTTCGGCGACCGGGGGCCCTCCTGGCCTCCAGCGGGGGGGGGGGGGGGGGGGGGCTTCCCCCCCTGCCTACGCCCTTGAGGATGACCACCTGATAACATGCTAACTCTGATGTTAACTATGTACTTAATGTGTATTAGTCCAGAAGTAGTATGATATATTCTCGAGCTGTTTTGTATTCTGGAAAGTTCAGTCAGAGCAAAATATTGAGTCAGAGTTGAGTCAGCTTACCTTACCTTACCTTACCTTACCTTACCTTACCTTACCTTACCTTACCTTACCTCACCTTACCTCACCTTACCTCACCTCACCTCACCTCACCTCACCTTACCTTACCTTACCTTACCTTACCTTACCTTACCTCACCTCACCTTACCTTACCTTACCTCACCTCACCTTACCTTACCTTACCTTACCTTACCTTACCTTACCTCACCTCACCTCACCTCACCTCACCTTACCTCACCTTACCTCACCTCACCTTACCTCACCTTACCTCACCTTACCTCACCTTACCTCACCTTACCTCACCTTACCTCACCTTACCTCACCCTACCTTACCTTACCTTACCACCTTACCACCTTACCACCTTACCTTACCTTATCTTACCTTACCTTACCTTACCTTACCTTACCTTACCTTACCTTACCTTACCTTACCTTACCTTACCTTACCTTACCTCACCTCACCTCACCTTACCTTACCTTACCTCACCTTACCTTACCTTACCTCACCTTACCTCACCTTACCTCACATTACTTTACCTTACCTTACCTTACCTTACCTTACCTTACCTTACCTTACCTTGCCTTACCTTACCTTACCTTACCTTACCTTACCTCACCTTACCTTACCTTACCTTACCTTACCTTACCTCACCTCACCTTACCTTACCTTACCTTACCTTACCTTACCTCACCTTACCTTACCTTACCTTACCTTACCTTACCTTACCTTACCTTACCTCACCTCACCTCACCTCACCTTACCTCACCTCACCTTACCTCACCTCACCTTACCTCACCTTACCTCACCTTACCTCACCTTACCTCACCTTACCTCACCATACCTTACCTTACCTTACTAAACCAAACCATTGATGTGGTAAGGTGGTAATGGTTACCACCTTACCACCTTACCACCTTACCACCTTACCTTACCTTACCTTACCTTACCTTACCTTACCTCACCTTACCTTACCTTACCTTACCCTACCTTACCTTACCTTACCTCACCTTACCTTACCTCACCTTACCTCACATTACCTTACCTTACCTTACCTTACCTTACCTTACCTTACCTTACCTTATCTTACCTTATCTTACCTTACCTTACCTTACCTTACCTTACCTTACCTTACCTTACCTTACCTTACCTTACCTTACCTTACCTTACCTTACCTTACCTTACCTTACCTCACCTCACCTTACCTCACCTTACCTCACCTCACCTTACCCTACCACCTTACCTTACCACCTTACCTTACCACCTTACCTTACCACCTTACCTTACCTTACCTTACCTTACCTTACCTTACCTTACCTTACCTTACCTTACCTTACCTTACCTTACCTTACCTTACCTTACCTTACCTTACCTTACCTTACCTTACCTTACCTTACCTCACCTTACTTTGATCGGGATTTGAGAAAAAGGCCCTAAGGCCTGTAGGTCCCTTTCTCATCGAGCTCCTATGTTCCATACTGACTCAATCAGTGTCTGGTATGTAGTACCGGAAGTGAGCCCAGTGGGCATCGAGCCTTGAAAGAGTCCATAGTAGGAGAATAGACGACTTTGGCTGGCAAGCTGTTCCAGTCGTTGACTACCCTAATGGCGAAGGCTGACCTCCTGACTCTGCCTGATGCTGGGGACTTTCGAAGCTTGTATGGGTGGCCTCTTGTGGCACCATCAGTGGCACGAGTGAAGTAATTGGCCGGGTCCATATCAACACCACTGTGGAAGATCTGATAAGTTTGAACCAGGGCCTCGGCTACGGAATTCTTACTGGGGGGCAATTCGAGAGAAAAAAAATATGCTAAGGCATATGGTTAAGCGCAGGCACGTAGCCAGGATTTTTATCAGGGGGGGGGGGGGGGCACGTCAGTGGTAGAATCATTTCGCTCCTCAGCCAAATTTTGTTGACGGGGGGGGGGTCGGGTCGTCCATAAAAAAAATCGCATTTTATTTAGTATAAATTGTGTAATTGGTTTGCTCGGAGGGAGGGGGATATGGCCGTGCCCCCCTTGCCACGTCCATGACTAAGCTTACCTATGCATAAGTACTGATACATTTTAAGTGGGATAACGACAGACATAAGTGTAAAACAGAAATAAAATAGTAGAATAATACAATAATGAAGCCAAATAAAAATGATAAATTTAAACACGCCCATCATCGAAGGTCCACACCTGTGATGTCGATTTTTTTTAACGATTTGGGGGACCGGACATGAACGGAGCGAAGGGGTCCACCGGCGCCATAGCTTTGCCAATACAACTAAATCGGTCGAACATTAACACATTTCCTGAAAGAAGATCTAAGCAGCTTATACAAGGGAGAATTTGTTTTAAAGCAGTTCTTAACCAGCGCCCTGCCGGTGCTCGGCGCCAGCTCAGTCGTGCTAGGGGAAGCATCTGACGCCCCAACCCCTAAACACGTCTCAAATGGGGATTAGGCAGAATTAACAAATACCGTTAGATAGCTCGTCTAAATTCATTTAGAAATTGTTACATCGCTCAGTCAAGCACTGTGTCTGTGACTCGACCACTCACTTCTTTGGAGGTGGGGCCGCTTGATGTGACCTGGTGACCTCACCTGAGATGAACCTGGTCAAAATGTTTACTTAAGGTGCGCAATTCATGCCGAAACAGGTGTGCCAGAAACGGTGGTGCTGCACGCCGCCAATTCTCGAGAAAAAAAAATAAGGAGGGTCCCAACCCAACCTCCCCCTAAAACGCCCCACCCTCGGCTCGGCACGACACGACTTTGTTTTCAAAAGCACACAAAGTCGGACGAGTTTTGAGACAGCTCATCCAAACGACGTTTTTGGACGTCCTGGATGCGCCAATGGATCAAGGGCTCAATTAGAGCCATCATATCTCTTAGACAATACAACTAAAACATTAGTTAAACATTTTGTGAGACGTTTCATTTTCGACTAAAAAAATAATAATAAACTAGTTGACCTGCAATTAGTAACTCGTCAAATTATCGTATTAATCAGTGCAGATCCAACCCATGCAATAGGTATGCCTAGCAATGGAAAATGGTATCCCTTGGAATGGAAAACGAGGCACCAAAACTAAGAATAGTTGTTACCATGGTTGTTTCTGTTGATTGCTGATTACTGTACAACTCATCTCACATATTACGGTTAGACGTTAATAACTGAAATAATTGTTATTCGTTTTCAACGTTTTTTATTAACTTTCGAACGATGCTCATACCACGTAAACGTGGTACATTGCTTTCGAAACGAAATACATGAAACTCGGGCCGTCGTCCTACCAAGCATCGGGCTGATGTCGGCTCAACGACGGCATGTTTTCGAGAGATCCATTCATCATCGGTCGTGTCGGCCAAATGCTGGCACACAGCCCTAAATTTACTCGTCAGATATGCGGTGAAATCGGTTATTCGATCGAAATATAGCTGTGGGGGCCGAGGGCGCCTTGGGGGGGGGGGGGGGGGGGGGCTGAGGGCCACCCCAGAGGACACAAACAGCTAACACTTTACGAAGGAGAGAAATATTTCTTCGCCGATATTCCCCCGGTTTCGTCGTGTGATGTGATGAAGGTGGTTTTGGGTAGTCTATGTTCCTAGAACCAACGAATTCATCAGAAGCTTGGTTTTCCACGGATCACCGTGGCTGAAACCGTGTGTCAAATGCCTGATCTAAGGCCAGACACAAAGGAGAACCCAGAATGGCAACACAAGTTTTTTTGCGGAGAAATCCACAAAAAGTATAAAACAATAAAGGAAACTCATCTGAGTGTGCTTCTTTATGGATGAATGGATGATTAATAAACCTTCTTTCGTAAAGGTTTCTTGGCTGTTTAATTAGAAAATACGTCATTTTTTGCTGATTTCAGGTGGTTTGGGAGATTTGGCCTTGGCCCTTTGGTTCCGCCATTGGCCAGAAAACATTAAGGGAGCCAAAAGCATCTTTGGGGACCAAACTCAAGATATTGAGGCCGATGGCCACCCCAAACGTATATAAATCGACACCCGTAGTCCACGCCAATTTCGAACCGACGCGACGAGGGGCGGGTATCCGTCCTTAAGATCTCAAAGCTACGCTAGGTAGCTGTAAACAGTGTGTTATTGGTTTTAAGTTGAAAGCATGCTTCAGTGATGCTTTTATCTACTTTACAGACCGTACAATCGTATGTTACCTACGAATTTTGATCCCACTAGGGGGACACAATTTGGTCACTGGGGATGGAGTCACTGCGGGGAATTTGCCCCCCCCCCCCCCCAATTAACATGCTATCCGAGGCCATGCAGTATAGTAAAAAAAAAACGTCGGGTGACTAAAATATTTTTTGTAAAGGCTAGTGATCATCATATATAGTATCCTAGTGCCCGCTCGTGTTGAATTAACCCGCGAGTTACTGGGGTATATTTCATAACCAGACTTACTGGGGGGGGGGGGGGCTATTTCCCCCTCGGATCTCCGGAACTACTGGACCGATTGTAAAAATTAAAACGGCATTCAATAGCCCTGGGAAATGTATCGAGGAAAACATAATATTGTTGACTTCGGGGTCACCGATGACGTCACAGGTCAGGTCAAGTACACAATGTTTGACCGTGTCAAAAGGTCTCGATGGATGGAATTGTCGCGCAAAATTGCGATATTAAACGCATAAGCAGTCGATAAATCGGTATGATTCGTGTGTCGGACACTTCTAAGTACCATTCTAATCTGTTTATGACCTTGGGTCAGGTCAAGGTCATCCGAGGTCACGAGGTCAAACTGCAGATTACGGTCATTAGGCGTTGTAACACATGTTTATGGGTTTGTTTTTCGTCTAGAACGCGAAAAATGACCTTAAAACATTGTTTGTTCCATACAAATAGAAGTAAAAAGCAAAAACGGAAATGCATTTTTTATGCATAATAATGCTGCGAGAGGTGGTCGATTTTTGTAATTTAAAGGTCATAAGTCAGTAATTTTTTAAGATATCCAGTTCAAATTTGGTACACATATTCACCCAACACGTCTCAATAACATAAAATCGGTTTTTGGATAATTCTGATTTTTTGTTGTTGATTTTTTTAAAAAGTATTTGGATTTCTCAAAATTTTGAATACAAAAACTCAAAAATCCGAGATGGCAGTTTGAAAGACCGGTCTATTGTCAGTAATTTGGTTTAAGCCAATTCAATTTATCTCAAACATTGTATCTTTGACAGCGTTTTCCGCAAAACATTTTTGCAACAAAAACCGAAGAACATGACGTCACTCTGACGTCATTTCCGGTTGACCTATCATAACCTCAACTTTTTCCTTTGGCCAATATGTGTAAAATTAGTGTGAGAGAAGGTAATGCAAGATTGGTGACGATACTGGTGTTGGTTTAGGAGTTATTGCAAAATAACGGGAGGTCGGGGGGGGGGGGGGATACCCCCCCCCAGTAAGTCGCGGGTTAATTCAGTTTCATGGGGGGGGGCAAATTGGTTCCACTGAGAGGGCAATTCCCTCCACTGGGGGGGGGGGGGCAATTGTCCCCCCCCCCCAGTTAACATGTTATCCGAGGCCCTGGTTTGAACCATGCCACCACTTCTGCGTCTGTAGTAGAGAGAGATGGTAACTTCAGGGCTCTCAGCCTTTCTTCGTAGGACAGGAGGCGTAGACTGGTCACCATGCGGGCCGCTCTTCTCTGCACCCTCTCCACCAGCTTCTGGTCGGCCCTGTTGAAGGGGCCCACACGAGGTTCCCATACTTCAGGTAAGGTCGAACTAGAGTTATATACAGCAGTGGCAGCGTGTACTCGTCAATCAAGGCGAAGGAGCGACGTATGACCGCTAGTATCTGGGTGGCCTTAGCTACGACTGCTGAAGCGTGCTCTCTGTACTTCAGCTCGGAGTCAATGTGAACCCCCAGGTCCTCGACTTGTGCAACGTTCAGTTGAGCTCCCCTCATCGTGTACTATCAGTTTTGATTATTACGACCAATGTGCACTTGCTCTCGTTAAAGGGCAGCTGCCAGGTGTCGGACCATCTGACCAGGGCCTCCAGGTCGGCTTGCAAGGAGGAGACATCGCTTGGAGTGCAGAAACACTGTAGTACAGTTTTGTGTCATCAGCAAACATTGTTATGGAAGAATGGACCACATCAGGCAAATCATTGATAAACACGAGAAAGAGCAGCGGACCGAGAACAGACCCCTGGGGAACACCACTTGCGACATCAGTCCAGTCTGAGACATGCCCGTTCAGAGCTACTTGCTGTCTCCTTGCTGTCAGAAAGGACCTGATCCATGCGTAGATTTTCCCACTGACGCCATAGGAACGAAGTTTGAGGAGTAAACGCTGGTGAGGGACAGAGTCGAAGGCCTTCTGGAAATCTAGGTACAGTACATCAATAGGGTTGCTACTCTCTAGGGCTTTACTCCAGTCATCTAGAACCTCGACTGAGTATTACAAGAGCGTTTAAGACGGAATCCATGCTGATTGCAAGACAAAAGTTGAGTATCAGTTAGGTGCCGAAAAAGCTCGTCTCGGATCATGGACTGGAGTACCTTACACGTCACTGACGTTAGACTAACTGGGCGGTAGTTCCCAGGATCTTGCCTGTCCCCTTTTTTAAAGATGATCACTATCCTACCCAGTGTCCAGTCTCGGGGTAAACCACCAGTGTCCAACGCCTTGCGGTACGGGAGCGCCAGAGGGGTACAGAGTGAGTGGCGAGCCTCTCGCAACACGCGTGGGTGTATGTCATCGGGTTCAGGGGCACTAGAGAGGTTGAGAGCATGGAGCTTCTGTTCAACGCCCTCTTGCGTGATGGCGATATCAGACAGCTCCGATGGTGCTGCGCCAACAGCGAACACGGGCATGTCAGGGAGCCGTTCACGGGTGAAAACGCTGCCGAAAAACGCGTTCAAGATATCTGACTTTGCTCCGTCACTACTCTCCAGCCCCCCAGTGTTACTGCGGAGATCTCCTATTACCGGCTCAGTCTTCAGTCGAGAGTTAGAAGCTTAGAAAGCTTAACAGATATATCCATCATTATGACAGTGTCAAGTTGGAATTAAACCGTTTTTGAGTCCGAGTTGAGCCAGCCACGAAAGACGTGAGTGGAGCGCAACCCTGGTTGGTGTGTGATACTTGGGATGGACGAGTAGACAAAGTTTATGGAATCATATGTTGGTTGCTTGTAGAACATTACCACTAATACTTCCTTCATCTAATATTGGTAAATGTTGCATACATCCATAGTCAACGAAGGTAAACCCATGCCTGGTGACGCATAACAATTATCAAACCAGTAAGGCGCCGTAGTTGGGGATGAACGAGTGAACGCGAAGGAAATGTATGTTGAATGTGCGTGCACATATGTACGCAGAGTGTATAAAGAACGCATGCACACGCACGTGAGCACGTGCGTGTGGTGTGAAGGATGCTGCTTTGGTGGTACTGTTGCCTGACACCACACCAAATTTCAACTCGATCGGGCAAGTAGTTTCTGAGATAAAAAAAAGGATTCGCGCGTGCGCACGTGCGCACGTGTAGAGGTACCCCACCCCTGACTTATGGGAAGGCGGCGGCTGGGGTCCCTAACCACACACTAAATTTACACACAATCGGCCCAGCCATTGTGAAGTTTTTGCGAGAAAACACTTTTCAACACCCCTCACGCGGCAAGCGCAGTGGTAGTCACGCACGTGAGTCGGCACTGTTCTCAAACAGGGTAGGGTGGATGGAGCTACTCTAGCAAAGAAGTCCGCTTGTCAATCGGACGTGCGGTTGCAGAGATATGAGCTCGAAAGCGTCGCCACAGGCCGAGCCGGGTCGGGCCGCTCATATTCAGATTTTTCCCTTACGCCACGGAAGGACGAGCGCTCTCGCTCGTAATAAGGCGCCGTAGTCGCACGGGTGGAGTTTCCTATTCACATGGTGTGGCCACTGGCCCACCAACTTTGTGTTATGCCCCACCAACTTTTGTCAGATTTGAAGGTTTCCTGGCATTAATATGGCAATTTTCACCTCAATAATTGAAAACATCCGGGCAATTTTTTTTGCCCCACCAACTTTTTCTGGAAAACTCCACCCATGCGTAGTCGGCGATGAACGAGCGAGCGCGAAGGAAATTAGATAGGAGTGCGTCCATTTGATTGTCCCGTTGATAAAGAGGCAGTTGATCCTCTATCGTTTATTTGAACGAGAACAAGAACAATGATGATAGCACTGCAAAATAAGAAAATCATATTAGTAATCACATTACTCTCTACTTCCCCCTAAGTTTTTTGCGCTAACAAAAAATAAACAAAAGTATACTGAGCTGTACGAATAACAAACGAACTGAAAAAATGGTGTCCTGGGATACAAGCCCGGCAAACAGCGCACGGTGAAGCGGACAAGTAAGCACGCGCACTGACATGTATTCGACAGCTCGGTGCCATCTTGGCCAACACCGGGTTGGCGATCTGAGACAGCGTCAACAATTCACATAACCGGCGGCCTCATAAGGCACATAGTCCGTATTTTAATGTTCACATTTCATAGGCCTCAAACCATTTAGGCTGCGTTTTCTTCCGCGACGACCTCCTAGGGGCGGGCGCCGCCGCATCCACCTCCGGCCCCGACGTCGGTGCCAGTGGACGATCTTCACGATGGTGGACGATGGTTGCAGGACCTGGAGCTTCGCAATCTTCACCGGCGGTCGTCCCGCCACCGTCGGCTGCGGGTTCGCGGACCACCGCCGTTGGTGCGGGGGGCTCGGGTGTCGGCTTGACGTGCGCCGGCGTCAGAGGTGGCGGAGGCGTCTCGTTCGCCGCCGCCGGAGGACCGCCACTTGTCGACGTCGGCGGCCCGGCCGACGGGGCCGAGGGGGCCGAGGGGCCGCCGGTGTAGGCGCGACGAGCCAGGACGTCGTCGGCCAGTGTCCGCGGTGGCGGACGCACCACGATAGCTGGTGTATATCGGCGCAGGAACTGGCGATTCCTCAGCGTTACCCGCCCGGACCCTTCCACCCGGACGACGTACTGGTCGTGCTGCCTTACTTCAGTGACCGGGCCAGTCTTCTCCCATCGCCTGGGGTGATTCCCGACCTGATTCTGGATGCGCACCTGGTCGCCTGCGGCGAGGGGCGGGAGGCGGCGTGTGTGTTCACTCCACCGCTCCGCTGCGCGCATGTGGCGATTGCGCAGCGCGTCTTCTCTCGCAGCCAGTGTCTCCCTCCACGTTGGATGCGGGTGATATTTCCCGGGCATGATTGGGACAAAATCCCGGATTGGACGGCCAAACAGGATGGTTGCAGGGGACATACTTGTCTCGGGGTCTGGCGTGTTCCTGTATTGTAGGATAGCTCTCCCAAACTCGTCCGTGTCCAGTTTCCCGGTACTTCCCGCGATCATGCGCTTGACGGTCTTGACTCCAACTTCCGCTCTGCAGTTGGAGTGGGGAAATGCTACTGATGATAGTCGGTGATGTACCCCCCAGTCCTGCAGGAACTTCGCGGTGGATGCTGCGGCGAACTCTGGGCCTCCGTCACTGGCGAGCTCGTCGGGGATGCCGTAAGTGACGAAAGCTCTTCTGAGGCTCGCCACCAGTCCAGCGCTACCTCCGGCACTCCTTTCGACGATTGGCCAGTTGGAGTATCGATCCACAATCACCAACAGAGCGCAGCCGTCATGAGTGAGGTAATCCGCACATACACACTGGAAGGGATACTCTGCAGTGACTGGTGGCGTCGGCGGTGACCGTGGTTGCGATGGTGCCATCTTGTTGCACGGACCACACCGCTCACGCGTGTCCTGGATGGCGGCGGTGATGCCTGGCCAGTAGACTGAGCACTCCGCTCTGGCCAGCATCGCCTGGACCCCCTGGTGGGCAGCGTGAAGTGACGTCAGGACCGCTTGACGCAGCTTCGGTGGGATCACTACCCGTTGTTTGTAGAGGAGAACGCCGTCGAGCGTCAGTAGGTCGTTCCTGAGTTTGTGATATGGCTGAAGGCTGGCGGGCAGTTCGTGTGGTTGCGTTGGCATCTGGTCTTGTTCCACCAGGTTGAGGAGATGCTGCATGTCTTCGTCGCTCGATGTTGCCACCTTCACCCGCTCCCATGTCACTGAGGTGCACTCGAGCGCACCGACTGCTGCTTCCCATAGTGGCAAGTCGGCACTGAGAGCCACTTGACTGGGTTGAGCGAGCCGCACGCCCGCCATTAGTGCTTGCAGGCGCTGGAGTGGTCCGTCGATGATCGGTGCGGCAGCGTCGTGCATCTGCTGTGTACCTGCAGGGTATCTCGAGGCTGCATCAGCCGGCGTGTTCTTCACGCCGGGGATGAAGGTGACCTTGAAGCGGTAGCGGAGTGTTTTTTCTTTCAGATTGCGCAGCCTTGCGTTCGGGATGTCTTCCAGCGATCGATCGCCCAGAATCTTGAGAAGTGGCTTGTGATCCACGGCAACCGTCAGTTTGTCGCAACCGAGTACGAAGAAACGAGCTTTGTCCAGACCTTCCGCGACCGCCAGTGCCTCACCTTCGATCGGCTTGTACCGTGATTCTGCTGGGTTGGTGAACCGACTCCCAATCAGCGTGATTTTCCATCCAGTCTTGCAGCAGAATAGTTCTTCACCTGCACAATTGCAGTGTTTCTGGAACAGCCAGAAGCCTATCCCGCTCTTCGACCAGTCGGTAGCCAAGCAGGTCGGCCTGTTTGGCTCGAAGATGCGGATACCTTCCTGGATTTCCTCAACGATCACCTTCTTTGAGCATGTTGAGATGCTCGTCCCACTGGAATGGGGTGCTCGGCTTCAGCAGGTCACGGAATGGGCGCATGCGATCAGCCATACTGAAGGCGTAGCTCACCTGGTTGACTACGCCAAACCAGGCTCTCACGTCTGTTATGTTCCGCGGTGTGGGGAACTCTTCGATGACCTTCAGGTACTTGGCGCACGGTCTCACTGAGTCCCGAGTGATCTCGAAGCCGGCATAGTGGACAGTGTTGCTTGCGAATACGAATTTCTGGGGGTTCAGCGTGATGCCACTTGTTCCCGTGACTTCCAGCCACTCGACGGCCTGCCAGAAGGAGTCTTCGATCGTGTCTGCCCAGAGGAGTGCATCGTCCACGCACTTGGTGTAGCAGGTGTGAGACAGCTTGCCGTCGGCGATGATCTCGTCGTAACGCCTGGTGTAGCCGTCGCCAGAGGCCAGATATCCTTGCGGTGCGACTCGGTATCGGTAGCGGTCCCAGGGCATTACGAACGTTGTCAGGTGACGGTCATCCGGGTGGAGGGGCACGCTATGATATCCGTTCCAGGCGTCGCAGACTGTCTTCTTTATGTTGGCTGGCACGGAGCGCGCCTGATGAAACGGTGAACTCGTGTGGTGCGTCTCCCTCCTCGCGTGGCGGTTGAGCGTCTGTAAGTCGACCGTCCGTCTAGGTGTTCCATCCTTCTTAGCCGTCACCACCATACGATGACACCAAGTTACTGGTTCCCCGACAGGCACCGGTTCGATGACGCTGAGCCGGACGTCTCTGTCTAGGGCCGCCTTCACCTGGTCTCGCCAATGGATGGGGACTGGGATCGCCTTGTGACACGCCGTCGGTGTCGCGTCCTCATCCATCATCATGCGCAGAGGTGGGCCGTCCATCATCGGCAGTGATTGGTGCTCACATGTGTTGAATGTGCTACTGCCGTAGTAGTCGACCAGCCACTGTTGTAGCCGCTCTCGGTTCTCTTCAGTGGGTGGGAACGGCAGTTTCTCGGGGCGCGACGGCGGGAGCTGACGCCTCGGGCAGTCGCACTCGACGTCGTCATCGTCAGCCGGCCTCAGGCTCGGCGCCGGCTCGCCCGTAGCATGGCGATCTGCGTCGCACGCGGTGTCGCCACCGTCACACGCAGTATGGTGACTCGCGTCGTGAGCAGAGTAGCCACCGTCTGTCGGCCCCCCGCTGATCGTCGGCTCGCACGTGGCGTCGTCTTCTCTGGGGACTTGACCGCTGTGGTTCTGGTTGCTGGATTGCGCTGGCCTCGCCGACAGTTGGGAAGTCCCGCGAGATGAGCCCGAGTGCTACACAGCCCTCACGACTCAGGTAGATCTTGCTGGTGCTGTGGGTCACATAGACAAGCTGCCTGGTTTGCAACTCCCTCCCACCAGGGTCCCGACCGTGGAACCGCAGCACAGCGGCGCCCAGTATGTGCAGAGGTCTCTCATTGGCAGCGTGCATTCGCATTCGAACAGGGATGAGGTCCTGCGGCCGGATCCCCAGACGGCGCACAGCCTGTACGCCAGCCAGGGACGACTGACATCCTGTGTCTGCCATCACCGGAAGGGTTGAGCCTCGTACTCTAGTGCTGGGCGGCAGGAAGCCGAGAGCCTTGTAGTCTTCGCGCGCGGCAGTGATGTGGAGGTCGACGTAAGGTTGTGGGAGTGATGACTTCCTCGTCCAACAGTCTTGGAGGTGGTCGTAAAGATGGTGTTCGAGCATCACGGTACTGCGACTGTCGGTGTGGCTGCTGGTGTCCCCGAGGTTGGAAGCGGAACATAGCTCCTCGAATATAGCTCCTTCCTCCATCTCAGATACACCTTCTTGCGCCCGACAGACGGCCTTGAAGTGGTGCGGTTTTGTGCACTGTGAGCATGTCTTCCCGAATGCTGGGCACGCATTCTTCCTGACTGACGGCGGGGCCTTCTTGCCATGCCCCCTCCTGCCACAGTAGGAGCAGTATTCTTCAGAGGTGGGTGGCTGGGACGGGGCCGGTCCCCTGGCTGGAGGGTTCTTTGTCGGCGTTTGGCTGCTTGGGCGTTTAGCCTGTGCTGGGTCGCTTGGACGCCTGGACGCCTGTCTGTACGAGCTGCTGCGTGTGGCGTGGGCACCCTGAACGTGCAACAGTTTGCTCGCCGACCGCTTGCCGGCCTCCTTGGATTCGACCAGGCTGAAGACTTCCTCCAGGGACATCGCTTGGTTCTTGTCACCAAGGACATCGAGCTGGATCTCTTGATCAGCTAGCCCCTGCACCAGCACATCCCGAAGGACCTCGTCAGAATAGTCCACAGGGGCCTGGCAGGCAGGGCAGCTGAGGCTGAACTTGCAGGTGCTGGCCTGTCCCTTTATACGGGCGCCGTAGCCCCGAACGGGTTCATCAGATTATTGGTGCATCTGGTGAAGGGAGAATCTGGCCACCATTGGGTTTTCCTCCCTAACTGCAAGTCGTCGAATGGCGGAGAGGACTTGAGCCTCAGACTGGGTCGTGAGCGTGCCTCCCGCGGCGCGGGTCAGGTCTCGCCGAAGCTCGTCGTCGCAGCATTCCAGCAGTTGGAGGACCCGATCGGTGTCAGGCAGTTTGGTGGCAGCTGGGTGAATTCGCTCCATCGCGTTTCGAAGTAGAGCCAATCTTCACTTGTTCTTCCGATGGAGATGGTAGGCCGCCGGAACTTTTCAACTGCTGCACTGGCTCCAGTGGTATGGGTCGGTGCAGGAGCATGGCGGACTCTCTCATGCATCTCGAGTAGCTTCAGGGCCTGGTCCACGGATGCCCCCGCTGCAGTCACGTATGTGCACTCCGGTGCATACGAGCATGGCAGATTGGTGAATGACATGCTGTGGCTCCTGGTATCACTGTAGTGCTATCATCATAGATAGGAGTGCGTCCATTTGATTGTCCCGTTGATAAAGAGGCAGTTGATCCTCTATCGTTTATTTGAACGAGAACAAGAACAATGATGATAGCACTGCAAAATAAGGAAATCATATTGGTAATCACATTACTCTCTAGAAATGCATGGTGAATTTCAACTCGATAGAGCAAGTAGTTTCTGATATACAAAGAGGTGCGCACGTGCAGAGGCACCCCACCCCTGACTTGTGGGAAAGCGGCGGCTGAGAGATCCCTAACCACCCACTGAATTTGAACACAAACGGCTTCCGTTCCTGATATATAGAATAGGGGTGTGCACGTGCGCATGTGCAGAGACACCCCGCCCCTGGCTTGTGGAAAATTGGCGGCTGAGAGGTTCCTAACCACCAGAGGCGTAGCCAGGGGGTGCAAATGGTGCTCATGCACCCGGGAGATTTTGCCGGGCCCCCTATGCCCGGCTGCAACCACACGGTCTGGCGGCCGTCATTTTATGTTGATGTAAAATACCATGAGAGAAGCGGATCCAAAGCTCTCTCACACAATACCAGGACCCTCCTAGTCTGTCAGAGAGCCCTATGATAAGGAGGAAGAACCCTTTCGAGGGCCCTCTCAGGCCAGGAATGGGCCCTCTCAGGCCTGGAATTGGCCCTCCAAGGGCGTATTCAAAGGGGTACCCTGGACACCCGCGGGTACCCCGTTGAGCTGAGGGGCCCATTTTATTTTTGTCTAAGGGGCCCTTAGCTGGCCAGACGTACCCTCGGTCGATCTGAGGGACGATCGGTCGACCCGTGGGGGGGGGGGGGGGGGCGGCTCAGTCGGTCTGAAGGGTCCCTCAGTCGACCTGAGAGGGCCCTCAGTCGGCCTGAGTGGGCCCTCAGTCGCCCTGAAGGGCCTCTCAGTCGGCCTGAAGGGCCCCTCAGTCGGCCTGAAGGGCCCCTCAGTCGGCCTGAAGGGCCCCTCAGTCGGCCTGAAGGGCCCCTCAGTCGGCCTGAAGGGCCCCTCAGTCGGCTTTAGGGGCCTCAGTGTGCCTGAGTTAGTCTGAAGGGACCCCAGTCGACCTTAGGGGCCTGAAGGGCCTCTCAGTCGGCCTGAAGGGCCCCTCAGTCGGCCTGAAGGGCCCCTCAGTCGGCTTTAGGGGCCTCAGTCGGCCTGAGTTAGTCTGAGGGGACCCCAGTCGGCATTAGGGGCGCCCAGTCGGCCTGAGGGGACCTCAGGCGCCCTGAAGGGGCCCTCAGTCGGGCTGAAGAGACATTCAGTCGGCCTGAGGAGCCCTCAGTTGGCCTGAGGGACCCTCAGTCGCCCTGAAGGGGCCCTCAGTCGACCTTAGGGGCCCTCAGTCGGCCTGAGTTAGTCTGAGAGGACCCTCAGTCGGTCTTTAGGGGGCCCTCAGTCGCCCTGAAGGGACCTTCAGTCGGCCTGAGTTAGTCTAAGGGGACCCTCAGTCGGCCTAGGGGGCCCTCAGTCGGCCTGAGAGGGCCCTACGTTGATCTGAGGGGCCCTCAATCGGCCTGAGGGGCCCTGAGGGGCCCTCAGTCGTCCTGAGGGGCTGGAGGACCCAGTCAACCTGAGAGGCACTCAGGTGGTCTGAGGGACCCTTAGTCGTCCTAGGATAGTCCTCGGATGGCCTGAGGGACCCTTGGTTTGCCCTGATATGGCCCTTGTCTGGTTTGAGGGTGGCCTTGGTTTACATGAGGTTGCCCTCGGACTGCCTGAGTCCTGAGGGGCCTTCTGTCGATCTGAGGGATCGTCACTCCTCAGTCGGCCTGAGAGGCGCCCTGAAGCGGCACTCAGTCGGACTGAGAGGCCCTCAATTGGCCTGAGGGACCCTCAGTCGCCCTGAAGGGGCCCTCAGTCGGCCTGAGTTAGTCTGATATGACCCTCAGTCGGCCTTAGTGGGCGCTCAGTCGCCCTGAAGGGGCCTGCAGTCGGCCTGAGTTAGTCTAAGGGGACCCTCAGTCGGCCTTAGGGGGCCCTCAGGCGGTCGGAGGGGGCCCTATCGGCCCGAGGAACACAACGTCGGCCTGAGGAGCACTACGTCGGCCTGAGGAGCTCTCCGTTGGCCTGAGTGACCCTCAGTCGCCCTGAAGGGGCCCTCAGTCGGCCTTAGGGGCCCTCAATCGGTCTGATTTAGTCTGAGGGGACCCTTAGTTGACCTTATGGGGCCCTCAGTCGGCCTGATGGGTCCTCAGTCGCCCTGAAGGGGCCCTCAATCGGCCAGAGTTAGTCTGAGGGGACCCTCAGTCGGCCTAGGGGGCCCTCAGTCGGCCTGATGGCCCTCAGTCGACCTGAATGGCCCTCAATCGGCCTGAGGGGCCCTGCGTCGGCCTTAGGGAGGCCTTCGGCCTGAGGGGCCCTGAGTTGGCCCAAGGGGCCTCAGTCGGCATGAAGGGCCCAGTCAGCCTGAGGGGCACTCAGTCGGTCTGAGGGACCCTTAGTCGTCCTAGGATAGCCCTCGGATGGCCTGAGGGACCCTCGGTTGGCCTGAGATGGCCCTCGTCTGGTTTGAGGGTGCCCTTGGTTTACATAAGGTTGCCCTCTGACTGCCTGAGCCCTGAGGGGCCTTCTGTCGGTCTGAGGGACCGCCACTCCTCAGTCGGCCTGAGAGGCCATTGGTCATCCTAGGATAGCCTTCGGATGGCCTAAGGAGGCGCTTGGTCGGCCTGAGATGGCCCTCGGCCGGCTTGAGAGGGCTTCCGTCGGCATGAGGGTGCCCTCGGTCTGTCTGAAGGGCCCACATTCGGCCTGGGATGAACCTTGGCCGGCCTGGGATGAACCTTGGCCGGCCTGAGATGAACCTTGGCCGGCCTGAGATGCACCTTGGACAGTCCAAATGGCCCTCGGTCGTCCTGAGGGAGCCCAGTGCCTTGCCTACCTAGTCTCATAGGCCCAGCGCTGCCCCTGTCCCTAGGTCGGCTTGAGGGGCCCTTGACCGGCTGAGGGGCCCTTCGGTCGGCTCAAGGGGCCTTCGATTGGCCTGAGAGTGGCGCACTCAGCCGCCCCTAGGGGACTTCGATCGACCTGAGGTAGCCTTTGGTGGGCCTGAGTGGACTTCGGTCGGCCTGAGGGTGCTCTTGGTCGGTCTGTGGGGATCCCTGCTAGGCCCTTCAAGACCGATCTTCCAAGGCCTCAGTGGGTCCAACAGACCCATAGAGGCATGGGTGGAGCTTTTGCAAGAAAGTTGGTGAGACAAAATTTAATTTTACTTGGTTGTGTTGCTTGGTTGAGTTGAAAATTACCATTTTAATGCCGGATGACCTCCAAATCCGACAAGAGTTGGTGAGGCAAAACACAAAGTTGGTGGGGCAGTGGCCCTACCATTTGAATAGGAAACTCCACCCGTGCATAGAGGTCTCTTTTTAGCCAGATAAGAACCGTTTCAACATTCAGGATACTTTCCTTGCTTTCAAATCACGACTTAAAAACATGTCCGATCTGGGATTAACTTTTTATTTGCATTATTTACCCCGCGCTCAACAACACATTTGCATTATTTACCCAACCCCCAGCACAGCAACATTTGTTTCGCTGGGGTAGGGGTAAAAGGGCCCTCAGTCTAGGAAAGGGGCCTTGACACTCCGGAGGCCCATAAAACTGTCCCCCTGACGCTCCGGAGGCCCATAAAACTGTCCCCCTGACGCTCCGGAGGCCCATAAAACTGTCCCCCTGACGCTCCGGAGGCCCATAAAACTGTCCCCCTGACGCTCCGGAGGCCCATAAAACTGTCCCCCTGACGCCCATAAAACTGTCCCCCTGACGCTCCGGAGGCCCATAAAACTGTCCCCCTGACGCTCCGGAGGCCCATAAAACTGTCCCCCCGACACTCCGGAGTCCCATAAAACTGGCCGCGGGTACTACTTTGGCGAAATCCTGGGTACGCCTATGGCCCTCTCAGGCCTGGAATGGGCCCAAATGCCGTTTTGGATATTTATGGGGACTGCCCCCCCCCCCCCCCCTGTGACGGGTCCCCGACCGGATGCACCTGTCTCGAAAAATGCTGGCTACGCCCCTGTCCTGCTAACCGCACACTAAATTTGAACACAATCGGCTCAGCCGTTCCTGAGATATAGAATAGGGGTGTGCACGTACGCACGTGCAGACTGCAGAGGTACCCCACCCCTGACTTGTGGGAAAGAGGCGTTTGAGGGGTCCCTGACCACACACCAAATTTAAACACAATCGGCTCAGCCGTTGCAGAGTTTTTGCGAGAAAACACTTTTCAAAGCCCCTCACGCGGACGTGCCACGCGCAGTGGTAGTCCCCCAAATGAGTCGGCACTGGTCTCAAACAGGGTAGGTTGGATGGGGCTGCTAAGCAAAGAAGTCCGCTTGTCAATCGGACGTGTGGTTGCAGAGATATGAGCTTCTTAAAAGCGTCGCCACGGGCCGGGCCGGGCCGCTCATATTCAGATTTTTCCCATATACCACGGAAGGACGAGCGAGCGCGAAGGAAATGTATGGTGAATTTCAACTGGATCGGGCGTAGTTTCTGAGATACAAAAAAGGTGCGCACGTGCTCACGTGCAGAGGCACCCAGGGGCGCAGCCAGATCTTCGGCAAGGGGGGGGGGGGGAGGGCACGGCATCCCCAGAGGGCCCCTCGGCCAAAGCCCCCCCCCCAAAAAAAAAAAAAAAAACGAAATGGTATCTCCTCGGATTTAGGCCTCTATATTTTGCAGAGGTCCTACATTATCGAGAAGCAAAAAAAAACGTCGGACAGACCCATGTTGAACAGACCCCATGCGCAGAATGACTGATAAGTACGTAGTCTGATACGAAATAATGTGCGGCAACTGACTCCCTTTGGCACCATATGAAGTATTAACACGCGCACCGACGTGGGGTGCGGATATCCGCCCACCTGAGGTTTTCGTAGATATTGGGAAAACGGCGGTGTGTAGCGCCACCAAACTTAGCATAGCTCTTTGGGCATCAAATATCCACATTTTGTGAAAATTTGTATCTCGAGTCATCTCAGGTCAGGTCAACAGGTCATGTTAAGTGACTCCACCTCCAAGGAAGTTTTTGAAAGTTGAGTGACCCCACTTCCAAGCAAGTTTTTGAAAGTCGTGCCAAAGCCACAGTGATTGACCGAGCGGTTTCGAACTCACAGGACTTAATTAGGCCATAAGTACCTACAATTCGTTTATCTTGGATTTATAATATCGGTGACCTAAGGTCAGATCCAGGGGTGCAGACAGACCTTCGTTAAGGGGGGGCACAGCATCCCGAGGGCCCCTCGATCAAAACCACACTTTCACCCCCACCCCACCCCCAAAAAAAATGGCACGAAATGGTATATCCTCGGATTTGGGCCACTATATTTTGTCGGGCCCCTAAATAGTCGCAACAAAAAACGTCGGACAGGCCCATGTCGAACAGAACCTATGCGTAGATTGACTGAGTTCTTAGTCTGATCCCCAAAAATGCGGCAACTGATCCCTGTTGGCACCATGATGTGAAGTATTAACACGCGCACCGACTTGGTGGGGGGGGGGGGGGGATATCCGTCCCCTGAGATTTTCGTAAATATCGGAAAACGTCGACACGCAGCGCCGCCAAACGTGGCGTAACTCTTTGGGGAATAATCACCCAAATTGTGACATTTTTATCTCGAGTCATCTCAGGTCAGGTCCACAAGTCACGTTAAGTGATCCCACCTCCAGGCAAGTTTTTGAAAGTTTGTGGTCGTGCCAAAGTGATCGACCGAGCGGTTTGAAACTCACAGGATTAATTTAGGCCATAGCCCATAAGTACCTACAATTCGTATATCTCGAATTTGTAATATCAGTGACCTTAGGTCAATTATATTTGGTAAACTTCCATTATATGTAAATGGATAAAATGAAAACACGTAGAAATCCACAGAAAACGCTTAAATTTGACCAGTTTTCACCAGCTACCTACACCATACTTGTGCCAAATGCAAAGATCCAAGTCACATTTTTGTTATGTGACCTCTACCGAGGTCAACTCAGGTGACCCAAGATGTTACGTGTTTTTCTTCTTCAATAACTCTTTGCCAAATGAAGGTAGCGTAATGGAGTTATCAACATTGTGTTTCGCTCCTCGAGACACGTTGATTGATGTAAAATTTGAACTTGATCTGACTTTGACCTGAGCACAGGACAGGTATTTTTTTTAAATATGACCTTACTAGGTCATGATCATCCGATATACCATTCGATGTGTCTCGACAGGGAAACACAATGGTGAAAACTGTAAGTATCACTATCATGCGTATCTCAAAAGTTATTCCCTAAAAACAATTCCGCTATTTTGAGAATGTTTCACGTTCGATGGCCTTCCTTGAGCTAGCTATTGACCTGAGATCAAATCTGATGAAGCCTGAGTGACAACTAATGAAATTATCTTTCGCACTGGCAGATCCAGCCTCTCTCCGTAGGGGGGCATCTTTTTGTGGCAAAAAGGTACCCCATTTTTTCCCTCGCGGATTTGGGCCGGTCGCCTTATTTTGGTTTTCGAGCTAAGAAATTCACTTTTCAAATTCACAAAGTTTTTTTTCTCCCCCCAAAAAAATCAGTTTCTCCTATTTTGGAGGGTCAAAAACACAAAATTTCGAATATTCGAGATGGCAATTTTGAAGAGAATGCCATTTTTTTTCTTTTGACGTTTTATTTGCAATTTGCTTCAAAACTTATTTGTTTACGATTGGTCAAACATTTATCGTTTTTCCGCCAAAAATGGCATGACATGGCGTCATTAAAACGTCATTATTTCCCACAATATTACATCAATTTAATTGGAATTTGGGTAAGGAGGCGTAGCATTAATGCAGCATAAGGTACTGACAGTTTGACGTTGATATCTATCATAGTTTTCAAGTTATTGAGAAAATCCGGGAGGGGTCTAATTCTGTCCCCCTCCCGCGGGGTGCGGGTTAAGTGTCACCGGGGCTGCTTGAATTGCATCAGGTGCACTGTTTTGTCTATCATTGAAAGAAAGGCATACATACAAACTTCAAATTCAATCACTCGAGATATAAAAATACTTCCGTTTTCATGAAGTTTTCTCATAAGATCATTGTTTTTCACGTTCAGTGCAGGTAAAGCGCGTGAGGGCATACTTGATTGAATGGCCCTCTCAGATTCCTGTGGAGGGGGGGGGGGGGTATTTGTCCTTGATGGCCCCCTGGATCCGCCAGTGCCAGCAATTACCGCCAATGAGAGCCTCTGCCAGACACTTACCTAATGGAATTAATTTCCCCATTTTCCAAATTTGTATAAGCAATTGCGAAAGTTGTCATGCCGCGAAGCGGTGCTAAATTTTCCGTTTTTTACTGTGGATAGCTGGATTTTGACTGCTGCAAAGACGATTTTACGATAAATTGGGAACGCGCGGGGGGGGGGGGGGCATACTTGTATTGAATGCCCCCCCCCCAGACTCCTGCGGGGGAGGGCATTTGCCCCTGATGCCCCCCACCCGGGATCCGCCAATGATCTTTCGGACGTTTTTTTTCCTCGCGCGTCGCTACCTCTTTTTGTTCTCGAGATATAGACGGGTTTTGGTAAATTTATGGCCTACATTTTACCTTTGTTGACTTCTGGTGACCTCAATGACCCAACACGACCTGATGGGGCCCTCGGTCGGCCAGAGGCCCTCGGTCGTCCTGATATGGCCCTTGGCCGGCCTGAGAGGGCCCAGAGTCGGCCTGGGGGCTCACAGTCGTCTTCAGGGGCCCATAGTCGGCCTGAAGGGACTCTTGGTCGGCGTGATATGACCTTCGGCCTGAGAGTGCCCAGAGCCGGCCTGGGGCTCACAGTCGGCCTGAGGGGCCCTTGATCGGACTGACATGGCCCTCGGTCGGTCTGAGGGGGCCCTTGGTTGTCTTGAAGGGGCCCTCGGTTGGCTTAAGAGACCATCGTTCCACCTGAGGGGCTCTCGGTCGATCTTAGATGTCCCTCCTCCGGCCTGAGGGGGCCCTCAGTCAGTGAGAGGGGGGTCCATAGCCAGCCTGGGAAGCCCTCGGTCGGCATGAGATGGCCCTTAGTCGGCTTGATGCCTGAGTGGCCCTCAAGCCGGCTTGAGGGACCCTCGATTAGCCAGGAGAGCTCAAGACCTCAGTCGGTCTAAGGAGGCCCTCTCTTTCTGGGAGGTCCTCAGTCAGCTTGAAAGGGTCCTCGGTGGATCTGCGGGACCCTCGGGCTTCTTGAGATGGCTCTCGGCCGGTCTGAGGGGCCCTCGTTTGGCCTGAGAGGCTTTCGATCGGTCTGAGTATTTTAAGTATTTTTAAGACTCTTTTAAGACTCATCTCAGGCCTCGCTCGGCCTGAGATGTCCCTCGGTCGGCTTGATGGGGCACTTGGTCAGCTTGGGGCCCTTGGTTGGCCTGAGTGGGCCCGGTCGGCCTGAGGGGTTCTCGGTCAGCTTGAGAACCCTTGTTTGGCTCGAGGGGCCTACGTCGGCTTGACGGAACCCTCGATCGGCTTGACAGGCCCCTCGGTCGGCCTGAGAGTCCTCGGTCGACTTTAGGGGGCTCTCGGTCGGCTTGAGGGGGCCCTTGGTCGGCCTGAAGGATAACTGTCGGCCTGAGGGTCTGAGGACCCGAGCATATTTCGGCCTGAGGGTCCCTGGTCTGGTCTGAAACGTATTTGTAAGACTTGATCGTGCCTAATGCCTGGCTGATATGGCCCTATGCCAGTCTGAGTGGGCACTTTCAATATGAATGGGCTCATGTCGGCCAGGTAGGGCCTTAATTCGATAAGACAGGACCCTCAGCGTCTTTGAGAGGACCATCGGTCGACCTGACAGAGCTCGCCGCCGGTCTGAGTGGCCTTGCTGGGTCCTCCAAAGTCTTCTACTGTTGGGCAAAATGGGCAATTGAAAACCCAAACGAAAAATCAAATCGGTATGCAAATGTATGTTTTTGCCCCTCCCAAAAATCACGACTTGAAAATCTCTTAACTTTCTCCCGCTCAACAACTTCTCGCTGACGCCTCCCCCCCCCCCCCCCCCCCCCAGTCAACAACTCTTCCCTGACCCCCGCTCAACAACGCTAGTTTCGTCAATACCACGGGGCCCATTGTATTCCGGGGGCCCTGTAGCTGGTGTGCCCCCTCCAGACTGGACCCCCCAGACTCAAAAATAGATCTCCAGCCCTGATGGTTAGGGATCTCTCAGCCGCCACTTTCCCACAAGTCAGGGGTGGGGTGCTTCTGCACGTGCGCACGTGTGCACCACGTATTTGTATTTCAGAAACTACTTCCCTGATCGAGTTGAAATTCACCATACATTTCCTTTGCGTTCGCTCGTTCATCGCCAACGCCAGCGCCTTACTGGTTCGGTAAACAATTTATGGAAAAAATGACAAATGACCTCAGAGTGAATATATTTTACCTCGTGAAGGTCACAGGATAAAAATATCACATGTATCTGCATTGGCGGATCCAGAACGGGTGGTTTGGGGAGGCGGGGGGGGGGGGGAATTCCAAAAAGTCTCACACAATTCTGAAAACTCATCGGATTTGGCTTGCTTATGCATTGATAGCTGATTTAAAGCTATCTTTCCTCAGTACAAGTTGCTTTGATTTTCTTCTATATCAGGAAATGTGTCAATCTTGCGCCGATTGCAGGCGGTTGGTGGGAGGGCAATTGCTCATTTTCCCCAAACGTAGATCCGCCACTGGATCTTTATATTTTGCAAAAGATGCGAGACTGGTGAAAATTGGGCAAATTTAACCATTTCCTGTGGATTTATATGCATTTTCATGTTTCCCCAATGACTTATAAATGGGAGGTCACAAAATAGACTTCCCTTAGGTCACCGATATAAAAATCATCCGAAATAGCAGAATTGTAGGTGTTATGACCTGATTCAATCCTGTGAGTATCTAACTGATCGGTCAAACAATGTGGCTGCGGCACGACCTTACATTTTTGGAGGTGGGATCACTAGACTTAAACCTAAGGGGGGAGGGTATCCGCCCCCACTGGCGGATCCAGGGGGCGGACATCAGGGGCAAATGCCCCCCCCCCCCCCACATGAATCTGGGGGGGGGGGGGGTGGCATGCAATACAAGTATCCCCCCCTGCGCGTTCCCTGCACTGAACGTGAAAAACAATGATCTTAGGAGAAAACTTCATGAAAACGGAAGTTTTTGTTCTTTTCTCAAGTGATTGAATTTTAAGTTTGTATGTATCCCTTGCTTGCAATGTTAGACAAAACAGCGCACCTGATGCAATTCAAGCAGCCCCGGTGACACGCGCCCCGCTGGGGGCAGAATCTGCCCCCTCCCAGATTTTCTCAATAACTTTAAAACTGCGATAGATATCAACGTGAAACTTTCAGTACATTATTATGCATCACTCTTCTCATTCAATTCCAATTAAATTGATATAGTATTTTGGGAAATAATGACGTTTTAATGACGCTATGTCATGCAATTTTTGATGGAGAACAATAAATGTTTGACAAATCGTAGACAATAGTTTCAAAGCAAATTGCAAATAAAAAACGTCAAAAAAAAGAAATGACATTCTCTTCCAAATGGCTATCTCGGATTTGTGATGTTTTTTTTACCCAATTTTTTTCCCGGAAAAATGTCCACAAAATCAAATTTTGTGAATTCGAAAAGTGAATTTCTTAAGCTCGAATACCCAAATAAGGTGACCGGCCCAAATCCGCAGAGGAAAAAAAATGGGGGGTTAACTTTTTGCCACAAAAAGATGCCCCAAAAAATGGAGGTACCTTTTGCCCCCCCCCCCCAGTGGTTTCCTTTAAAGGGATTGTGCCTACTGTTTTGGAATGTCAAACATATTTTTCATACGATAAGTAGCTATTGGTTTGATTGTTGTATATGATGAAATTCACATCTGGAGCCCCTTTAGTTGAATTTTCACTTTTATTGTTGTTTTGCTTATTTTTTGTTTCGCTATCTATAACACGACCGCCACTATGGTGATGTTATGTAAAACGGCGCACATAAGACAATACAATTACGGTCACATCATGCAAGATAGCAAGACAAGTTTTGCACAGCACGTTCTTGCCACTGTGAACTTTATTATGTGCAAATTTCGTAGCTCTAAATTGATATGGTCCGCCCCTGTAGCTCAGTGGGAGAGCGCTGGACTTCTGACCTATCCCGGTAGTGGCAGACCGGGTTCGAGTCGCTTCGGTGCTCGCTATTTGCTCCTGACTGGGGTGGCCTGCGGCCGGTGGCAGCGGTCGCACTCAAGGTCAGGTGACGTCAGTGAGCGGGGCTGACCGTGTCCAGGTATGTCGGGCACGTAAAACTTTCGTCTCTAAATTCTGCTGGCCAACAGGAATTGCGCGATCGGGTGGTGAGGTCAGGACCTGCGCAACAAGCTCTGCTTAGCGTGGGTCCTGACCTCGGAAATCCATCCATACAAAAACATTCGGACTAAATTTATAAAATAAAATAAAAATCTTTAAAAAATGGCCATCGGCCACCATCGAAACGGCCATCATCGAAAACCATGATGGCCGTCCAGTTTCTGTTCGGCTGCTGCTATCAGCGTGCACGAGCTGTTTGTTGAATTGCTATTGGCCGGCGCTAACAATATGCTAGCAGTTTAATCGATAGTTGCAGTGCTTCTAGTAGCGGAAGCCCTCTGGAGCCTACCCGATAACTTTTTGCTCCCAGCAAGTTCCTGGAGTCTTTGGAATATCTCAGCAACTAGGGCGAATCTGGAGAAACGAAGTCATGGATCAATTCATACAATTATGTTCTATAGACCAGTGTCAATAACCCCAAATAAGCGATGTGAGTAGGCACACTCCCTTTAAAGGAAATAGTTCACCTTCGGAATTTTTTTTCAGAACACGATTTTATTATATTTTTGAATACAGTTTCTTTTTTTATTTTCAAAAATGGTCCTACATCGCGTCAATTCAGGACAGAAGGTCGTAAATCATTAATGGTATGGTGTGCGTTATTGGTCTGCGCATGCTCCATGGCAGTGCTGGCACTTTCAGACGGTACGGTATATCATATATGCGCCGAATTCCTTCGCCAAAAAGTCAAATATCTTCGGCTGGAGAGTCTTTTTCAGTCAAGGAAACTTGCAGATAGGGGTTTCCCAACATGGGCTACAAAACAGCTATCTCAGTTTAAAACTAATGTTGAAGGTGAACTATTTCCTTTAAAGTAGGCCCTGCGGCCTAACCGCACACCAAATTTGAACACAATCGGCTCAGCCGTTCATGAGATATTGAATATGGGTGTGCACGTGCGCACGTGCAGATGCACCCCATCCCTGACTTGTGGTAAGCCGGCGGTTGAGGGGTCCCTAACCACACACCAAATGTGCTCACAACCGGCCAAGCTGTTGCAGAGTTTTTTTTGCGAGAAAACACTTTTCAACACCCCCTACGCGGCACGCGCCACGCGCAGTGGTAGTCACCCATGTGAGTCGACACCGGTCTCAAACAGGGTAGGGTGGATGGGGCTACTCAGCAAAGAAGTCCGCTTGTCAATCGGACTTACGGTTGCAGAGATAAGCTTCTCAAAAGCGTCGCCACGGGGTTTGGGCCGGGCCGGGCCGCTCATATTTTTTCTCTCCATATATCAGTAAGGGGCCGTAGATGGCGATGAACGAGCGAGCGCGACCGAAATGTATAGTGAATTTCAACTAGATCGGGCAAGTAGGTTCTGAGATACAAAAAAGGAGAGCACGTGCGCACATGCTGAGGCCCTGACTTGTCGGGCCGGGCCGCTCATAATCCACCACGGAAGGACGAGCGCTCGCTCGTAATTAAGTTTTTCGCCCTATCCCACTTCCGTGGAGTTCGCTCGTGATCGTTCGCTCGTGATCACTTGCAAGATTTCACGCAGCATTAGCCGGGCTGGTTCGATCGCGCGCCGAGAAGCTGCAGTGGCGTTTGGTAGAACACGAACTCGGCGTGTGTGACGTGACGGCGCGTCGGCGCGCTGAGTTTTAGCGTCGTGTGTACTGCCACCAGGCCACGCTCGGAATGCGCTCAGCGTGTAGATCGGCCGACAGATTCCATGACAACGCTGTCAGGCATCATGGCCGGAGATTTCCCACGTGATATGGGGGCGTCAAATCATGTCGTGTGGCAATGCGGTCGTTACATGTGCCTTATTCATTCGTGTTGGACATCACTCTTCCATTTATTTGGTCGGGTCACAGTGCTTAACAACAGCGTGACCAAAGTAGTAAACATAGGTACAAGCCGTTTTTACTGTTTTATCTTTTTTGTCTAGGATCTACTCAACAACTTTATCAAAGCAACTTCGTAATCCATTGTCTCCATGTCGCCATGGTGCCTGCGGCAGTGATAATGTATTATTTTGGATGTTGACTGTCCATCAAACCGGAGCCGTAGCATCAAACTACTTCTGGCTTGTCTGTTTAAAAGTCGCTTCCAATTGTGTTGTGCTGTTGTTATTTGGAAACTTCACCGCTGAGTTCTTCGATGCTCCTTCTGACAGGAAATATACGACCAAACTTCTTTTAAACGTGCCATCGTTCCTGATCCACCCCCGGAGCTGAGACCGCCTGACGCTGATCACCTGTATTCCCGTGTGGCGCGCCATACGAGCCATACTGATATCACTGGGCGAAAAGCTCGCCGCCGCGCCGGGCCGACCGCCTCTCACGTTAGGCCGTTTGTTTAAATATCGTGACATGATCAGCGGCTGAACTTTCGCCGTGTGAAATGCCGCCGGCCGACCCCTGAATTAGTCCCGGCCGCGACGCCCCCGGGGCGGCCGCCGCGGCCGTTCGGGCATGCATTTGCAACCGCGGTTGCCATTGCCGCGGCCGGGAGCGGGCCGGGAGCGGACCGAAGCGGGCCGGGAGCGGGCCGGGAGCGGGCCGGAGCGGAGCGGGCCGGAGCGGAGCGGGCCGGAGCGGAGCGGGCCGGGAGGGGGCCGGAGCGGGCCGAAGAGGCCCGGGGGCGGGAGCGGGCCGGAAGCGGGGCGGAGCGGACCGGGGGCGGGAGCGGGGCGGAGCGGGCCGGGAGCGGGGCGGAGCGAGGCGGAGCGGGGCGGGGCGGGGCGGAGCGGGGCGGAACGTCGTTGTCACGCTATCTTGGGATGGCCCGGGGCTGGCGGCGCCGCGCCGGACAGCGGCCGACACGCGTTGGACGACCGGACACGACGGCGGCCGGTTAGAGCCGTGAGCTGAAGCACGATGTGTTTGACAGAGAGCCGGAGCCTCGAGGTTCGAGCATGTAAAGAGATGAGTGGGAAAATAACAATGTTCTCAATGCATATTGCGTACGCATTCACGTGTATTTTGTGTTGCCATTACTGCTAATATTGTTGATCTGTTTGCAGGCGTGCCGGTGAGCGGAGAGGACGGTCCGTGATCAGTTATTGGGATCTGCCGGTCGGGGACAGAGGATGCAGAGCTCCACACACCTGCACCGGAGACCAATGAAGGACAGGGGCCCCCACCTACAGGTACATACTATCCCCGCTGTCCGGTCCCTGCACCGGAGACCAATGCAGGACAGAGGCCCCCACCTGCAGGTACATACTGCCCCCGCTGCCCGGTCCCTGCACCGGAGACCAATGCAGGACAGAGGCCCCCACCTGCAGGTACATACTGTCCCCGCTGTCCGGTCCCCTCGCCACTTCTGACGCTGTCCTCTGTCTCTAGTGCCGTCTCTAGTGTCATCATATCACCATACTATTATGCTGCAAACCAGGGGCGTCGTTTTATGAAATTGGTAGGGCCCCAATGCTAACTTTAGATATTGTAATATCATTCTTACCATGCAGCGCTATAGCCTAATGTTAAAATGTGACATTATTGGTAGGGCCCTGGCCCTACCAAGCCTGCAGAAAACGACACCCGTGCTGCAAACAGAAGACCGCTCGAGGCTCTGTTTTTGTTTTTGCTGCTGCAATTATCGATGCCTACCAGGGCCCTGTTTCACCAAGTGAATATATTCATGCCGTACTTCCGAAAAGTACGGCATCCAAAGTATGACAGTAATACTATTCTGTTTCACCACGGTAATATATTATTTGCCGTAGGGAATATATTCGAAGAGAAATATTCGCGCATGCACTCAGAGCCGCGCGTTGATTGGCTAGCGGGCGGCACTATATTTTCCGTCAGCATACGTAAATAACGGAAAATATATGCTTATCTATGTTTTTGTTATATATTAATATTTTGATATTGATTTATATTTTCATTTATATATAATTACATGGTTTTCAAAGGATTTGTACTTATATTTATATTTTCTTGGAATGATTCACGCGGCGCCAGCATTCCAAGGCCGACAATGTAAACAAACAATCTCGTCGCCGGCGTTACCGTGCCTGGTGTAATGTCATGGCTGTTAGCTACTACCTATGAAACTTAAGTGGTTTCCTGTTGTTTTTTATGATTGACGTTAAAATTTAGATTGTTTTATTCGCTAAGGTAATTGTTAAGCGAATGCCTTCAGCGCCAGAGCAAGAGTCGATCGCCGGTGACTTTGCAAGTGGAGAAGTTCACGTTCGCCATTGTGCGACACGAACACGGACCGACTTGCCATCAGTCCGAAGTACGGCCTTGGTCCGAAGTATGAAAACAAAAAGCTATGAAGATAAACTGCGGAAAACATTTGCTGAAGAAACAGCGTGGTGGTGTCGGGTAACAAGCTGTGTAGTGTGGAGATATGCGTGTGTTTTATCTTTACTATGACTGCGACAGCAGTTTAACAGGATAGCAGATCGAAACAAAAATCATATTCGAGCGAGATGCTGAGCGTTTTTGTAACTTGAAAATAAATATTCTTTGAAGATATCTTCCGTGTGTATCATGCGCTGACAAATATGTGGTGGTGACCGCAGCCTGTCGCGATTAGCACATCAATTAAGATACAATTTTCTTGTGAGTTTTGTGGCAGACGCACACTATTCTCCGCAATATTTCGTTTCCAACATTATATTGGAATAATTGAGAGCTAGGTAGTTACGTTGTTTTCATTTGATGATTCTGCTCCCATGGAAATGTAGGCTCATCAGGTTGATTTAGATTATTTATTAAATAAGCAGCCGGGCAACAGGTGCTGTGATAGCGTAAGTGATAGAGCGCTGGGGCTTAGATCCGGTGGTCGAGGGTTCGAGTCTCGTTCGCTCCGCCGTTTTAGATATGCGGTTAAATACATACACAGTGAAAGACAAGCTTTTATTACGTCCAACATACGAAATACCGTCCTTTCTATATCTACCTTCCTTTCTATGCAATTTCTTAGTAAGTCTATCTCACCTAAATAGTTATCCACAGACAAATCTGCATCACCGTTTGAATGTGGTTGAAAACGCGTTTTTTAATGGCCTCACCAGCTTCAACTTCACCTTCCATTCTCCAGAACAACGATGCTCAAAACAGATGCCAGCAAAAACACCAACAGGAACAGTTGAAAATGCAAAAAAGAAACGAACGACACAACAACGAATAATAAACCAATAAATATGCCACTAAAATTCGCTGACCAATCTATCCGTTGATGATTCAATAGCAATATAACCCGCACTGAGCTTGGCGCTGAGGATGCAAAGTATGCCACTAAAACTGGCATACTTTGAATGTAAGCAAACACGGCAATCAGCTGGCCAAAGAAGTAGATCGGCCGGTCGAAATGGAATATATTCCAAAAATGCCGTACTTTGGCTGTCATACTTTGGATGGCATAAGTATTCCAGTACGGCATTTGGTGAAACAGAATATGTCATAGTATGACAAAAGTGAATATGTACGGCACCGAAAAGGAATATATTCATTTGGTGAAACAGGGCCCAGATTGTGCGTTCGGAAAATATCGATGCAGAAACGGGACCTCAATATCTGGTGTTTGCAGTTATGGAACAGCACATGCTTCGTCACTCCTAGGAGTGTTGCCAGGAGTTGGACGTTGTTTGGGAGAGTGGCTGCTAGGAGTGAGGAGCTCTGTGTGGTAGTTAGTGCAACAACTGTCTGGACGATTGTCATTATCATCCTCAAATTATGAGGCATTTAAACCTGATAAATATTACTGCTATCGTCTAACAATTAAACCCCGACCTATGTTCTCTCGATCGCCACTCACCGGACTCTCTTCCATGTTAGACCTTCGACTAATCATTGCCCGTGAAACTTTCCTGGAGGTCGGACGTGCTTTAATCCCGGAAGCGCCTTCACCAGGAGACGCCTGGTCTCTCTGTTCATCGGAGCCCTGATCAGCCCAGCGTCTGGCCTGTATGCATATCGGTGCATTCCACGAGCCACACAGCAGCCGAGCAGTATTCATGCGGGCAGCTCCGAGGTGGTTGGTTGCCAGACAACTGGTTTGTTGCCAGGCAGTGGCGATTCGCTGGAAGGGGAGGTTAGGCGGCAACTGTTTGAACCGCTTTGTTCTGGTCTGAATAATTAGGGGCGAAAATTGAGATTGACGGGATTCGTATATCTTGGAAAAGGTTGGAAACAAATCGTCGAAGTGTTAGTTCCACTAACTGAGTGCTGACCTGAAATGTTTTGTGTCCGAATTTCTGCTTTAATCTAATCATACTCCAGGATTTGAATTCCAGAATCAAGCGAACTTCTTAAGTTCTAGAATGGATCATCTCTGCTCGCTTTTGGTGTTTGTCTAGCTCGTATTCGCCTGTTCTCCCGGCTAGGAACACGCAGTATGCATGCTGCGATGACGGTGATATACCGTTGTTGTTGTTGTTGTTGTTGTTGTTGTTGTTGTTGTTGTTGCCCCTTGCCGAGGCCTAGGGGGCCGCGCCATAGCACCGGAGGGGCTCCTTGTGTCGTAGGTAGCCCGCGGCCAAGGCCGTGACGACGTCCGCGTCTCTCATCGTCATCGCCTCCGGCCTCGGATGGATGTTGCCCAGCAGGCGGAGGCGGGCTTCAGCCAGGCACGGGCACCGGAAGGGCACGTGATCTGGGGTGTCCGCCTCCTCACGGCAGATGATGCAGAGGGAGGCCCGGAGGCTGGGCACTCCTTGTTGCTGCACTGGGTGCACGCTGGGATCGGCCGGCGGCCGATCCGGTCCAGATAAGATTCGGCACGTCCCCAGTGACCGGCGCGCAGCTGGTGGACGTTAACCGCAGCGTCTCGGTCGTCACCGGGGACTGGTGCCGGGAGCCGATATCGCATGATTGACCGGAAGAGGCCGGCCGGCCATTCGGACTTCCAGCGGTGGGTGGCGGCGCGGCCTGCAGCCTTCATGGCGGTGCGGACATCGGTCGGCGTGTCCTGCGGCAGGGCGGAGGCTTCCCCGGCGAGGACGTCCGCGCGCTCGTTGCCGGGTAACCTGCAGTGGGAAGGCACCCGCTGCAGGTGTACCGCCCGGCCGCCGCTACGCAGGGTCATCAGGGAGGACCAGATGTCTGCTCCGAGGACCGATCCCTGCGCGGCCGGGCCTCCCTCCAGCAGTCGCAGCGCCGCCTGGGAGTCGGTGCAGACCACCAGCGGTCGGGTGTCGGCCTCGAGCTCCGTCGCAGTCCGTACAGCCGACCGCAGAGCGCAGAGCTCCGCCCTCTCAGTGGAGCACAGAGTGCCCGCTGGGACGCGGACCTCGCGCTCCTCGCCATTCGGCAGGCAGATCAGGGCTCCGCCCCCGTCGCGCGCCACCCCGGCATCCGCTGAGCCGTCCGTCCAGATCCATGTCGCGTCAGGCGGGAGGGCGGCCAGGCACTTCTCTGCCGCCGCCCTGCGCACCTGGTCTGGGGCGCCACCCCGGCATCCGCTGAGCCGTCCGTCCAGATCCATGTCGCGTCAGGCGGGAGGGCGGCCAGGCACGTCTCCGTCGCCGCCCTGCGCACCTGGTCTGGGGCGCCACCCCGGCATCCGCTGAGTCGTCCGTCCAGATCCATGTCGCGTCAGGCGGAAGGGCGGCCAGGCACTTCTCTGCCGCCGCCCTGCGCACCTGGTCTGGGGCGCCACCCCGGCATCCGCTGAGCCGTCCGTCCAGATCCATGTCGCGTCAGGCGGGAGGGCGGCCAGGCACTTCTCTGCCGCCGCCCTGCGCACCTGGTCTGGGGCGCCACCCCGGCATCCGCTGAGCCGTCCGTCCAGATCCATGTCGCGTCAGGCGGAAGGGCGGCCAGGCACTTCTCTGCCGCCGCCCTGCGCACCTGGTCTAGGGCGCCCCGTCCTCCGCAGTCCTCTACTTCAAGACCGAAGGATATGTCGGTCGTCTGTCTCCATGGCGGCAGGGTCACACGCAGCCGCGCCTCGAATGGGGTGTCGGCTGCCCCGATCTGGGCGAGAGCTTCACGCCCCTCGGTTCTCCGGCCTTTGACGTTGTATAGCCGGCGGGGCGCACACCACGCGTCTCCGACCGCCCGCTGCCCCCCGGGGGGGGGGGGGGGGGGGGGGGGGGGAGGGCAGCGAGACCGAACATCCTGGCGGCGAGCGCGCAGCGGCGGACGCGGGCGGGGAGCAGTCCGGCCTCCGCCATCAGCGCATCCATCTGGGTCGACGACGGACATCCGGTGATCACTTGTTTCCTTTTTTACCCAGCTAGCCGCAAGGCTATGGCCGGGAGGGAAGTTTACCGGCGATTTTAGCCAGGTAAAATATTTAACGTTACGTTAAGCCGGCTAATGTTGTCCGGTATAGCAAGAAGAAGGCAAAGGCAAAGTTTTACCTTAAACCGGCTCATGGTCGTCCGGTGGAAATAGCGAGAGTGAGGCCGAAACAGGGAACACCGTGACATTCAACAATAAACAAACACACAAGCACACAAGCAGGCATGCACTAAAAAGTTCTAGAAACTATTCTAGTTAGAAATAAAATAAAATAATAAACACAAAATTAACCAATGAATTAATCAATTAATCAATGGATTAATCAATCAATCAATTAAATTTAATAAAAAAACAATTAGGCGGGGCGGGTGACAGGCCCAGGTCGATTTGGTCGGTGGTTGTGTGGGTGTTCGGAGTGTGCTCAACATAACTTCTACCGCGGCCGGTCCCGCGGGGGTGCAATTCTCTGCCGTCTAAACGTCCGGTTTTGAATATACACTCGCGGGAAACGTGTGCAGCGAGTTATGTCGATGTACCTGGCCTATATCCGGTGATCAGCCGGGCCGCCGCGCGCAGCTCTCGGTCGATGGCCTCCAGGTGCGACGGGGACGCTGCCGGCATCCACGCCGCGGCGCAGTGGCGCAGTGGCTCCAGCGCCTAACGTAGCCGTTAGGGGCTCCAGCGTGCCCCTAACGTAACCGTTAGCCACGGTCCGCAGCTGTACCTCTCCAAACCCCCCGTTCCGGCCCGTTAGCTGTCGAAGGTGGGCGATGCGCGGCTTGACCTTGCGCCGCAGGGTCGTACAGTGCTCGCCGAAGTGCAGCAGTGACCTACCGTCGACACAGGGGCGGATCCAGGGGGAGGGGGTGTCGACTGTCGGGTCGCCAGAGCGAAAAGTTGTTGACAGGGAGGGGTGGCGTGGGGTCCTCAGTGCGAAAAAATCCGTTGACAAGGGAGAGGAGTTTTTGTTATCACCTAACCCGCGCTCCGCTGGAGTATTCAGCCGAACACGCCCCGCGGGAGGGGGGGGGGGGAGATTCTGCCCCCTCGTTATCTTCTGAACCAATAACCGCAGCGAAACGCACAAGGCGGCATTCGAAAGCTCTTAATCAGACGCATCTAAAGCTTAAGCGATATTTTCAACATAAGGTCACATGTCGGATCACGGTCAGGTCAAAGGTCAAAATTGAGGTATTCGAGTTTGTGGGCCATACTCGCCATCCAAAGTCTTGTTGCGACTATTATCGCACAAAGTGCTCTCAAAGGTGTAATGCATATCCCGCATAAGCAAAAGTAAAATTGTAAGCAAAGATCAAGGTCAGGTCACAACAGGTCACAACAGGTCACCATTGACAAGAGGTCTACGAAAGCCATGCTACACATGTTTTATGGGTTAGTTTACACGTATAATTCGATAGTAGCAGCCATTTTCACAACCTGACCCCTGGCCCTCAGGTCAAGGTCAGGTCACATAAGGTCAACAAATTTAATTGAATTTGACAAAAATTCAAATGAAATTTTTAACAAATTTACATTGATTAATCTAGATAAAAAAGCATGTTTCTAGACCAGTTTAGTCTCAGAAATATAGCGGTCATTTATTTGTCTGTATCTGGTCACTAGAAGTCAAAAAACGTAACTTAAAAAAATGACGTCATGAATTACCTAAACTTAGGGAGCCATAAGTCAGTCAAAAAGAAAGATATTGCTTTGAAATATGGTGTGGGCGTCATCCATACTTTGTTCTCCAATGTATATGTTCCTTTTAATATCTTCAAAAAAATTCTTTTGTGGATTTCTTTCTGCATTTTTTTTTTGGGGGGGGGGGGGGGTGGTTAAAAGGCAAAAAATACGCAAATCAGAGACATCCATTTTGAAGAAAATGTAATTTCCTTTCTTTTTAAGTTTTTTTTAACATGTAATTTGCATCAAAACTCGATGTTGTACGATTTGTCAAACATTTATCGTTTTTCCACCAAAAATGGCATGCCATGACGTCAATAAAACGTCATTATTTCCCAAAGTACTACATCGATTTCATTGAAATTTAGTAAGAAGACGTAGAATTGATGCAGCATAAGATACTGAAAGTTTCACTTTGATATCTATCATAGTGTTCAAGTTATTGAGAAAATCCGGGAGGGGCAGATTTTGCCCCCCCCCCCCCCAGCGAGGCGCGTGGTAATCAGCACTTCTCATTGCCAATGCAGGAACGCTCGGGGGGGGGGGGGGTACTTGTATTAAATGCCCCCTCCATGTTACTGTGGGAGGGGGCATTTGCCCCTAATGCCCCCCCCCCCTGGATCCGCCAGTGGCCATGGTCATGAGGTGCGACAAGGTTGTCGTGAAAAAATTGCAGTGTCGCGCCAAAAATAACTCATTATTTAACACACCTAAATCATTTTGACAGTTCTATGATTTGTAGGCGCACTCCATGGGTGTGTGGGCGTCCTCCATGAGTTTGGGGTCGCCTCCTCAAATTCGGGGTGCACCTCATCGCGTTTGAGGGCTCACTTCCGAGTTTCGGGCGCCCTTCCAAAGTTTGGGATGCTTTTCGGGCATCGGGTCTCCCTCCGCGGAATTGGGAGCGCGCTCCATGGGATTGGGGGCGCCCTCTATGGATTTTGGGGAGCCCTCCTCAGATTCGGTGTTCATGCCTAATCGCGTTCGATGGCGCGCTTCCGAGTTTCAAGTGCGCCCTTCCGAAGTTCTGAAGTTCGGGATGCTTTTCGGCATCGGGACGCACTCCCCGGAATTCGGGGCGCCCTCCATGGTTTTTGGGGTGCCCTCTATGGGTTTGGTGGCGTCCTCCATGACCATGGGTGCGTGGGCGCCTGCGACGCCCAGATTGCACATTCAGCGCAAAAATAGTGCCTGGCGCAGGGGCGCCAATTTCCATTGAGGGGGGGGGGGGGGGGGGGGCTGCCAGCCCCGTTGCCCCCCCCCCCCCTCCTCCCCTGGATCCGCCCCTGCGTTGAAATCTGAGTCGTCCTCAATTCAGCGTCTGCTCGATAATTACTTGACTACCCGTCACCACTGGCGGATCCAGCCGTCGTTTTTTTTTGTGTGGGGGGGGGGCACTTTTTGTGGCAAAAGGTACCCCATTTTTGTTCTCCGGATTTGGGACGTTCACCTTATTTTGGTATTCGAGCTTAAGACATTCACTTTTCAAATTCACACAAAAAAAATCTTCATTTTTGGGGTTAAAAAAACAAATTTGGCAAATTTGAGATTGCCATTATAGAGAAAAGGTAATTTCCTTTCTTTTGACGTTTTTTATTTGCAATTTGCTTCAAAACTCTATTTTCTACGATTTGCCAAACATTTATCGTGTTTGCACCAAGAATGGCATGACATGACGTCATTACAACGTCATTATTTCCCAAAATACTCCATCAATTTCATTGAGAGTGGATGAGAAGACTTATACTTGATGTAGCATAAGGTACTGAAAGTTTCACGTTGATATCTATCATAGTTTTCAGGTTATTGAGGAAATCCTAGAGGGGGCAAATACTTCTGATAAGGTTTGAGCTAGAAGTTAGCAAGAGCTAGAGCAAGAGATTTTCCCCAATATCTCAACCTAGATACCTACTTATAGTTTGTTTTATTTTGATTGCATAATTGCCATTCAGTTGCTGACACTAGGTCCAAAAAATTAATTTATTGACGCGTCAATTTTGTGATGCAAAATGGGCGGAGCTCGTCATAGGCACTGCACTTAGGATAACAAAAATGGACACAATTATTGACAACATTTCACTAAAAACACCCAGTCCCCATGGAAAATCATCAGTCTCCAAAAATAATCACACCATCTGATGCACAACTGTTTACTCCATCCACCTCGGTCACAACTCAAACTGTTTACTTACGTTTTTTTGGTTTGTTTCGGGAAAGATTGAGACGCCATCGCGTAGCGACAAATTACATTAAATATGTTTGTCATTTTCTTAGGATAACCTTTTAAAATTATCAAGTTTATATTTTGTAAGTAAATAAACTAAGTTTATAATGTAATTACATACAATTATTATGAAAAAGTATTTTTTTTCTCTCCAAATTATTCACCCATGCTGTTACTGCGTCAATATGTTGATACAGTTATTATCATGTGAGTAAAATAATTGATTCAGGTGAGTCAAGGGATCAAAAAATTTATCACTTATAAAGCAATATTGCATCAGTTTCGAAGATAATTATTGAACATCTAGGTGGCTGAAACTGTATTGCCACAATGCACAATGCACAGATGCATGTGCCATTCATCCCATCACTGTTATCCAGTGCTTCATAATTGCCGTTTTTAAATCGGTCATTTTCCCCAATACCATTTATATTGGGCTGGATCAAAATATTGTCGCGTCAAAAAAAAGTATTTGGGCCTATTGCCAGCAACTGCATTGGGACCTTCGTGAGAATCACACGTGAATTTTGTACACACCGCTGTCACGCGTCCCGAGAAGTTATTTCCACAAAAGCAACGCGTCATTTTTGATAACCATTTGCGCCGAAATAGAGTGCAGATTGGATTCCAAATAGATACCATATGAAGTGTTCCTACATGTAAATTAAAAAAAACGTTTGTTCGAGCTTCAGTTCCGACTGGCAGCTTGCTGGCCGCTATTTTCTCGTCCAGTTGAGCTTTTTTAAGCCCAAATTTGATGGTAAGAGTCGTGTTTTCCAAAAATGTCCAGTTTTTTACTGTGGATAGCTGGATTTTGATTGCTGCAAAGTCAATTTTTACAATAAATTGTTAACGTTTTTTTAGGGGGGGGGGGGGGCAAAAGACGCTGTACCCCCTCCCCTTCGAGGGTGTTGGGGGGGGGGGGAGCATGGCCTGGTTGCCCCCCCCCCCCCTGGATCCGCTAGTGCCCGTCGCCTTGTCTGGAGGAAAACGTCTCGGCCCACGCTCTCGTACCCCGCCGACAGTGACACGTTACGTAAAGCGGGGTCATGCAGTTCGCCAGAACCGCTGACTGGTGACCTCACCGCTGTGACGGGGACAGCTTTACCGGACCTTCATATGGACCTGATGACGTGGCGGCCACTGGCTGTAGGATGAATGGCCTGTCGGGACGTCTGGTGATCCTGTTGTCGTGTTGACATGAGTGGGAGGAATGTTATATGTGGCGCAAACACATGCCTGCTATTGGTTCTTCTGATGACGAATATAAACAGTGGTATTCTCGAAGCACAACACAATGATTACAACTATGCCCTCTGTACGAGACATAATCTTGTCTTGTTTTGCTCCGGACCACCACAATGACGTCATGCCTTTCAATGGCCGTCGCTCGACGCGACTAGCTCGAGCCGTCGGCCGTCGCCGCTGGCTGGGGCGCTTTGTCACCTGTGTCGCCTGCCGTGTCGCCTGCCGTGGCGTGTTACCTGTGTCCGCCTGCCGTGCCGTGTCGCCTGTGTCGCCTGCCGTGCCGTGTCGGCCTGTGTCGCTTGTGTCGCCTGCCGTGCCGTGTCGCCTGTGTCGCCTGTGTCGCTTGTGTCGCCTGTCGTGCCGTGTCGCCTGTGTCGCCTGTGTCGCTTGTATCGCCTGTCGTGCCGTGTCGCATGTGTCGCTTGTGTCGCCTGCCGTGCCGTGTGGCCTGTGTCGCCTGCCGTGCCGTGTCGCCTGTGTCGCCTGTGTCGCCTGTGTCGCCTGTGTCGCCTGTGTCGCCTGCCGTGCCGTGTCGCCTGTGTGACCGCCTGTGTCACCACCGGCGGGTGATGGCCCTTCTCTCTGTCTCCCGGTCCCGGCGGGCCCTTCTCTCTGTCTCCCGGTCCCGGCGGGCCCTTCTCTCTGTCTCCCGGTCCCGGCGGGCCCTGCTCTCTGTCTGCCGGTCCCGGCGGGTGATGGCCCTTCACTCTGACTCCCGGTCCCGGCGGGCCCTTCTCTCTGTCTCCCGGTCCCGGCGGGTGATGGCCCTTCTCTCCGTCTCCCGGTCCCGGCGGGTGATGGCCCTTCTCTCCGTCTCCCGGTCCCGGCGGGTGATGGCCCTTCTCTCTGTCTCCCGGTCCCGGCGGGCCCTTCTCTCTGTCTCCCGGTCCCGGCGGGCCCTTCTCTCCGTCTCCCGGTCCCGGCGGGTGATAGCCCTTCTCTCTGTCTCCCGGTCCCGGCGGGCCCTGCTCTCTGTCTGCCGGTCCCGGTGGGTGATGGTCCTTCTCTCTGTCTCCCGGTCCCGGCGGGTGATGGCCCTTCTCTCTGTCTCCCGGTCCCGGCGGGTGATGGCCCTTCTCTCCGTCTCCCGGTCCCGGCGGGTGATGGCCCTTCTCTCTGTCTCCCGGTCGGCCGGCGGGCCCTTCTCTCCGTCTCCCGGTCCCGGCGGGTGATGGCCCTTCTCTCTGTTTCCCGGTCCCGGCGAGCCCTTCTCTCCGTCTCCCGGTCCCGGCGGGTGATGGCCCTTCTCTCTGTCTCCCGGTCGGCCAGCGGGCCCTTCTCTCCGTCTCCGGTCCCGGCGGGTGATGGCCCTTCTCTCCGTCTCTCGGTCCCGGCGGGTGATGGCCCTTCTCTCTGTCTGCCGGTCCCGGCGGGCCCTTCTCTCCGTCTCCCGGTCCCGGCGGGTGATGGCCTTTCTCTCTGTCTCCCGGTCCCGGCGGGCCCTTCTCTCCGTCTCCCGGTCCCGGCGGGTGATGGCCCTTCTCTCTGTCTCCCGGTCCCGGCGAGCCCTTCTCTCTGTCTGCCGGTCCCGGCGGGCCCTTCTCTCTGTCTCCCGGTCCCGGCGGGCCCTTCTCTCTGTCTCCCGGTCCCGGCGGGCCCTTCTCTCTGTCTCCCGGTCCCGGCGGTCCCTTCTCTCTGTCTCCCGATCCTGGCGGGCCCTTCTCTCTGTCTCCCGGTCCTGGCGGACCCTTCTCTCTGTCTCCCGGTCCCGGCGGGCCCTTCTCTCTGTCTGCCGGTCCCGGCGGGCCCTTCTCTCTGTCTCCCGGTCCCGGCGGGCCCTTCTCTCTGTCTCCCGGTCCTGGCGGGTGATGGCCCTTCTCTCTTTCTGCCGGTCCCGGCGGGCCCTTCTCTGTCTCCCGGTCCCGGCGGGCCCTTCTCTCTGTCTCCCGGTGCCGGCGGGTGATGGCCCTTCTCTCTGTCTCCCGGTCCCGGCGGGCCCTTCTCTGTCTCCCGGTCCCGGCGGGCCCTTCTCTCCGTCTCCCGGTCCCGGCGGGCCCTTCTCTCTGTCTGCCGGTCCCGGCGGCCCTTCTCTCCGTCTCCCGGTCCCGGCGGGCCCTTCTCTCCGTGTCCCGGTCCCGGCGGGCCCTTCTCTCTGTCTCCTGGTCCGGGCGGGCGGCGGCGGGTGATGGCCCTTCTCTCTGTCTCCCGGTCCCTTCTCTCTGTCTCTCGGTCCCGGCGGTCCCTTCTCTCTGTCTCCGGGTCCCGGCGGGCCCTTCTCTCTGTCTCCCGGTCCCGGCGGGCCCTTCTCTCTGTCTCCCGGTCCCGGCGGGCCCTTCTCTCTGTCTCCCGGTCCCGGCGGCGGCGGCGGCGGTCAGCTCACTTGACTTGCTGAACGCTCTGCCGACCGTGAGCTGCATAATGCCCTCCCCCGGAGGACACCGCGCGAGACCACGACGCCCTGATCCCCCCCCCCCCCCCGCTCAGGTGAAGGTCGATTGCAGGCACGTGCAGTCAGTAGTGCCGGACTGCTCACAGTGTGACCGGCTGAGCGCGGTCTGAGCACGGCCTGAACACGGCATGCGCACAGCCTGAACACGGTCTGAGCATGGCCTGAGCGCGGTCTGAGCATGGCCCAACCACGGCCTGAGCACGGCCTGAGCAATAAGCAATGGCCCAAGCACGGCCTGAGCATGACTCGAGCACTGCCTGAGCATGACCTAAGCATGACCTAAGCATGACCTAAGCATGACCTAAGCATGACCTAAGCATGACCTAAGCATGACCTAAGCATGACCTAAGCATGACCTAAGCATGACCTAAGCATGACCTAAGCATAACCTAAGCATAACCTAAGCATGACCTAAGCATGACCTAAGCATGACCTAAGCATGACCTAAGCGCGGACTAAACATGGCCTAATTACGGCCTAAGCACAGCTTGAGCACGGCATGAGCGTGGCTCGACTACACCCACAAATTGTGCCTAAACTTATCAAACTTGTACGTACCGTTTCATAAGTGATGCATTCACAGTGTCTCCAGCTCAGAGCATGCCCATGTTTTGGTGGTGCACAAGTCTGCCTGTCTAGGCCGGTGGCAGGGGCGGTGCAGTGTGCCGATGCATGGTTTTCGCGTGTCTGCCATCTGGGCCGACATCTGTGTCGGGTGCTGTGTGGGTTCTAACGGTGGAGGCGTGACGTCTGCCGACGCCACGCTGAGCGGCACACCGGCCGGAAACGGTCCGCAACATACCCGAGGAATGCCGATCGTCAGCCGCACGCGAGGACCAGGAGGAAAGTCCTCCCGTCCTCCGGGGGTGGGCAGATCAGCACCCGATCGGCAATGGGCCGACCGGATGTTTTGGGCGTGTGTGGTTTTTGTCTCGGAATGTATGAGCTAGTTATGGTGGTTAGGGTGGCCCATGGGCGGATAATTGTGTTCAGAATTGCCCCGGCCGAGGCCCGAGGACAGAGGCGCAACCAAGGGGACCTAGAGGGCAGAGGCATAGGCGTAGGAACGCGGGGGCCGCGGGGCCATAGCCCCTCACTTTTTGGCCAAATGTTTTGCTAAAATCAACAATTGTACTTCGTGATGCAAATTCAAAAGCGCAACAGATTCGTGAAGACGAAAGGAGCTCAAATATCCATAGAAATCCAGCGTAGGGGGATTGAGTTCCCCTCAAGACGAGATCAAATTTGTCATGGCCCCCTCACCTTTCGTTACGTTCCTACGTCTAGGGGCACGTGGCGCATCGCGGGGGGATGTCCGTGAAGTTAGCGACAGATCCGGATTCGAATTCAGCGTCGAGTAGCGATTCGCTTCACAATGCGGGAACAGGTCAATTGGGGCACGCTGATCACGAAAATGACATTAATTATGACATTCAATGTCATCTTCAAAATAATTTTCAAGGTCAAAGGACAAAGGCTCAAAACGACCCGAAGTTATTGTCCTATTGCAAAAAATAATGGTCGCATTCGATTCCTCGGGCCAATATTCGCAACTTCACTCGTGGAAAATGACCTTGACCCTCATTTTCAAGGTCAAAGGACGGTCGGCTCAAAACGACCCGAAGTTATTGTCCAATAGCCATTGACCTTTAAATTGACCTAAAAAACAAAAATTGAAAAACTTACATTCGGGCCACATGTAGATAGTTCAGTGAAAAAAGCAAACAGAGCTCTCGGTGTACTCATTCGATCATTCCAAAAAGCCAGCCCCAGAGGATATCTCAATGACCGATCCGTCATCGCTTCGTACTGCGCACACGTTCGCTCCAACTTGGAGTACTGTAGCGTGATTTGGGGAGGCGCCGCTTCATCTCATGTCATTCGATTGGAAAGGATAGAGCAAAAGTTTTTAATGTGGCTCAACGCTCAGGTGCGCTCTCAGTCGTCGTCGCTTGTGTATTGTGACTTACTGAAACATTTTAGCTTAGTGTCTGTATCTGCGCGTAGAACTCAATACGATATCATGTTTTTGCGTAACGTTTTTGTAGCGAGATACATTTTAAATTGTCCAAAAGAAACAGAGGGAAAAATAAGAAAGTATAGAGATAAGCAGAAGAATAGAAACATTCCAAAAGCAAAAGCTATGTATATTTTAACAAATTGAACATGGAAGGAACGGCGGCCGTGTGGACGCCAAAAACTTCAACAGTGGAGACGCCGGCTGAAGCCCCCCCCCCCCCACGCAGGCAACAAATACCCTCGTTCCGACATGTGTACCGCCAGGGTGTCGCTATTACGGCACCTGGCCCATGAAAGGACGTCAAAACAGCAGCTGCACGGCGCCATTAAGCGTGAGCGCCGGCCAGCGGCCCGGGTCACGTACGGCGCTCGGCAGAAGCCTCTGCGCAGGATCCTGACCCAGATCACGGCAGCAAGCTCCGCCTCTGGGCCGCTGTAGACGGCAGTTCCGGCCGCCGCAGGCATCCACAGGCCGTTGCAGCCGGGTGAGAAGGACCAATGACAGGACAGCAAAAGGGAATCGAAAATTAAAACCGAGTGGAGAAAAAATCACGGCAGCAAGGCGCCAATCTGGCAACTGACCTGATTTTTCAAGCAAAAAATTGATAAAAGGGCCTGCAAGAGGGGTGGAGGGGGTCGGCAGATCGAACAGCAGAGCAGCAAGGACGGGACCGATCTTAAAATTGCCGATAGTGCGCCCAGGCCTCCAAACAGTCCAAGTAAGTTTCAGAGGAACAGAGTTCGGCAGTAAGCAGGGACGGAAGCAGGCTGGGGCCGCGGCTCCTCGCCGCGAGCCTCAGTCTCAGAGGAGACAAGATGGGGCAGTGAGTAGGGACGGAAGCAGGCTGGGGCCGCGGCTCCTCGCCGCGAGCCTCAGTCTCAGAGAAGCCGTGTCAAGGACCATCACAAGTCAGGTTGGAAACCCAAGAAAGTAAGATCGGTGATGGCCTTCAAGATTTGCTGCTGTTTAGTTCTATAAATTTCATACTGGAGAAAGGAGCCGCATTTCACATCAAGTAAGGTCGGAAAGTCTGTACGATCCTTATACCCTCCTTATATTCCATGGTCAGTTAATTTGTTGTGCATATGAACACCATACAAATTAAATTTGCACAGTGTTTCGGCCGTTTTTCTTCTTCTTCTTCGTTTTGTTCTCTCTTTTAACTCTCCTGCCATTTGGGCATTTGTTTGGTCATATAGTCACGATATTCTTAATTATGCCTACGCGAGTATGTGTATGGTAGAACAATTAGCATATATTGTTTGCCTGACTAGTTATAACTTCTAACGTAAATCAAAACTCTGATATGGTATGGACGTTTACGTTTGCGTCTTTTATAACTCTCGTGCTTTAAATGCAACCGATTATGGAGCTTGTGCCAATGCTGGTGGTGGTTGCCGACGGGATTTATTTGACTGGTTGACTGTTCGAACTGATGTGACTGATGTGACTGACTGAATTTTGCTGACTCTATTCGAACTGCTGCCTATAAGACGAGTGATATTGTATTCACGAGACGATTAACTTAAACTATCGGTGCACAATTTTCTGTAAATATTTTGCACAATTTTCTGCACAATTTTGTGTGAATTACCTAGTACTCCAATTCGGAATGTGACTGAAAGATGGATTGAGGAAGGAATATCAATGAGATGGAGCGCTAGCTTGAGGGGAAGTCATGTAATATAATTAGTAATGTTAGCGTAATAATATCTATGTAGGGACAAGCGATGATGTGACTTCAATGCTTCCAAGGCAGGGTAATGCAATTTTTGCGGCTAGATGTGATTAAATACTCAATTCAAGGTTCCGAGGTTTAATGTTTATTTTGGTGAACAATGTTTACTGATATATTGAAGGCCAACTGTTTCTGGTAAAACCCGAGTGATGTGATAATTTATGTGAAATACCCGTACTGAAAATTTTCAGGAATGGCTAACCCGATTGACAGCAGACAGTGTAACCGATATTTTTTCTTAATCTTGCCATGCAATTATCCGGTTCGGTTGATTATTTTGTCTGATTGGTGACATTTTCAAATCCGGTCAAATTAACTTCACTGTGGTTAATTTGCAATTTAATCTGTAAGCCTTTTTACGCAATCTTTGATGTCAGGATCGGTTGATGACAGGGTCATCATTTCAACGTTTCGGCTTATACAAACAGATCATTTAGGGATTGTGTCGTGAGGATTTTGATAAACAAGTCTTATTGAAGAATTGTCGAATATGTGCTAATATTGTTTCCACACAGCCCTAAGCCGCCGATAATTGCAAGACTATTAATTTCATTTTGTTCAGCAACGTTATTTTCATTGCCGGAAAATTTATCTGATTTATCGGATCATTTATCTGTTTGTTGCACTGTCAAACATGTATTAAGTTCAAAGCTAACTGAGTAAAGTAAATATTGCCCAAGGAAAAGGAAAGTGAGGAAGGCTGTGTTGGAATATTTACGATTCTCGCAGTTAACTGTCTCCTTAACAAGCGCGAAATTATGGGATGGTTGTTTGCTCTATGGCGGTATGATATGGCGGTATGATACAAATCACGGTCCTGTACAATTTCGTCCCTGTTCATCTCGCTGTTAAAAATTAACGCCAGAATAAAATCGCTGTCATGAAAATTCGCACAAGTGTCCACACGGCCAGCGTCACCGATCACCGCTACCGGCCGCTGGGACACTGACCCCACGCGCCCGATCCCAAAACACATGACGTCATGAACCCCCTCCCCTGGACGAGAGGGTCCGGCCAGACGGTCAGACGCTAGCGTAACGAGGGGAAAACCCGTGGATTTCGCTCAGGTGGGACAGTTGTTGTACATACAGAAAAGTACTGAGTACCAAGTACCGAGTACCGAGTACCGTGTACCGAGTACCGAGTACCGTGTACCGAGTACCGAGTACCGAGTACCGAGTACCGAGTACCGAGTACCGTGTACCGATTACCAAGTACCTAGTACCGTGTACCGAGTAACGAGTACCGAGTACCGAGTACCGAGTATCAAGTACATAGTATCGAGTACCGAGTACCGAGTACCGTGTACCAAGTACCGAGTACCGAGTACCGAGTACCGAGTACCTAGTACCGAGTACCGAGTACCGAGTACCGAGTACCGAGTACCGTGTACCGAGTACTGAGTACCGTGTACCGAGTACTGAGTACCGAGTACTGAGTACCGAGTAACGTGTACCGATTACCGAGTACCTAGTACCGTGTACCGAGTACCGAGTACCGAGTACCGAGTGCCGAATACCGAGTACGGCGTACCAAGTACCGAGTACCGATAACCGAGTAACCGAGTACCGAGTACCGAGTACCGAGTAGTGAGTACCGAGTACTGAGTACCCATTCCTGAGTAACGAGTACCGAGTATCGAGTGTCGAGTACCGAGTGCCGAGTACCAAGTACCAGGTGCCGAGTACCGAGTATCGAGTGTCGAGTACCGAGTGCCGAGTACTGAGTACTGAGTACTGAGTACTGAGTATCGAGTACCGAGTGCTGAGTACCGATTACCAATTACAGAAACACGACCCGTGGTACACTATAGTCACAAAATACACTACACAATGCACACTACACAATACACTACACAATATACACTACACAATATACACTACACAATATACCCTACACAATATACACTACACAATATACACTACACAATATACACTACACAGCATAAACTACACACACTCCACAAATACACTACAAATGGTATCACGCCGGCGACGCTTCTTCACACTAACAGTTATAAGATAAATACATATATATATATACATACATACATACATACATACATACATACATACATACATACATACATACATACATACATACATACATACATACATACATACATACATACATACATACATACATACATACATACATACATACATACATACATACATACATACATACATACATACATACATACATACATACATACATACATACATACATACATACATACATACATACATACATGCATGCATGCATGCATGCATGCATACATACATACATACATACATACATACATACATACATACATACATACATACATACATACATACATACATACATACATACATACATACATACATACATACATACATACATACATACATACATACATACATACATACATACATACATACATACATACATACATACATACATACATACATACATACATACATACAAACAGGCATTCAGGCATTCAGGCATACAGGCATACAGGCTTACAGGCTTACAGGCTTACAGGCTTACAGGCATACAGGCATACAGGCTTACAGGCTTACAGGCTTACAGGCATACAGGCATACAGGCATACAGGCATACAGGCATACAGGCATACAGGCATACAGGCATACAGGCATACAGGCATACAGGCATACAGGCATACAGGCATACAGGCATACAGGCATACAGGCATACAGGCATACAGGCATACAGGCATACAGGCATACAGGCATACAGGCATACAGGCATACAGGCATACAGGCATACAGGCATACAGGCATACAGGCATACAGGCATACAGGCATACAGGCATACAGGCATACAGGCATACAGGCATACAGGCATACAGGCATACAGGCATACAGGCATACAGGCATACAGGCATACAGGCATACAGGCATACAGGCATACAGGCATACAGGCATACAGGCATACAGGCATACAGGCATACAGGCATACAGGCATACAGGCATACAGGCATACAGGCATACAGGCATACAGGCATACAGGCATACAGGCATACAGGCATACAGGCATACAGGCATACAGGCATACAGGCATACAGGCATACAGGCATACAGGCATACAGGCATACAGGCATACAGGCATACAGGCATACAGGCATACAGGCATACAGGCATACAGGCATACAGGCATACAGGCATACAGGCATACAGGCATACAGGCATACAGGCATACAGGCATACAGGCATACAGGCATACAGGCATACAGGCATACAGGCATACAGGCATACAGGCATACAGGCGTACAGGCGTACAGGCGTACAGGCGTACAGGCGTACAGGCGTACAGGCGTACAGGCGTACATACATGCATACATACATGCATACATGCATACATACATGCATACATACATGCATACATACATGCATACATACATGCATACATACATGCATACATGCATGCATACATGCATACATACATGCATACATACATGCATACATACATGCATACATACATGCATACATACATGCATACATACATGCATACATACATGCATACATACATGCATACATACATGCATACATACATGCATACATACATGCATACATACATGCATACATACATGCATACATACATGCATACATACATGCATACATACATGCATACATACATGCATACATACATGCATACATACATGCATACATACATGCATACATACATGCATACATACATGCATACATACATGCATACATACATGCATACATACATGCATACATACATGCATACATACATGCATACATACATGCATACATACATGCATACATACATGCATACATGCATACATGCATGCATGCATACATGCATGCATACATGCATGCATGCATACATACATGCATGCATACATACATGCATGCATACATACATGCATACATACATGCATGCATACATACATGCATGCATACATACATGCATGCATACATACATACATGCATACATACATGCATGCATACATACATGCATACATACATACATGCATACATACATACATGCATACATACATGCATACAGACAGGCATACAGACAGGCATACAGACCTACAGGCCTACAGGCCTACAGGCGTACAGGCCTACAGGCCTACAGGCGTACAGGCCTACAGGCGTACAGGCCTACAGGCATACAGGCATGTAGGCCTACAGGCCTACAGGCCTACAGGCATACATACACATACTTGGAATCATGCATGCATACTGTACGTACACTACATACAAACGTGCAGACGCACGCCCAGAGACAACCGTGCGCGTGGAGCCGGGGCAAATAGGATACAACGCACGAGGGAGGTATGACGATAACAGCATGGTGTAAACTGACAGTGGGAAATAATGGACAAGATTGTGAGGAGGCCTAGACAATACGTAGCCGCGCCCCTGTGCGTAATATGCCTGCCGACACGGTCTGCTGCACTGACGGGTGATGGGGTAAAAGGGGGTGGAGGTGAATGGGAATTCAACTAAGAGGAGATCATTTTAACAAGAGATAGCGAAGTTCTCAGATGTATAGACCGGTTTCGGTGGGAATATTTAGTTCGGAAGGAGAAAGTTGTGTGTCCAGGATAATGGGAGTTAGATGATGATGAGATTTGTTTTTGCAAGAGGGTCCATTCCGCGATGCCAGGAAGTGAGCTGGATCGCGCGCCGTAAGTCGCGAAATACTGGCGGGCACTCAAAAGAGTCCGGTAACGCCAGGTTCTGGGAAACCAGGAGGGCCAGAATGGCCATCCGCCTCAGGTAAATGCCGTAGGAGGAGTCAGGGTGCTGAGGTGGTGACGTGTGCGGTCCGGAATGGCCATCCGCCCCAGATAAATGCCGTAGGAGGAGTCAGGGTGCTGGGGTGGCGACGTGTGAGGGCCAGAAGGGCCATCCGCCTCAGGTAAATGCCGTAGGAGGAGTCAGGGTGCTGAGGTGGTGACGTGTACGGGCCGGAATGGCCATCCGCCCCAGATAAATGCCGTAGGAGAAGTCAGGGTGCTGGGGTGGCGACGTGTGAGGGCCAGAATGGCCATCCGCCTCAGGTAAATGCCGTAGGAGGAGTCAGGGTGCTGAGGTGGTGACGTGTGCGGGCCGGAATGGCCATCCGCCCCAGATAAATGCCGTAGGAGTCAGGGTGCTGGGGTGGCGACGTATGAGGGCCAGAATGGCCATCCGCCTCAGGTAAATGCCGTAGGAGGAGTCAGGGTGCTGAGGTGGTGACGTGTGGGGGCCGGAATGGCCATCCGCCCCAGATAAATGCCGTAGGAGAAGTCAGGGTGCTGGGGTGGCGACGTGTGAGGGCCAGAATGGCCATCCGCCTCAGGTAAATGCCGTAGGAGGAGTCAGGGTGCTGAGGTGGTGACGTGTGCGGGCCGAAATGGCCATCCGCCCCAGATAAATGCCGTAGGAGGAGTCAGGGTGCTGGGGTGGCGACGTGTGAGGGCCAGAATGGCCATCCGCCTCAGGTAAATGCCGTAGGAGGAGTCAGGGTGCTGAGGTGGTGACGTGTGCGGGCCGGAATGGCCATCCGCCCCAGATAAATGCCGTAGGAGGAGTCAGGGTGCTGGGGTGGCGACGTGTGCGGGCCAGAATGGCCATCCGCCCCAGATAAATGCCGTAGGAGGAGTCAGGGTGCTGGGGTGGCGACGTGTGAGGGCCAGAATGGCCATCCGCCCCAGATAAATGCCGTAGGAGGAGTCAGGGTGCTGGGGTGGCGACGTGTGCGGGCCGGAATGGCCATCCGCCCCAGATAAATGCCGTAGGAGGAGTCAGGGTGCTGGGGTGGCGACGTGTGGGCCGGAATGGCCATCCACCTCAGATAAATGCCGTAGGAGGAGTCAGGGTGCTGAGGTGGCGTGGATTGGCGATTGGGGCACCACGGAAACCGCAGTAAGTCGTGGATCCCAGCAGCAGTGTGCGGCAGGAATGGACCCAGACAGAAAAGCATGTGTGAGGTTATTCATATTTTCATTTGGTCGATTTATTAGTTAGAGTGGAAAGTTATCCATAGTGAAGAGCTGAGTACATCGGAGACGAAATTCGCTCAGTGAACCAGCTGTTACCCTGGTGCGTTCCCTGTGTAACACTACGCACCACTGGTGGGGATAGGAAAAGAGGGAGGGGTCAGGAAGACGAACCTGACAGTTTACTGCAAAGTATGAGAGATATTGATGATTGAGTGAATGTCTGGGGAGAGTCTGAGTGAAAGGATGTATGAATGTGTTAGTTCCAGTGAGAGTTCGTCCTCAGCGTAGCGTTGCACTGGGTATGCAGAATAAACATGGAACCGATCACAGAACTCACGGTGTGATAGTCTGAGAGACAAGCCGTTGGTGAAATTATGTAAGGAGGAGCCAGAGGGCCATTGGTGCCGGCTCACGAACAAGGAAACCCCGACCTTATTCCACCGGACCAAATCCCGATTAACCCGCTAAATTTCACCCCCCCCCCCCCCCACCTTAACCGTGTAGCGACCTATGTGCTCGCCGATGATTGACCTGCCTCCAAAATAAAAATGTATGTACAGGTTGAGCTCGATTCTGCATTTTTAACCACAAAATTTAGTATTATCTCGAAAACACGGGATTATAACATTCTGAAAATGCCATATTTCGACTCCTGATCTCAAGAAAACCCCGTGAACAAAATTTTAATAATGTTGCAAATTGTTGACAATTGTTGCAAGCAGTTCCAATTGTTGCAGATTAAGCCAGAGAGCCTCAAAATTTATGTCATTCCATTCAGCGGCCCAAAATTAACCAGAAAAAGAGTTTAAAAAAATAAAAAAATGTTGCAATGTTGCACAAAATGGCAGAACCATGCAGAAGCGAAAACCCGTTACATTTTCACTGGCAAAATCCGTTCATCATTTATATTACAGTCATTCTCACTCAATGTACCCTGCCGCGCCACAAGACAACAATCTCGAACTCTGTTCAGCATTCCATATGCCAGGGTGTCAACTGTGAGAGAAGGCATTTTTGTGAGGCTGCCTAGACTGGCTAATAGGCTCGTAGATAAATGTTCCACAGTGGACCTGTTCTCAGACACTCTCATCATTTCGTGGCAAAGTAAGGTCATATGTCGCTTCATTGTAAGTAGGTAGTCTATACGCGCTATGTACGTTTTATTTGTCACCGGTGTCGAAATGTGATAGGTATTGCTGTGTGTAACTATTGTTACTTTTTATTTCGATTTAATTTTATATTCGTTTTCATTTTACCTTTGTCTTCATTTTGGCTATTTTATCTTCACTATTTCATCACATATTTCTTATTTCGTATTTTATTCTTATATTTTAAATCCATTTGTGTCATTTAACAGCTTTTAACCATCGCTTTTGTATTATAGAGGATCTTCTAGGTGATCTTTTGTATTATTATAGGTATAGATGGTTATGGGTGAGGGATGTAATGTGATCTTTTAAGTATGTGAATGCGTGTGGTTTTATCTGTGTGACCGCCCATAAATGGTTCACCCCGTCGGCGATGATGTTAAAAAAAATGAGGGTCAAGGTCATTTGCCACGAGTGAGGTTGCGAAGGCTGCGGATAGATATTGACCCGAAGAATCGATTGAGACCATTATGTTGGCGATCGGGCAACAACTTCGGGTCGTTTTGAGCCGCCCAGTCCTTTGACCTTGAAAATGAAGGTCAAAGTCATTTGCCACGAGTAAGATTGCGAAGGCTCCGGCTAGATATTGACCCGAGGAATCGAATGAAACCATTATTTTGGCGAACGGACAATAACTTCGGGTCGTTTTGAGCCGTGTCCGTGTTCGTCCTTTGACCTTGAAATGCGGGTCAAGGTCATTTGCCACAAGTGAGGTTGTGGCAAATGATATTGACCCGAGGAATCGAATGAGGCCATTATTTTTGCAATCGGACAATAACTTCGGGTCGTTTTGACCCTCCCGTCCTTTGACCTTGAAAATGACCTTCAAGATGACATTGAATGACGAAATGAATGTCATGTTCGTGATCAGTGTGCCCCAATTGACCTGTTACCACATTTTGAAGCGAATCGCTGTCCAGCAGAGGCGGTTCCAGGCTCCTGTTTTGGGGAGGGTGTTACGAATGCGGTTTTGCGGCGCATACTTCCTTCGTAGTTTGCAGTGCAATAAATGTGTCAAACAATTTCAATGCAATATGCATCATAGATACTGGGATTGTACATTTTTTTTTGGGGGGGGGGGGCAGAGGTGCACTCAGGATAAAACAAAAATGGGAGGCGATACCCACCCTCAAATTAGGTCCAACTTCAAATTAGTAAGATGATAAATGCGTTACGCGCATGGTGCCCTCATGTTTTTTTTGCCTGGATCCGCCTATGAGCAATATATACAATTTAATAAATTACAGCATATAATGCCCACATTTGACGTTCATGTCGTCCTAAACAAACATATTTTTGTCTTCAGAAAATCCCCCCATTTTACATTCCCTGAATACGCTATGATTTTTTATTTTGTTTTTGTCTTTTGATATATTAAAGACCAGTACATTGGAATCTCAAAAACGTTTGGGGCATGACAATTGGTTGAGCCACATGGCCGCGATGACCTTTCAAAAAACACCCAAAATTTTCGGATTTGTTGTCCCCTGGCTCCCATTTTTTAACAAAACAAAAATGTTGGGGTTCAAGAAGAGATATCTTGTCATGACGAATCGAATGGCGTTTTTCCCCATCGAAATCGACCGAGCGGTTCTCAAGATCTCTGGGGGGGGGGGGGCAGAATCTGCCCCCCGCAGGTTAACGTAATTCTGGGCGCCCGCAGGGAATAGGGTTAAGAGGCCCTGTCGGCCTTTAGAGAGCCCTGCCGATCTGTAGCTCGCCCTGCCAATCTGCAGAGAGACTGCCGGCATTTAGAGGGCTCTGCCGACCTGTAGAGGACCCTCTTCCAGCCTTTATGGGCCCTGTGATCTGCAGAGTGTCCCAGCCGATGGCCATCTGCCGGGCCTTTAGAGGCCCCTGCCGATCTGTAGAGGGCCTCTGCTGTCCTTTAGAGGGTCCTGTTGTGGGTAGAGGTGGTCTGCTGGTCGAGCGCCGCTGAGGCTCTCGAAGGAAGACCAGTCAAAGTTCTCATTGTTTTTCAGTGTATGCTAGTAACGTCTGAGAGGAGTACATGGCTTTGACAAAGTACGAGTATTAACCCGGCATTTGGCTGGGTCCTCAGTCGAACGCCATTGGCTGGGGGGGGGGGGGGGGGGGGGGTCGCCCCCCTGGTTATCTTCCGAACCAATAACCGCAGGCGTCGACCTGCAGAGGTGGCCAAAGATCTCATCTGGGCACATATCCGGACAAACACGTTGGCCTGTACTTTCCTAAGCGACCCCCCAGTTGAAATCTTCGAATTCCGAGGAATAAAAAAAAACATATAAAAATGTTTCTCATCCTTCTACGGGTTTGAATTAGAAGCGCCTTGACGAGACAAACACGATGGCGTAAACAAATCATGCCTTATCTCCATTAGGTAAAAAGTTATTTGTGAAAAAACTGTTTTGCCAAAAACAGTTTTTGTTTACATTTGTTGACCTCTGGAGCCTAAAATATTGAGCTGAGCTCCAAATTTTAGGACACAAATTGGTATTGCATATTTCAAGAGCTTTCGATTGATTTTTTTTCGTTTGTTCCTAGCCATTATAGTTCCCGAGATAATTGGAGTTTCTGGAGCGAAGTCCTAAAACTGGAAAATCTGACCTATGATGACCTCTGGTGACCTCATATAGACCTGACCTAAACAAAAGACGGTTATACCTTCGATAGAGCTTGTCTCGAGCTATCTTAACGCCGTTTTCCGCTTGTCGCGACGTTGCGTGGTTTTCGAGATCTTAGGGGGCGGAATCCCCCCCCCCCCTCCCACAGGGTGTGTAATTATCAGAGGCCCTCCATGGCGCGTGTTAAGATATGACTATCGTGTTGTATAACCCCTCGTAACAGTATCCCCTCATAACGTTATCACAATGTGGTGTATTTTTTCAATATTTTTTTATTCAGGGAACGGTATCCAAAGCTTTCTGTAAATCATGATATAGGGAGCATGTTATTTCGTTATTTTGTAGAGACCTTAATCCGAATTGAGATATTATTTTGATTAACCCGCGCCCTGCTGGAGGTGGCAGAATACAAAAGTTAGTTATAGTTATCTTGGCAGAATATGCCCCCCCCCCCTCCCTGATTTTCTCAATAACTTGAAAACAATGATAGATATCGACGCCACCTTTCAGTACCTTATGCTGCATCAATTCCACGTCTTATCACAACATTTCAATGAAAATGGTGGAGTACTTGGGGGATGACGTCTTATCACGTCATGTCGTGCCATTTGCGGTGGAAAAACAATACATGTTTGACAATCGTAGAAAATCGAGTTTTGAAGCAAATTGTAAATATAAAACGCCGAAAGAAAGGAAATGACATTATATTGAAAATGGATATCGTGGATTTTCGAAATTTCGAGTTTTTAACCCCCCCCCCCAAAAAAAAAAAGAGTTGTAGAAGTCATTTGTCGTTGTTTTACAACATACAGAATACTGTACTGTTTTAATTTTGTGGGCCCCCCTTGGCTACGAGGGTCCCTCTGATCCCATTTGCCCCCCCCCCTGGGATAAATCCTGCCTATGCCCCTGGGCGGCAGCACCTCTTTGGATCGGAAATGATGCTTCCTTTAGACCGGAGATAACGACCCCAACTATGCCTCTCCGAAAACAAAAGTTTTCTGACATGCCCGAGGTGCTCACCAAGACAAAGTTGGCAAGGCGCTGCCTCCCTTGACTACCCCCCCCCCCCCATTTCGAATGCGCACCGAAAGCGCAATTTTACCCATATTTTGTTTGCAAATAGTTATACCAAGTGTGCATTTCTATGCTGAGATTATATTTGCGTTTCTGTATTCTTTTTAAATAAAAGCTAAGGGCTTGCAAAAAAGGTCTCCCCAAAAAGTTGCCCCGGCCCCGTCGGGGCAACTTTGAAGTTGCCCGGCCGGCGGCCGGGGCTGCCCTATAGGATTCTCCCCCAATGGCTAGGCCTGGTGTAGACGCAGCTATAGTTTGTTTGAAGCAAACTTATCTTACTCAGGCGCTTAACGAATTGTGTAACAGACAACTTTGACATAATATCTGGGTTGCTGATACTTTTCATGGGCGACTTGTTCGGTGAAGAGCACCCCTTGTATGAAATGTAGATATAAACACTGGTTTTATCGTTAAACTGGAATTGATGGTTGGATGGCGTAAGTGGTTCAGAGTTTGTACAGCATTTCGTAGACCTGGGTGTGAGTTGGAACTGGATTCTGGCGATTAAAAGCCACGCGCCACATATCGTCTGGCATGAATAGGTGTTGATGATTACAATATTTATAACCGATCCTGGATCACCAAGATCGTCGGTACTGGTCTTTAGCTGAAACATTTCCGTCATCGTAATGATACAAAAATGATGCCTTGAGGCGAGAGAAAGATGGCAGGGATCGCTCATCTTCCCAATGATTTGGCGGCGACGTCTATACGTAGACATCACTAGTACCGCCTCGGTGCACGAAGTACTCCCGGCTGGGTAGCTCGCCAGTCGCCGCAGGGGATATGAACCACTGGCCAGGGTCTGCCTGTATGTCTACCACCAGACAGGGTACCGGACATCGGGACAGGGCACGAGGTCCGTCTGTCTCGCCAGACAGGGCACCATGCCGCGGGTCGGCCCGTTAGTTGACCATTCACAGACGGGTGTCGTCGGCGGCGACATGTCGGTAGTCCCCGCCGCCGCCCGTCGCCCGTCGCCCGTCGCCCGCCGCCCGCCGCCCGTCGCCCGCCGCCCGCCGCCCGCCGCCCGTCGCCCGCCGCCCGCCGCCCGCCGCCCGACGTCGCATGTGGGCCGATGTGGCGACAAGACTTACTGTCGGCCCTTGTTGGTGTGCTGCAGCCAGTTCCGACGCGCTGCGCTGGTCGGGCAGAACGCCGCGCGTCGCATGCCGTCGTCTGCAGCGCCAGAGCGTATGTTTCTGTCTGTCCGGGTGTGTTTTTATAGCGGCGCTAAAGCGCCATGTTCCGTGTGTGTAGTTTGTGAAATGCGGTGCAGCTCTGCATGCCGTGCTGGCGCAGGGGCGGTTGCGAGGTGCTGAGATTATCGCTGGTACGTGGTCCATTTGTACTGAGGGCTTTGTGAGTGGGGATTTTTGTCGGGTTTATGGGTGACTGACTGGTTTTGAGAGAGCTGGAACCGGCCAGGTGAGTTGACCGTCTCGTGGGGCGAGACGGCAATGGTGCTGCCGAAAAATGCCACAGCAAACCGGGGCGGCAAATAACCTTGGTAGTTGTGGTGCCCGTAAACTCCAATCATCATCATCATCATCATCACAGCAAACCGCCTCTGAGCTTGACACAGTTCTGAACCGTGGCTTGATTGGTGCATCGTGGCCTCACATAATGTATCCGCGCCCGAGACGCTTGCAACGCCTTCTGCAACTGGCGTCGTCTTCCCCGAGTGCACCTTCTGAATTGACAATGCGAAGCTCGTCATGATGTGGCCCATATAGCTTATGCTTGATTTTCTGATTTCAGACTACACTGGTGCTGGGCCCGAACTGGCTGACACTTGGCAGGCGGCAAAGCCGGGCAAGTTATGTGCTTGACCGAAGCGAGCCTGTGCGTTCTTGCGTGCACTGTGCAGTGCTTGGCTGTGATTTGCTTTAACCATGCCAGTGGTTGTGTTTCCGCGGGTGTCACTTCTTGATTTTCAGTGGTTGTCCCTTGCGAGGCGAATAACGCCGAATAGTATCACAAAACAGTAAACACACGGTGGCAGTTGGAGAAAACCTGCCGGTGCTGCGCACGGTTTTAATTTCCAGATATATGTGTCACTTGTGAGTGACCGATCCCAGCACACAGCGCACATCTTGAGGAAACATCAGCACCACTGCACTGCGAAGATACGCATCTTTGTAGTCGTCCGGTCGGCTTCGCACAGGTGCCGCGAGTTTCCCGCGCTCTCTTCCGGTGATTTAACCGGCGGCGGACGCACCGTTACCGATATCGGTCTATCGGTGCAGACTGGCAGACGTGCCGTGAGAACGGAAACTGCACGTCCGGCCACGTCCAGCCACGTCCGCCCGCCGCCGCCCGCCGCCGGCGCGGGCGTACCAGGAACCAGAGGCTTTGGGGTTTGGACGGTCCCGCTCCGAGGAGAATTGGACGGGGTCTCCGGACGCTCCGCGGCTGGAGACGACCGGGGTGGTGGGCGGAGTGCAGGGGTGTGGATCCTATTCAGTTGAGGGGGCGTCAGCCCTCCCAACTTGGCTTCAGCCCCCCTCCCCCTACTTGGACGAGGAAGTCGGTCAAATCCGGGGAGAAATATGTATTTTTGTAGATTTTGATGGTACTTTAATTAAGCGATTTTGTACAGCTCAGCCCCCCCCCCCCCCCCCCACACACACACACACTTTTATGGAGAAGCTACACCCCTGGTGGAGTGATATGTCAGGATATCCGTCTGTCGCGAGGTTTCCCGTCCGCTGTTTATGCGAGCGGCTGTTATTACGTATTGTCGGGTCGACTGGTGTGTTTACCTCGGCTGGACACATGCAGTTGTATGGAGGAAGTGCCGGTGTGAGGATATTATGACTGGGTGAGGGTCCGCCCGGGAGGGGGGGGGGGGGGGGGGAGGATATTATGACTGGGTCCGCCCGCGCTCGGCGGCACAGGTGGCGGGAAGTCCCCTATGTTTCACCATGTTTGCAGTAAGATCGCTATCACGGCGCGGCCGATGGTGAATCGTGGCTGTCACGGTCAGGTGACCTGGTTTGGGGGGGGGGGGGGGTCGCAGGCCGCAGTCGGCCCCTGCTGGGTCATCCTCTTTGTTGGTCCGAGATAGCGGAAACGCCCAGCGGAGCAACAGGTTGTGGGGATATTTATTTTCACCTATTTTTGAAGGTTGATTTATTTATCGATTAGTATATTTTAAACTTCTTTTAAAATCAAAATTACATGCAGGCTTGATATGACGGGTTCGGTAATTAATGACAGCGTTTTATAAGGCCTTTATTTCCTTTTAAAATATAAAACCAATGTGTTTGATTCTAAGGAGATGGCACTTAGTAAACTGGCTACACTAGACACATTTATTTTAGTATATTGCATTAACCCGCGAGTTACTGGGGTATATTCCATAACGCGACTTACTGGGGGGGGGGGGGGGGGGCTATTTTTTGCCCCCCCCCCCCCTCGGATTTCCGGAACTACTGGACCGATTGTAAAAATTCAAACGGAATTCGATAGCCCTGGAAAATTTATCGGGGGGTAACATAATATTGTTGACCTCGGGGTCACCGATGACGTCATAGGTCAGGTCAAGTACAAAATGTTTACCGTGTCAAAAGGTCTCGATGGATGGAATTGTCGCGCAAAATTGCGATATTAAACGCACAAGCAGTCGATAAATCGGTATGATTCGTGTCTCCGACACTTCTAAGTACCATTCTAAGCTGTTTACGACCTTGGGTCAGGTCAAGGTCATCCAAGGTCACGAGGTCAAACTGCAGATTACGGTCATTAGGCGTTGTAACACATGTGTATGGGTTTGTTTTTCGTCTAGAACGCGACAAATGACCTTAGAACACTGTTTGTTCCATATAAATAGAAGTACAAAGCAAAAACGGAAATGCATTTTTGTATGCAAAGTAACGCTGTGAGAGGTGGTCGATTTTTGCCATTTAAAGGTCATAAGTCAGTGAATTTTAAGGATATCGACTTCAAATTTGGTACACATATTCACCGAATACGTCTCGATCACATATATTCCGGTTTTTGGATAATTGTGATTATTTTTTACATTTTTTGTTAAAAAAAATGTATTTGGATTTCTAAATTTTTTGAAAAAACTAAAATCCGAGATAACAGTTTGATAGCCGGGTCTATTGTCAGTAATTTGATCTAAGACAATTTAATTTATCTCTAACATTGCACCTTTGACAGCGTTTTCCACAAACCATTATTTTTCAACAAAAACCGAAGAACATGACGTCACTCTGACGTCATTCCCGGTGTACCTATCAGATCCTCATCTTTTCATTTGGCCGGCATGTGTAGAATTGATGTGAGAGAAGGCACTGCAAGTTTAGAGACGATACTGGTGTTGGTTTAAGAGTTATTGCAAAAGAATGGGGGGGGGGGGGAAATAGCCCCCCCCCCAGTAAGTCGCGGGTTAAGACGACTTTGTATTTCCATTCATGGTTAGGTTAATTTATTCCTGTTGATGGGCTCATCTCTTTTTCACATTTACTTCCTTTTGTTTTGTTTTGTTCCACTGGCTGTTCGGGGAAATAATTTTATTTCTACCTTTTCGTCAAGCTTCGTTCACTCGTTTCTATTCATTTTTGTATCGCAACACTTGCCCGGCTTGCAGCTGAGCGACGCAGCGCCTAGTGACGATGACTGGGGGGGGGGAAGTCTGGTGTTATCAGTGGGGGGGGGGAGTCTGGTGTTGTCAGTGTGTGTGTGGGGGGGGGGCTAGTGTTGTCAGTGGGGGGGGGGGGGGGAGTCTGGTGTTGTCAGTGTGTGTGTGTGTGTGTGTGGGAGGGGGGTCTGGTGTTGTCAGTGTGTGTGTGTGTGGGGGGGGGGGGGGGGGCAGGAGGAATGGGTACCGTTGCTATCCTACCGATGGGAACCTCTGCTACCGGGCCGCCGCCGGTCGCGGTCGCCGGCTGTTAGCATATGTACGCGGCATTGCACCTGCCTCCGAATCGATGGCTGCTGTGCTGGCCGCAGCTCTCAGTCCATGACCCATGTGTATTGTGTAGTCACTACCACCACGATGTCGCCTAACCGGCTGCCGGCCACCGCGCGCATCGGCACAGCTCGCCCCGGCGCGCCGGTCGGCCGGCCGTGCGCCGTGCTCGCTCGGCGGCGGCGGCGGCGGCGGCGGCGGCGGCGGTCAGTCGAGTGGCGGAGCCGGCCGGGACGGGTGCGGCGCGTCTGGCGTCAGACTGCGCCGGCGTGCAGTGGCTCAGCGCCGCGGATGGCAGGCCGGCCGCCGCGCGACCAGTGCGACAGGCTGTGGCGAGGGACGTGCGACTGAGGGACGTGCGACTGAAGGACTTGCGACTGAAGGACGTGCGACTGAGGGACGTGCGACTGAGGGACGTGCGACTGAGGGACGTGCGACTGAGGGACGTGCGACTGAAGGACGTGCGACTGAAGGACGTGCGACTGAGGGACGTGCGACTGAGGGACGTGCGACTGAGGGACGTGCGACTGAAGGACGTGCGACTGAGGGACGTGCGACTGAGGGACGTTCGACTGACGCTGGACTGGACTGGACTGGATGCTGCGTGAGGGCTGCGGAATAGACGAGCTGTGTGGAATGGAGAGCAGTGCGGGGTGGACGGTGGACTGCCAGAGGACGCGGTGAGTGGATTGCATGCGATGGAGGCTTCGATTCCTTTGATCAGGGACCGGAGCGCCATAAACTTTAGGCAAAGCCTTAGAGATACCGAGATTCCGTTAATCCCCAGCACGCCAACATTCACTACTGCACTGTTTGTTTTCGCTTCAAAACTAGCATCATTAAATCTATGAGAATGAGCTGACTGATTTGCAGACTGAAATGCGTATGCATGAGTTCATCTTGCGCTTGTTGACCCGTGTGGTCCGCCGTGCTAGTACTGCGCCCTGGCCCTGCAGTCTGCAGTCATGATACCCCGCTCAGGCGTCCCACCGACCTGGCGCTGACTGGCAGAGCTGCCTGAGCCCTGTCGAGCTTCGGTATCCCCCGGTCGGCTGCTGTGGTGACGCCAATGTACACCCGACACCTGCCGCCGCCGCCGCTACCGCCCCCGCCCCCGCCCCCGCCACCGCCGCCGCCGCCCCCGCCCCTGCCCCCGCCGGTGACCCCGGCGGCGCGGCCGCGGGGCGGCGGTGGCGGACTAATCGAAGTAACTTACCGACCGGTGACCTTTGGAGAGAGTCCGTGACTGTTGTCGATTAGAGGTGAAATGCAATCAGCGCTGGGCCGGCGCTCGTCCGGCGCTCGTCCGGCAAGTGTGCCGCACAGGTCCCGGTCCGGGTCCGACACGGATACGGATACGGATACGGATACGGATACGGATACGGATACGGGTATGGAACGGTAGCGTGTCTGTGTGCTCCTCTGCGGCTTCTAGGCAATGGGCATTCCCCTCTTTACTCCCACTAGAGGCGCAGGAATTCGTCGCAGAATGTCTCGCTGTGTCGTGAGTGCGGTATCGCAGTTCGTCACTCTCGTGACCCCAAAATATATTGATTGCGGTGTGTGTTTGGTTGAGAGAACTAATCAGGGTGTGCGCCGTTCATCAAGTACGCCTCCCGGCCACGTGATATTCATGGTCAAGTGAGCCCTCTATCGCAGCCAGCCGTCAGCTAATAATGGCAGCTTCCTTAATTAAATGGGATATGCATTTCAAGCGAGGCCCCAAACTCCAGCCTGCTCCCTGACCCAGCCTGCTCCCTGACCCAGTCCGCTCCCTGACCCAGTCATCTCCCTGACCCAGTCTGACCCAGTCATCTCCCTGAGCCAGTCTGCTCCCTGACCCAGTCCGCTCCCTGACCCAGTGAGCTCCCTGACCCAGTCTGCTCCCTAACCCAGTCTGCTCCCTAACCCAGTCTGCTCCCTAACCCAGTCTGCTCCCTGACCCAGCCCCCGCCCTGACCCAGTCCCCTCCCTGACCCAGTCTGACCCAGTCATCTCCCTGAGCCAGTCTGCTCCCTGACCCAGTCTGACCCAGTCATCTCCCTGAGCCAGTCTGCTCCCTGACCCAGTCTGCTCCCTGACCCAGTCCCCTCCCTGACCCAGTCTGCTCCCTGACCCAGTCTGCTCCCTGACCCAGTCCGCTCCCTGACCCAGTCATCTCCCTGACCCAGTCTGACCCAGTCATCTCCTTGAGCCAGTCCGCCCCCTGACCCAGTCTGACGCAATCTGCTCCCTGACCCATTCCGCTCCCTGAACCAGTCTGCTCCCTGACCCAGTCCCCTCCCTGACCCAGTCTGCTCCCTGACCCAGTCCGCTCCTGACCCAGTCCGCTCCCTGACCCAGTCCCCTCCCTGACCCAGTCTGCTCCCTGCCCCAGTCCGCCCCCTGACCCAGTCCGCTCCCTGACCCAGTCCCCTCCCTGATCCAGTCATCTCCCTGACCCAGTCTTCTCCCTGACCCAGTGAGCTACCTGACCCAGTGAGCTCCCTGACCCAGTCATCTCCCTGACCCAGTCCGCTCCCTGACCCAGCCTGCTCCCTGACCCAGTCCCCTCCCTGACCCAGTCTGCTCCCTGACCCAGTCCGCTCCCTGACCCAGTCTGCTCCCTGACCCAGTCTGCTCCCTGACCCAGTCCTCTCCCTGACCCAGTCTGCTCCCTGACCCAGTCCGCTCCCTGACCCAGTCCTCTCCCTGACCCAGTCTGCTCCCTGACCCAGTCCGCTCCCTGACCCAGTCCGCCCCCTGCCCCAGTCTGACCCAGTCTGTTCCCTGACCCAGTCTGCTCCCTGACCCAGTCTGCTCCCTGACCCAGTCCGCTCCCTGACCCAGTCCGCTCCCTGACCCAGTCTGCTCCCTGACCCAGTCCCCTCCCTGAGCCAGTCTGCTCCCTGACCCAGTCATCTCCCTGAGCCAGTCTGCTCCCTGACCCAGTCCCCTCCCGGACCCAGTCTGCTCCCTGACCCAGTGAGCTCCCTGACCCCGTGAGCTCCCTGATCCAGTCTGCTCCCTGACCCAGTCTGCTCCCTGACCCAGTCCCTCCCTGACCCAGTCTGCTCCCTGACCCAGTCCCCTCCCTGACCCAGTCTGCTCCCTGACCCAGTGAGCTCCCTGACCCCGTGAGCTCCCTGACCCAGTCTGCTCCCTGACCCAGTCCTCTCCCTGACCCAGTGAGCTCCCTGACCCAGTCTGCTCCCTGACCCAGTCTGCTCCCTGACCCAGTCCGCTCCCTGACCCAGTCCGCTCCCTGACCCAGTCCGCTCCCTGACCCAGTCTGCTCCCTGACCCAGTCCGCCCCCTGTCCCAGTCTGACCCAGTCTGCTCCCTGACCCAGTCTGCTCCCTGACCCAGTCTGCTCCCTGACCCAGTCTTCTCCCTGACCCAGTCTTCTCCCTGACCCAGTCCGCTCCCTGACCCAGTCCCCTCCCTGACCCAGTCTGCTCCCTGACCCAGTGAGCTCCCTGACCCCGTGAGCTCCCTGACCCAGTCTGCTCCCTGACCCAGTCCCCTCCCTTACCCAGTCTGCTCCCTGACCCAGTGAGCTCCCTGACCCCGTGAGCTCCCTGACCCAGTCTGCTCCCTGACCCAGTCCTCTCCCTGACCCAGTGAGCTCCCTGACCCAGTGAGCTCCCTGACCCAGTCTGCTCCCTGACCCAGTCTGCTCCCTGACCCAGTCTGCTCCCTGACCCAGTCTGCTCCCTGACCCAGTCCGCTCCCTGACCCAGTCCGCTCCCTGACCCAGTCTGCTCCATGACCCAGTCCTCTCCCTGACCCAGTGAGCTCCCTGACCCAGTCCGCCCCCTGACCCAGTCTGACCCAGTCTGCTCCCTGCCCCAGTCTGCTCCCTGCCCCAGTCTGCTACCTGACCCAGTCTTCTCCCTGACCCAGTCCGCTCCCTGACCCAGTCCGCTCCCTGACCCAGTCCCCTCCCTGAGCCAGTCTTCTCCCTGACCCAGTCATCTCCCTGAGCCAGTCTGCTCCCTGACCCAGTCCCCTCCCGACACAGTCTGCTCCCTGACCCAGTGAGCTCCCTGACCCCGTGAGCTCCCTGACCCAGTCTGCTCCCTGACCCAGTCTGCTCCCTGATCCAGTGAGCTCCCTGACCCAGTCTGCTCCCTGACCCAGTCTGCTCCCTGACCCAGTGAGCTCCCTGACCCAGTCTGCTCCCTGACCCAGTCCCCTCCCTGACCCCGTGAGCTCCCTGACCCAGTCTGCTCCCTGATCCAGTTATCTCCCTGACCCAGTAGCTCCCTGACCCAGTGAGCTCCCTGACCCAGTCTGCTCCCTGACCCAGTCTGCTCCCTGACCCAGTCTGCTCCCTGACCCAGTCTGCTCCCTGACCCAGTTTGCTCCCTGACCCAGTCCGCTCCCTGACCCAGTCATCTCCCTGAGCCAGTCTGCTCCCTGACCCAGTCTGCTTCCTGACGCAGTCCCCTCCCTGACCCAGTCCGCTCCCTGACCCAGTCTGCTCCCTGACCCCGTGAGCTCCCTGACCCCGTGAGCTCCCTGACCCAGTGTACTCCCTGACCCAGTCCGCCCCCTGACCCAGTCTGCTCCCTGACCCAGTATCTCCCTGAGCCAGTCTGCTCCCTGAGCCAGTCTGCTCCCTGACCCAGTCTGCTCCCTGACCCAGTCCGCTCCCTGACCCAGTCTGCTCCCTGACCCAGTCCGCTCCCTGACCCAGTCTGCTCCCTGACTCAGTCCGCTCCCTGACCCAGTCCGCTCCCTGACCCAGTCCGCTCCCTCACCCAGTGAGCTCCCTGACCCAGTCTGCTCCCTGACCCAGTCCGCTCCCTGACCCAGTCCGCCCCCTGCCCCAGTCTGACCCAGTCTGCTCCCTGACCAGTCTGCTCCCTGACCCAGTCTTCTCCCTGACCCAGTCTGCTCCCTGACCCAGTCCGCTCCCTGACCCAGTCTGACCCAGTCTGCTCCCTGCCCCAGTCATCTCCCTGAGCCAGTCTGCTCCCTGACCCAGTCCCCTCCCTGACCCAGTCTGCTCCCTGACCCAGTGAGCTCCCCGACCCCGTGAGCTCCCTGACCCAGTCCGCTCCCTGACCCAGTCTGCTCCCTGACCCAGTCCGCCCCCTGACCCAGTCCCCTCCCTGACCCAGTCTGCTCCCTGACCCAGTCCGCTCCCTGACCCAGTCCGCTCCCTGACCCAGTCCGCTCCCTGACCCAGTCCGCTCCCTGACCCAGTCCGCTCCCTGACCCAGTCCCCTCCCTGACCCAGTCTGCTCCCTGACCCAGTCTGCTCCCTGACCCAGTCTGCTCCCTGACCCAGTCTGCTCCCTGACCCAGTCTGCTCCCTGACCCAGTCCGCTCCCTGACCCAGTGAGCTCCCTGACCCAGTCCGCTCCCTAAAAAAAGTACAATTTATCCCCCAGCGGGGCGCGGGTTAATAGCTCAAAGTTACTATTTTTGTCTTCGGAAGTCATAAGCCGGTTCGTTTTAAAGACACTACTTCAAGACCTTTACGCACATTCACCGTGCAAGTCACAATCATATATCTTAAGGGTTTTGAAGTCCTCATAAGCTTATATTTTGTAATTAATTTTGTCTGTTTCGGAACTTTATATATCCCCCAAAAAAAACATGAGAGATAGTTGATTGACAGGCAGGCGAAGGTCTGTGGTGATTTATTCGACATCTCAAAATTGAATTGATCAAAATTGAATTGAGAGCGCCCTTGCCAGGCCTGAGATGCCACTATCAGATCCAAAACGGTCAAAAGTTGGTTTTGGGTGCAGATAACAAAAATTTGTACACAAGTAAAAACAACTAATCGGATTTCGCTAATGTGTACACTGTACATTAAGGTCTGAGTTAAAATAAACTTTCCCTTATACAAGGTGTTATTGTATTTATTATCAGTAAATGCGCAAGTTTCGATCGGACTTCAATCGTTTTGGGGCATGACCCCAATGCCCCCCCCCCCCCCCTCAATGGCCCCCGCCTCTGGCTATGGGCCTCGACTGGTCTTAACAGACCCCGTGCTGGTCTGAGAAGGTCCATGCCATGCCTGATGTGACCTTGTGTATTGCCCTACTAACCGGTTTTCTTCTATAAAATTATACCTTTCGGCTGGTACCACTTGAGATGTTATGGGGAGCAAAATCGTATGTTTGCTTCCCCAATTGCTTGCGTGGAGGACAGCGGCTCCCCTGCCTCCGCTTCCACCGCCCCTGGGTTCGATCCACCACACGGTTCACCTACCCACCTGCACCCAAAAGACCAAAAACTATGAACTACATGGATTTCCCCGTCTCTGGATCCAGTTAACTTAATACACGTGACGAACTACAGGGATTTCCCCGGCTCTGGATCCAGTTAACTTAATCACGTGATACGGTGGGTCTGTTTTGCCTCTCCTCGACTTCGCAGTATTTCGTTGACTAGGTATTGCCAGTATCTTTCATACTTTCCAAACTTTCAGTACCCCTCTCGGGCCGCCGGAGGGCCCTTTCAAACGGACCAAGGGACCTCTCAGACCGACATAAGCCCCCCCCCCCCAGGGCGTTAACGGGGGGGGGGGGGGGGTGCTGCGCCCCACCAGTTAACGTGTAGAGGAGGCCCTGCCGCTCCCTGACCCAGTCCTCTCCCTGACCCAGTCTGCTCCCTGAGCCAGTCCGCCCCCTGACCCAGTCCTCTCCCTGACCCAGTCTGCTCCCTGACCCAGTGAGCTCCCTGACCCAGTCCGCTCCCTGACCCAGTCCGCCCCCTGCCCCAGTCTGACCCAGTCTGCTCCCTGACCCAGTCCGCTCCCTGACCCAGTCTGCTCCCTGACCCAGTGCGCTCCCTGACCCAGTCTGCTCCCTGACCCAGTCTGCTCCCTGACCCAGTCTGCTCCCTGATCCAGTCCGCTCCCTGACCCGTGAGCTCCCTGACCCCGTGCGCTCCCTGACACAGTCTGCTCCCTGACCCAGTCCGCTCCCTGACCCAGTCCGCCCCCTGACCCAGTCCCCTCCCTGACCCAGTCTGCTCCCTGACCCAGTCTGCTCCCTGACCCAGTCTGCTCCCTGACCCAGTCATCTCCCTGAGCCAGTCTGCTCCCTGACCCAGTCCCCTCCCTGACCCAGTCTGCTCCCTGACCCAGTCCCCTCCCTGACCCAGTCTGCTCCCTGACCCAGTCTGTTCCCTGACCCAGTGAGCTCCCTGACCCAGTGAGCTCCCTGACCCAGTGAGCTCCCTGACCCAGTGAGCTCCCTGACCCAGTCCGCTCCCTGACCCAGTCCCTTCCCTGACCCAGTCTGCTCCCTGACCCAGTCTGCTCCCTGACCCAGTGAGCTCCCTGACCCAGTCCCCTCCCTGACCCAGTCTGCTCCCTGGCCCAGTCTGCCCCCTGACCCAGTATGCTCCCTGACCCAGTGAGCTCCCCGACCCAGTGAGCTCCCTGACCCAGTATGCTCCCTGGCCCAGTCTTCTTCCTGACCCAGTCCGCTCCCTGACCCAGTCTGCTCCCTGACCCAGTGAGCTCCCTGACCCAGTGAGCTCCCTGACCCAGTCCCCTCCCTGACCCAGTCTGCTCCCTGGCCCAGTCTGCCCCCTGACCCAGTCTGCTCCCTGACCCAGTGAGCTCCCCGACCCAGTGAGCTCCCTGACCCAGTCCCCTCCCTGACCCAGTATGCTCCCTGGCCCAGTCTTCTCCCTGACCCAGTCCGCTCCCTGACCCAGTCTGCTCCCTGACCCAGTGAGCTCCCTGACCCCGTGATCTGCCTGACCCCGTGCGCTGGGTGACCTTCCCAGCCGGGTAGGATGCTGCAGCGGCGGCAGCAGGGGTCGCCTGCTCGGGGTCAGGGCCGTGCGCCAGTCGCCGGTCTGTCTGCACTGCAGTCGGCGCTGGACGGCCGTGCGCCTGTCTGGGGGCCGGGTCGGGTCGTGGTCTCCCGGCGCGGGACGGCCGTGCGCCGGTCTGGGGGCCGGGGCGGGTCGCTCGCGGTCTCCTGGCGCGGGAGGCAGTGCAATATAGGATATGACGCTGCCGGCACTAATCATATGTAGTCTGACGTTAATACGGAGACACGGCACGTCACGGGGCCATTTGTCATGACTCGGTCGGCAGGGCGCGGGGGCTACGGCTCGGTACGGCTCGGTACGGCCGTGGTGTGTGCAATGCACCCGCGTAGATCAGTCCCTGCCTTCCCGCCATCTTGTCACTGACGGACTGTTGGGTACCTGCCCTGCTTTGCCTTGCCCTGTGGACCGAGTCATTTACCGGTTGTTGACTGAAGCCGTCTTGTGTGGTTCGGCGACTGGCACAGATTCTGTGTGGCTCTTCTTTTTATCTGGGTAAACGCTTCTCCTCCTCCTCCCGTCCATTTGATCGGACTGATAGTGCCTGTTAAACTACACAAATGCAAACATCAGCTGTCACAGTTTGATTAAGGCTGGCCTAGATTTCTGTTCCAAGATAGCCAAGTTTGATGTTAGCGAGATTATTTTCGGGCCGTGGGAAGAGCAAAGAGACATCTGGGAGATTAGGGAGACCTCACGTGAGATACAACCGCGGCCGGCTGATCCGAGCGACCCTGGGAACCCGCCGGCTTTCATCATCGCTCATTTCCGTTAATGGTGATAATTTTCGGTGCACAGAGCTGGTTACTCGGCGTGGGGAGAGGCGGCCGCTGACTGAGCCTGTCAACACAGATAGCGGCGCGGCGGTCAGATGCCGGCACAGCAGCCGCATCACCACGTCTGGCCGGACGCGACGGTTAACCCCTCTGCATGTTTGCAGGGACGACGCCGTCAACAGACAGGTTATAATAACGACACAGATGGCAGATAGGTGGCGATACAAGTCGTGTTTTCTCACTATCACCGCGGCCGAACTGTGCGCGGGAGACCGGGATGGACGCTGCTGTCAAATGCTCCAGCCTGGCCGGCGTGTTTACACCATCGTTCGGCGGCGTACAGCTTGTCCGGGGTTGTAGAACACGCCCTTCTCGCTTGTTCGTGAGGCTGTGATTAGCATGGCCGAAACGGTTTGCACGGCGGTGGAATCCATGCTAAATGCGGCTCAGCGCGGTGTTGAGGAAAACCGCACTGCGACAGACGTCTTGCATGTAAGTGTTGTAAAAATGACGGTGAATAAAAGAACTGCCATCACACCAAGGACGCTGTCCGGCGCTGTCGCAAACGGGTCCACCGGCCACGGAGCCGGCCGAAACTCCAGCCTCTGGGTGCCATATAGCCTCAGTAGTTACGGCGCCTTAACCCCCAAGCATCACAATACACCACCTTACGCTTACCTCAAGCCTCATAGGCACGATTCTGCCTCACCGCTGGAAGTACTGCACCCGTCCCTGACTGGCTGGACATCGCACCCCGCTCATGACCACAGGAACAGTGGTCATTCTGATTTCGGTCGCGAAATCCGCCGGTGACTTGTAACCACGCCGCACACGTTTAGCGCCGCCCCGACCCACTGCAATGTTCGGCTCGCCGGTCGGCAGTGGCCTCGACAAAGGGACCATCGCAATCACCGCCTTCGCCGCCGCTGCTGCTGCCGTCACCGTCACGTGCGGCGTTCCTCGAAGTGTGATGCAACGGGCCCTACCGGTGGCCATACTGCGCGGCTCCGGGTTCGGTCACGGCCGCGCTGACCAGCAGACTTCAGAACGGCGCGTCCGACCGGCGCACGGCACGGCGCGGTCGCCGGCGCACGGCACGGCGCGGTCGCCGGCGCACGGAACGGCGCGGTCGCCGGCGCACGGCACGGCCCGCTCACCGGCGCGGTCACAGCGCGGTCACCGCGCGGTCACCGCGCGGTCACCGGCGCGGTAACAGCGTGGTCACAGCGTAGTCACAGCGTGGTCGCCAGCGGTCAATTATGCAACGCTATTGAATGACTGACTGACGGCCGGTCGGTGCGGACGTCCGACGTCCGACGTCCGACGATCGATGATCGACGATCGACGATCGACGATCGACGATCGACGATCGACGATCGACGTCCGACGACCGACGACCGACGGCCGACGACCGACGACCGACGACAGGCGACAGACGACCTACGACCTACGACCGACGACCGAGTATCCGTTGATCATCCGTTGATTATCCGTTGATTATCCGTTGATTAACCGTTGATTATCCGTTGATTATCCGTTGATTATCCGTTGATTATCGGTCGATTATCCTTTGATTATCGGTCGATTATCCTTTGATTATCGGTCGATTATCGGCGTCGATATATCGGCCCTGTGTCGGCCACTGTCGGCTGAATCCGTGATGCCGGCTCGTGGTGGACCGTGGACTGCGGAGTGAGTCAGAATCGGTTAGCGGGGGGGGGGAGTGTGTTTCGGTGACACGCGTAACTCGCCTCGAGCGTGCAGTCATGGTGTGGAACATGAGTCGTCTGGCTGTGACTGTATGGCTGTGCTCGGTCCGCTGCAAACGGTCAACATCTGTTACGCCTGTCGGAGCGGGTACTGCCAGGTCTGAGCAGGAGGTCTGGCTGCCAGTATCTGTGACTGGCCAGTGGACTCGGCCGTAGCTTGGCAGACTGGTCACGACGGACCACGCTTGGCAGACTGGTCGTGCCTTTGGAAACTCCAGCTCAATCCATATAAATGTAAATAATTCACGATGACACTGAAAAGAAAGCCAGTGCTAAAAAGAAGGAAGAAGGACCCAATGGCGTACCCAGGATTTACTCCAGGAGGGGACAATTTTGCTCAGGGGGGCATAAAGTACCCCCACCAAAAAAAAACTCACCGGATTTGGCCCACTATATTTGTAAAAGGTCATATTTTCACCATTTTTCTCTTTAAAAAAAAAATCAAAAAAATAATGCATTTTTTCGACCAAAGGGGGCACGTACAGACCTTCAGGGGGGGTCAATTACCCCGTTTGCCCCCCCCCCTTGTGTACGCCTATGTTAACACCTACACCATCAGAGGCGACGCTCCTGAACAGATCTCCTCTATTCGGGACCTCGGTGTTTGGTTAGATTCCAAACTAACATTTGCAGATCACATCGATAAAATCGTTAGCAGGGCGAACAGAATGTTAGGTGTGATGATCAGGTCGCTCCAGGTTGGCCATCCTTTTGGGGGAGCGAGATCTAGAGCAAGATTAAAACCGAAACCGGAACCAATCTTGGCAGCTTATTCGGCAAATATCCACTCGATTCTAGAATGCGGATGCATCATCTGGGGCGGCGCTGCTAAGACTCACTTGGAAGGACTGGATAACATTTAACACAGGTTTCTGATTTGGCTGGCATCCATTTCTTTCCGGAAATCACGGACTCTAGATTATGATCAACTTTTGGTACTATTTAAAATTCCAAGCCTTGCCAAAAGAAGGATGCAATATGACATCCTTTTCGTACACAACATTATCACTGCAAAAATTGACTGCCTTCTTGCTCGGGAGCTTTCCGCTGCGTGTGCCAGCGAGAGTGACACGTGCGATGGCCGGCACGCTCCTTCATGTCCCGCCCGGCATGAAGGAGACCGTTAGACGAGGTATGTTTTGTCGTGTGCCCAAAGTTGTTAACGACTACATGTCTTCCTGTCCGTACTCTGGTCCGTTTAGTTGCACGCCCGGTCAGTATAGGCCACAAGTTAGAAAGCATATCAGGCACCATCGTTCTTGATACTTTATACTGATCTGGAAACTATTATGCATTGTTTGTATCCGATCCTTTAGCACTTCATTGATTTTCAACTCTGTTCCCATTTTTAGACTTGTGTATTTGTATGTATAATGTATATGTATGTATGTGTTTGTGTGCTCTTATGTGTGTTTATGTGTATGTGCTTGTGTGTTTATGTTTAAGAGCACACCGCGTATGTGTGCTCTTTGACGATCTTTTCTGTTGACTTGAGCTTATATTTGGAGCATGCTCCTGCTGCTCATATGTTCTAAATAAACAAGCAATACACAATGGTGGTGTGGACGGTGTCATTGGTGTGTGTCGCCCAGGGTACTATCATTGGGGAATTTGGGTGGAAAACGACACCCTATCGATACTATTTTTCCACTCTTTTTCCTGAGTTTTACTGTTAATGTTCTACTCCTTATATTAACCCGCGCCGTGCCGGTGCTCGGCGGCACCTTCGCTGTCCCGGGGGGCGGCGGCGGCGGCGGCGTTTCGACGCCCCCTTCTAACTCGGCTCCTATAGGACTTAGACAAAAACCGAAAACATCGTTCGAAAGCTCGTCAAAATGCATTTGGAAAATATTTCAGACATTTGTTTTCTTCTCAGGTCAATATTGAGGTCACCAGAGGTCATCAAGGACCAGATTTTCCAGTTTTAGGACTTCGCTCCAGAAACCCCCAGATATCACAAGAACTATGACAACTAGGAACAAACGAGAAAAAAGCAATGGAAAGCTCTTGAAAAATACAATCGCTAGGGTGACCACAGATTTTAGCTCAGGTCAATAGTTTAGGCTCCAGAGCTCATCAAATGTCAAACAGGCTATTTTTAGCGAAACAGTTTTCACAAATATCTGTTTACCTAATACAGATAGGGCAATAATTTTGACGCCATCGTGTTTGTATCGTGAAGGCGCTTCGCATCATATGCATGATGACCAGGTTAGGTCAACTTAAAAATTGACCTGAGGTCAAGTGGTGACCCAATTATGTCATGTTGTACATTTGGAGACGTGCCTCGACGAGACAAACACAATGGTTGCAGTTTCATTTATCTATCTTCATTTGGTCGAGTTATTGGCCAAAGAAGTGCTGGTGACCTCGGATGACCTCATCTGATCCTGTAGGGGTCACTGAACAAAAATTGCACCTGAAACTTCAAGAATGGCCTATGATAACATGATCCAGAAGGAATTGAGCTGATATAATTCGTATCCTCAGAATAGAAAGCATTTGATTATTTCCCCATTAACTTATAATGGGAGGTCACGAAATTGACCCGACCTTAGGTCACCGATATACAAAATCCGAGATAAATGAATTGTAGGTACCAGCCCTTATGAAATCCTGTAAGTACGAAACTGATCGGGCAAAAACTGTGGCTGGTACGACCGGAAACATTTTTGGAGGTGGGGTCACGTGACCTGGCCTGGTGACCAGTGTCAGAGAAGTGGACCGTTTCTCCATGTTTCTGAACTTGGAAGTTTTGTTCCGTGAAAAATAGGACTGTAAATAATTATTTGTGTTTAGTCTGCGGGTGCAAATGGCTGACGAGCATAAACAATAGACTGAGGCTTGACTTTCCGAACAATGGCCGGAACGTGACAGTGATGCGACACATTGTCAAAAGCAAAATCGTATGGCGGAACCTCCAAATTCCCAACATCCGAAATTTCTGCAGTGTTTAGGGAAGGAAAACTGATACTTTGCCAGAAATTAAACCCATTTTTTAAACCTTCCAAAAAAGTGTTTGCGTATTCAGGTTACAACTCCGCCACCGATACCATCGTCATCGGGACCATGGATAAACATGGGACACTAAAAACACGTTATGCAAAAGACGGGAAAGAATGTATTTTAGACTGAGAATTGAACCCAGTTTCCCATATACGAATACGCAACGATACAAGGTATCCTTTTAACATACGACCCAGGAGTCTCGGTCCCCGACTGACGCTAAGACCATATCTGTACAGGAAATACTACTAGCGATTCATCAACTTTCCAGATAATATATGCACATATTGGCATATATGAAAATAGGTTGTGTAGAAACGCATATACAAAATACGCAAAAATTGCTGGTACACGCATTACAAAAATTGTTCCGCCGCTGGCGAAAAATTTGTTCCTCGAACTTAGAGCGTGGAACCACTTTTCTGACACTGTTGGTGACCTGACCTGAGATGACCCGAGGTCAAACGTTTTACACTTTGTGGGTAATGGGTAATTGATGTTCCAGCACCTGTGCCAAAAAACGGCGGCGCTGCGCGCCGACGTTTTTTTGCTATCCTCGAGAAAAAAAACGCGTCTAAACGCCCCTTCCCCCCCCCCCCCCGGCACGGTGCCGGTTAAAATGTATTGGATAATTGGAACCATCATACTGATATATGGATGTAATGATGGGGACAGCCTGTATAGGGACAGACAGGTAAGAATTGGCATGGGTACCTAATAACTAATTCTGGTGAGCGAGTATAAATGGGATTTTGATAAAGCCGAGTACATATGTTTTTTGGGTGAATTTTCCACTCTTTATGCTTACTTTTTAGCCAGATTGTTTCGCTCCTCACCCCAACTCCAAAGCAATCCTAGTAACCTAGTGTCGCGCGCGCGGTCGTGCCTGGGCCGTCACTGCCCTCTCACCCTCTCGCCTTATCGCCTTATCGTACCTGTCTGTCCCTATACAGGTCTTATCGCCTTATCGCCTTATCGCCTTATCGGATTTTAACAACTCACTCGACGTCCTGTGCAGATGTGAAAAAGCAACGAAATTTGCTAAATCATTATGGAAACTTTCAAGTCATGCCGTGAGTTGAAAAGCTTCCTCAAAAAATGTGCAGTTTTTTACTGATTTGTTTTTCACATTTGTCTGATGGTCCACACCCCACGACCATATCCACACACTGGGCGCGATCACGACCTGCTTTGGCTGGCCTCACGAACTTATCCAACGTGCGCTGGGCGAGGGAAGACCTGAGCCCTGGATGATTCTGCTACAACCTACCGGACGGGTAATGTGCGGATGTTAACGTGCTCGAGCTGTGTAAATCTGCGAGTCGCGCTGTCCAATGCCAGCAAGGCCCCGATTCAGATTAACTGCGCACCGCGCACCTCGTGCGGGTGGGGCAGCACGTAGGCAGCACGGAGGGTGGCCTTGGCGGCGTGGGTGGCCACTGGCCGCCTGTCTGTGCGTGTGTGCGTGTGTGCGTGTGTGCGTGTGTGCGTGTGTGCGTGTGTGCGTGTGTGCGTGTGTGCGTGTGTGCGTGTGTGCGTGTGTGCGTGTGTGCGTGTGCGTGTGCGTGTGCGTGTGCGTGTGTGTGTGTGTGGTATGTGGTGTGTGTGTGTGTGTGTGTGTGTGTGTGTGTGTGTGTGTGTGTGTGTGTGTGTGTGTGTGTGTGTGTGTGTGTGTGTGTGTGTGTGTGTGTGTGTGTGTGTGTGTGTGTGTGTGTGTGTGTGTGTGTGTGTGTGTGTGTGTGTGTGTGTGTGTGTGTGTGTGTGTTTGTGCGTGCGTGCGTGTGTCTGTGTCTGTCTGTCCTGTCTGTCCTGTCTGTCCTGTCTGTCCTGTCTGTCCTGTCTGTCCTGTCCTGTCTGTCCTGTCTGTCCTGTCTGTCCTGTCTGTCCTGTCTGTCCTGTCTGTCCTGTCTGTCCTGTCTGTCCTGTCTGTCCTGTCTGTCCTGTCTGTCCTGTCTGTCCTGTCTGTCCTGTCTGTCCTGTCTGTGTGGTGCTGGGTGCTGGGTGCTGGGTGTGGGTGGCGGTCCGGCCTCTCGTATAGGAGTGAGCTGGTGCTGCGCCTGGGTGGTGGTCCGACTTCGGCCCCGCCCCGTTCATCCGTCACTCTCACGGCTGCTGGGGGGGGGGGGGGGGCGTCTGCCCGTGGCGGCGGCGGAGGTGGCGGCTGCTGGAGGAGCGTCTGTCCGTGGCGGCGGCGGAGGTGGCGGCTGCTGGAGTGGCGTCTGTCTGTGGCGATGGCGGTAGGTGGCAGTGGAGGCGGTGGATGAGACTGCCTGAGATCATGCTCAGTGTAAAAAATGATGCGATTTTTTAATGATTTTTTCCTCTCACATTTGTCTGATGGCGCGATCACGACCATCTCCACCTCACCTCTGGCGTCACCGGGGTCACCGGGGCGTGACTGGCGCTGAGATGAGGCGGTGGAGGCGGTGGATGAGACTGCCGTGGCCGATGCTCTGTGTATCCGGCGTGTCTGGCGCTGAGATGAGGCGGTGGAGGCGGTGGATGAGACTGCCGTGGCCGATGCTCTGTGTATCTGGCGTGTCTGGCGCTGAGATGAGGCGGTGGAGGCGGTGGAGGCGGTGGATGAGACTGCCGTGGCCGATGCTCTGTGTATCTGGCGTGTCTGGCGCTGAGATGAGGCGGTGGAGGCGGTGGAGGCGGTGGAGGCGGTGGAGGCGGTGGATGAGACTGCCGTGGCCGATGCTCTGTGTATCTGGCGTGTCTGGCGCTGAGATGAGGCGGTGGAGGCGGTGGATGAGACTGCCGTGGCCGATGCTCTGTGTATCTGGCGTGTCTGGCGCTGAGATGAGGCGGTGGAGGCGGTGGATGAGACTGCCGTGGCCGATGCTCTGTGTATCTGGCGTGTCTGGCGCTGAGATGAGGCGGTGGAGGCGGTGGATGAGACTGCCGTGGCCGATGCTCTGTGTATCTGGCGTGTCTGGCGCTGAGATGAGGCGGTGGAGGCGGTGGATGAGACTGCCGTGGCCGATGCTCTGTGTATCTGGCGTGTCTGGCGCTGAGATGAGGCGGTGGAGGCGGTGGATGAGACTGCCGTGGCCGATGCTCTGTGTATCTGGCGTGTCTGGCGCTGAGATGAGGCGGTGGAAGCGGTGGATGAGACTGCCGTGACCGATGCTCTGTGTATCTGGTGTGTCTGGCGCTGAGATGAGGCGGTGGAGGCGGTGGAGGCGGTGGATGAGACTGCCGTGGCCGATGCTCTGTGTATCTGGCGTGTCTGGCGCTGAGATGAGGCGGTGGAGGCGGTGGAGGCGGTGGATGAGACTGCCGTGGCCGATGCTCTGTGTATCTGGCGTGTCTGGCGCTGAGATGAGGCGGTGGAGGCGGTGGATGAGACTGCCGTGGCCGATGTTCTGTGTATCTGGCGTGTCTGGCGCTGAGATGAGGCGGTGGAGGCGGTGGAGGCGGTGGATGAGACTGCCGTGGCCGATGCTCTGTGTATCTGGCGTGACTGGCGCTGAGATGAGGCGGTGGAGGCGGTGGATGAAACTGCTGTGGCCGATGCTCTGTGTATCTGGCGTGTCTGGCGCTGAGATGAGGCGGTGGAGGCGGTGGATGAGACTGCCGTGGCCGATGGTCTGTGTATCTGGCGTGTCTGGCGCTGAGATGAGGCGGTGGAGGCGGTGGATGAGACTGCCGTGGCCGATGCTCTGTGTATCTGGCGTGTCTGGCGCTGAGATGAGGCGGTGGAGGCGGTGGAGGCGGTGGAGGCGGTGGATGAGACTGCCGTGGCCGATGCTCTGTGTATCTGGCGTGTCTGGCGCTGAGATGAGGCGGTGGAGGCGGTGGATGAGACTGCCGTGGCCGATGCTCTGTGTATCTGGCGTGTCTGGCGCTAAGATGAGGCGGTGGAGGCGGTGGATGAGACTGCCGTGGCCGATGCTCTGTGTATCTGGCGTGTCTGGCGCTGAGATGAGGCGGTGGAGGCGGTGGAGGCGGTGGAGGCGGTGGAGGCGGTGGATGAGACTGCCGTGGCCGATGCTCTGTGTATCTGGCGTGTCTGGCGCTAAGATGAGGCGGTGGAGGCGGTGGATGAGACTGCCGTGGCCGATGCTCTGTGTATCTGGCGTGTCTGGCGCTGAGATGTCTCCGCCGCCCGTCGCGGTTTCAGTGCTGTCCTTTGTTAGCTGACAGACACACAGCCGCAGTCTGGTGTTGTGCTGTCAAGCGCCACGGTGCGAGCCGCTGAAAACGGACTCAAGCACACAGCTCCTGGTATGACAGTCATCCAGTTTAGGCCTGAAGGGGCCCAGCGGCTAGTGGCCGTTTTTTCGCGGTCTAGATCCGAGTCGGATTGGCTGTGAACGGTTGTAAGTGGCGTTTTATTTTGTGAATCACGGTTGTTATATACAGGTAAGGTCACAGTTTCGCTTCCAGAGCTAACAGCAAATCACTTAGACATGGGATTGTCTGAGTTGCTTTGCGCTCGTATATTTTGTAATGTCATTTACAAAACATTATAGCTGAATATTAAGCCTGCGGCAGAAAAGATGCCTTATTTAGCGTTTGTCGATGTGTGTCGTGTTCATATATCTGGTGTTGTCCGTGACACGCGGCACCATCGTGACTTTTCAGTGTCAGCCGTGACTCACGTAACTCCCCACCACCTCCTGTACAGCGCCCCTATCTCCTGTCACTCCAGCTCCCGTCATTTCCATGACTCCCCACCATTCGTTACCTCCTGTCCCTCCCGAGAACAACGTTCTTGCTTTAAATCCAATGACTCCCCTCCCGTCCTTCCGCGACCTCCTGTGCCTCTCTGACCTCCCATGACTCCCGTACTAGCCTTGACTCCCGTGATTCACTGTTATTCATGACTCGTACCATCCGTGACTCCCGTACCATCCGTGACTCCCGTACCTCCCGTACCATCCGTGACTCCCCTACCTCCCGTACCATCCGTGACTCCCGTACCATCCGTGACTCCCCTACCTCCCGTACCATCCGTGACTCCCTACTTCCCGTACCATCCGTGACTCCCGTACCATCCGTGACTCCCCTACCTCCCGTACCATCCGTGACTCCCTACCATCCGTGACTCCCCTACTTCCCGTACCATCCGTGACTCCCGTACCATCCGTGACTCCCCTACCTCCCGTACCATCCGTGACTCCCTACCATCCGTGACTCCCCTACCTCCCGTACCATCCGTGACTCCCCTACCTCCCGTACCATCCGTGACTCCCGTACCATCCGTGACTATCCTACCTCCCGTACCATCCGTGACTCCCGTACCATCCGTGACTCCCCTACCTCCCGTACCATCCGTGACTCCCCTACCTCCCGTACCATCTGTGACTCCCCTACCTCCCGTACCATACGTGACTCCCCTACCTCCCGTACCATCCGTGACTCCCCTACCTTCCGTACCATCCGTGACTCCCCGACCTCCCGTACTTTCTGTGACTCCCTACCATACGTGACTCCCCTACCTCCCGTACCCCCTACCTCCCGTACCATCCGTGACTCCCCTACCCCCCGTACCATCTGTGACTCCCTACCATACGTGACTCCCCTACCTCCCGTACCATCCGTGACTCCCCTACCTCCCGTACCATCCGTGACTCCCGTGACTCCCCTACCTCCCGTACCATCCGTGACTCCCCTACCTCCCGTACTTTCTGTGACTCCCTACCATACGTGACTCCCCTACCTCCCGTACCCCCTACTTCCCGTACCATCCGTGACTCCCTACCTCCCGTACCATCCGTGACTTCCTACCTCCCGTACCATACGTGATTCCCCTACCTCCCGTACTTTCTGTGATTCCCTACCATACATGACTCCTCTGCCTCCCGTACCATCCGTGACTCCCCTACCTCCCGTACCATCCGTGACTCCCCTACCTCCCGTACCATCTGTGACTCCCTACCATACGTGATTCCCCTACCTCCCGTACCATCCGTGACTCCCGTACCATCCGTGACTCCCCTACCTCCCGTACCATCCGTGACTCCCCTACCTCCCGTACTTTCTGTGACTCTCTACCATACGTGACTCCCCTACCTCCCGTACCCCCTACCTCCCGTACCATCCGTGACTCCCCTACCTCCCGTACCATCTGTGACTCCCTACCATACGTGACTCCCCTACCTCCCGTACCATCCGTGACTCCCCTACCTCCCGTACCATCCGTGACTCCCGTACCATCCGTAACTCCCCTACCTCCCGTACCATCCGTGACTCCCCTACCTCCCGTACTTTATGTGACTCCCTACCATACGTGACTCCCCTACCTCCCGTACCATCCGTGACTCCCCTACCTCCCGTACCATCCGTGACTCCCTACCATCCGTGACTCCCCTACCTCCCGTACCATCCGTGACTCCCCTACCTCCCGTACCATCCGTGACTCCCTACCATACGTGACTCCCCTACCTCCCGTTCCATCCGTGACTCCCCTACCTCCCGTACCATCCGTGACTCCCCTACCTCCCGTACCATCCGTGACTCCCTACCATAAGTGACTCCCCTACCTCCCGTTCCATCCGTGACTCCCCTACCTCCCGTACCATCCGTGACTCCCCTACCTCCCGTACCATCCGTGACTCCCTACCATCCGTGACTCCCCTACCTCCCGTACCACCCGTGACTCCCCTACCTCCCGTACCATCCGTGACTCCCTACCACACGTGACTCCCCTACCTCCCGTACCATCCGTGACTCTCCTACCTCCCGTACCATACGTGACTCCCCTACCTCCCGTACCATCCGTGACTCCCCTACCTCCCGTACTTTCTGTGACTCCCTACCATCCGTGACTCCCCTACCTCCCGTACTTTCTGTGACTCCCTACCATACATGACTCCCCTACCTCCCGTTCCATCCGTGACTCCCCTACCTCCCGTACTTTCTGTGACTCCCTACCATCCGTGACTCCCCTACCTCCCGTACTTTCTGTGACTCCCTACCATACATGACTCCCCTACCTCCCGTACCATCCGTGACTCCCTACCATACGTGACTCCCCTACCTCCCGTTCCATCCGTGACTCCCCTACCTCCCGTACCATCCGTGACTCCCTACCATAAGTGACTCCCCTACCTCCCGTTCCATCCGTGACTCCCTACCATACGTGACTCCCCTACCTCCCGTACCATCCGTGACTCCCTACCATACGTGACTCCCCTACCTCCCGTACCATCCGTGACTCCTCTTCCTCCCGTACCATCCGTGACTCCCCTACCTCCCGTACCATCCGTGACTCCCCTACCTCCCGTACCATCCGTGACTCCCCTACCTCCCGTACCATCCGTGACTCCCCTACCTCCCGTACTTTCTGTGACTCCCTACCATACATGACTCCCCTACCTCCCGTTCCATCCGTGACTCCCCTACCTGGGAGTCACGGATGGAACGGGATGAGACTGCCGTGACCGATGCTCTGTGTATCTGGTGTGTCTGGCGCTGAGATGAGGCGGTGGAGGCGGTGGAGGCGGTGGATGAGACTGCCGTGGCCGATGCTCTGTGTATCTGGCGTGTCTGGCGCTGAGATGAGGCGGTGGAGGCGGTGGAGGCGGTGGATGAGACTGCCGTGGCCGATGCTCTGTGTATCTGGCGTGTCTGGCGCTGAGATGAGGCGGTGGAGGCGGTGGATGAGACTGCCGTGGCCGATGTTCTGTGTATCTGGCGTGTCTGGCGCTGAGATGAGGCGGTGGAGGCGGTGGAGGCGGTGGATGAGACTGCCGTGGCCGATGTTCTGTGTATCTGGCGTGTCTGGCGCTGAGATGAGGCGGTGGAGGCGGTGGAGGCGGTGGATGAGACTGCCGTGGCCGATGCTCTGTGTATCTGGCGTGACTGGCGCTGAGATGAGGCGGTGGAGGCGGTGGATGAAACTGCTGTGGCCGATGCTCTGTGTATCTGGCGTGTCTGGCGCTGAGATGAGGCGGTGGAGGCGGTGGATGAGACTGCCGTGGCCGATGGTCTGTGTATCTGGCGTGTCTGGCGCTGAGATGAGGCGGTGGAGGCGGTGGATGAGACTGCCGTGGCCGATGCTCTGTGTATCTGGCGTGTCTGGCGCTGAGATGAGGCGGTGGAGGCGGTGGAGGCGGTGGAGGCGGTGGATGAGACTGCCGTGGCCGATGCTCTGTGTATCTGGCGTGTCTGGCGCTGAGATGAGGCGGTGGAGGCGGTGGATGAGACTGCCGTGGCCGATGCTCTGTGTATCTGGCGTGTCTGGCGCTAAGATGAGGCGGTGGAGGCGGTGGATGAGACTGCCGTGGCCGATGCTCTGTGTATCTGGCGTGTCTGGCGCTGAGATGAGGCGGTGGAGGCGGTGGAGGCGGTGGAGGCGGTGGAGGCGGTGGATGAGACTGCCGTGGCCGATGCTCTGTGTATCTGGCGTGTCTGGCGCTAAGATGAGGCGGTGGAGGCGGTGGATGAGACTGCCGTGGCCGATGCTCTGTGTATCTGGCGTGTCTGGCGCTGAGATGTCTCCGCCGCCCGTCGCGGTTTCAGTGCTGTCCTTTGTTAGCTGACAGACACACAGCCGCAGTCTGGTGTTGTGCTGTCAAGCGCCACGGTGCGAGCCGCTGAAAACGGACTCAAGCACACAGCTCCTGGTATGACAGTCATCCAGTTTAGGCCTGAAGGGGCCCAGCGGCTAGTGGCCGTTTTTTCGCGGTCTAGATCCGAGTCGGATTGGCTGTGAACGGTTGTAAGTGGCGTTTTATTTTGTGAATCACGGTTGTTATATACAGGTAAGGTCACAGTTTCGCTTCCAGAGCTAACAGCAAATCACTTAGACATGGGATTGTCTGAGTTGCTTTGCGCTCGTATATTTTGTAATGTCATTTACAAAACATTATAGCTGAATATTAAGCCTGCGGCAGAAAAGATGCCTTATTTAGCGTTTGTCGATGTGTGTCGTGTTCATATATCTGGTGTTGTCCGTGACACGCGGCACCATCGTGACTTTTCAGTGTCAGCCGTGACTCACGTAACTCCCCACCACCTCCTGTACAGCGCCCCTATCTCCTGTCACTCCAGCTCCCGTCATTTCCATGACTCCCCACCATTCGTTACCTCCTGTCCCTCCCGAGAACAACGTTCTTGCTTTAAATCCAATGACTCCCCTCCCGTCCTTCCGCGACCTCCTGTGCCTCTCTGACCTCCCATGACTCCCGTACTAGCCTTGACTCCCGTGATTCACTGTTATTCATGACTCGTACCATCCGTGACTCCCGTACCATCCGTGACTCCCGTACCTCCCGTACCATCCGTGACTCCCCTACCTCCCGTACCATCCGTGACTCCCGTACCATCCGTGACTCCCCTACCTCCCGTACCATCCGTGACTCCCTACTTCCCGTACCATCCGTGACTCCCGTACCATCCGTGACTCCCCTACCTCCCGTACCATCCGTGACTCCCTACCATCCGTGACTCCCCTACTTCCCGTACCATCCGTGACTCCCGTACCATCCGTGACTCCCCTACCTCCCGTACCATCCGTGACTCCCTACCATCCGTGACTCCCCTACCTCCCGTACCATCCGTGACTCCCCTACCTCCCGTACCATCCGTGACTCCCGTACCATCCGTGACTATCCTACCTCCCGTACCATCCGTGACTCCCGTACCATCCGTGACTCCCCTACCTCCCGTACCATCCGTGACTCCCCTACCTCCCGTACCATCTGTGACTCCCCTACCTCCCGTACCATACGTGACTCCCCTACCTCCCGTACCATCCGTGACTCCCCTACCTTCCGTACCATCCGTGACTCCCCGACCTCCCGTACTTTCTGTGACTCCCTACCATACGTGACTCCCCTACCTCCCGTACCCCCTACCTCCCGTACCATCCGTGACTCCCCTACCCCCCGTACCATCTGTGACTCCCTACCATACGTGACTCCCCTACCTCCCGTACCATCCGTGACTCCCCTACCTCCCGTACCATCCGTGACTCCCGTGACTCCCCTACCTCCCGTACCATCCGTGACTCCCCTACCTCCCGTACTTTCTGTGACTCCCTACCATACGTGACTCCCCTACCTCCCGTACCCCCTACTTCCCGTACCATCCGTGACTCCCTACCTCCCGTACCATCCGTGACTTCCTACCTCCCGTACCATACGTGATTCCCCTACCTCCCGTACTTTCTGTGATTCCCTACCATACATGACTCCTCTGCCTCCCGTACCATCCGTGACTCCCCTACCTCCCGTACCATCCGTGACTCCCCTACCTCCCGTACCATCTGTGACTCCCTACCATACGTGATTCCCCTACCTCCCGTACCATCCGTGACTCCCGTACCATCCGTGACTCCCCTACCTCCCGTACCATCCGTGACTCCCCTACCTCCCGTACTTTCTGTGACTCTCTACCATACGTGACTCCCCTACCTCCCGTACCCCCTACCTCCCGTACCATCCGTGACTCCCCTACCTCCCGTACCATCTGTGACTCCCTACCATACGTGACTCCCCTACCTCCCGTACCATCCGTGACTCCCCTACCTCCCGTACCATCCGTGACTCCCGTACCATCCGTAACTCCCCTACCTCCCGTACCATCCGTGACTCCCCTACCTCCCGTACTTTATGTGACTCCCTACCATACGTGACTCCCCTACCTCCCGTACCATCCGTGACTCCCCTACCTCCCGTACCATCCGTGACTCCCTACCATCCGTGACTCCCCTACCTCCCGTACCATCCGTGACTCCCCTACCTCCCGTACCATCCGTGACTCCCTACCATACGTGACTCCCCTACCTCCCGTTCCATCCGTGACTCCCCTACCTCCCGTACCATCCGTGACTCCCCTACCTCCCGTACCATCCGTGACTCCCTACCATAAGTGACTCCCCTACCTCCCGTTCCATCCGTGACTCCCCTACCTCCCGTACCATCCGTGACTCCCCTACCTCCCGTACCATCCGTGACTCCCTACCATCCGTGACTCCCCTACCTCCCGTACCACCCGTGACTCCCCTACCTCCCGTACCATCCGTGACTCCCTACCACACGTGACTCCCCTACCTCCCGTACCATCCGTGACTCTCCTACCTCCCGTACCATACGTGACTCCCCTACCTCCCGTACCATCCGTGACTCCCCTACCTCCCGTACTTTCTGTGACTCCCTACCATCCGTGACTCCCCTACCTCCCGTACTTTCTGTGACTCCCTACCATACATGACTCCCCTACCTCCCGTTCCATCCGTGACTCCCCTACCTCCCGTACTTTCTGTGACTCCCTACCATCCGTGACTCCCCTACCTCCCGTACTTTCTGTGACTCCCTACCATACATGACTCCCCTACCTCCCGTACCATCCGTGACTCCCTACCATACGTGACTCCCCTACCTCCCGTTCCATCCGTGACTCCCCTACCTCCCGTACCATCCGTGACTCCCTACCATAAGTGACTCCCCTACCTCCCGTTCCATCCGTGACTCCCTACCATACGTGACTCCCCTACCTCCCGTACCATCCGTGACTCCCTACCATACGTGACTCCCCTACCTCCCGTACCATCCGTGACTCCTCTTCCTCCCGTACCATCCGTGACTCCCCTACCTCCCGTACCATCCGTGACTCCCCTACCTCCCGTACCATCCGTGACTCCCCTACCTCCCGTACCATCCGTGACTCCCCTACCTCCCGTACTTTCTGTGACTCCCTACCATACATGACTCCCCTACCTCCCGTTCCATCCGTGACTCCCCTACCTCCCGTACTTTCTGTGACTCCCTACCATCCGTGACTCCCCTACCTCCCGTACTTTCTGTGACTCCCTACCATACATGACTCCCCTACCTCCCGTACCATCCGTGACTCCCTACCATACGTGACTCCCCTACCTTCCGTTCCATCCGTGACTCCCCTACCTCCCGTACCATCCGTGACTCCCTACCATAAGTGACTCCCCTACCTCCCGTTCCATCCGTGACTCCCCTACCTCCCGTACCATCCGTGACTCCCCTACCTCCCGTACCATCCGTGACTCCCCTACCTCCCGTACTTTCTGTGACTCCCTACCATCCGTGACTCCCCTACCTCCCGTACCATCCGTGACTCCCCTACCTCCCGTACCATCCGTGACTCCCCTACCTCCCGTACCATCCGTGACTCCCCTACCTCCCGTACTTTCTGTGACTCCCCTACCTCCCGTACTTTCTGTGACTCCCTACCATACATGACTCCCCTACCTCCCGTTCCATCCGTGACTCCCCTACCTCCCGTACCATCCGTGACTCCCCTACCTCCCGTACCATCCGTGACTCCCCTACCTCCCGTACCATCCGTGACTCCCCTACCTCCCGTACTTTCTGTGACTCCCTACCATCCGTGACTCCCCTACCTCCCGTACTTTATGTGACTCCCTACCATACATGACTCCCCTACCTCCCGTTCCATCCGTGACTCCCCTACCTCCCGTACCATCCGTGACTCCCCTACCTCCCGTACCATCCGTGACTCCCCTACCTCCCGTACTTTCTGTGACTCCCTACCATCCGTGACTCCCCTACCTCCCGTACTTTCTGTGACTCCCTACCATACATGACTCCCCTACCTCCCGTACCATCCGTGACTCCCCTACCTCCCGTACCATCCGTGACTCCCCTACCTCCCGTACCATCCGTGACTCCATACCATACGTGACTCCCCTACCTCCCGTACCATCCGTGACTCCCCTACCTCCCGTACCATCCGTGACTCCCTACCATCCGTGACTCCCCTACCTCCCGTACCATCCGTGACTCCCTACCATCCGTGACTCCCGTACCATCCATGACTCCCTACCATCCGTGACTCCCCTACCTCCCGTACCATCCGTGACTCCCCTACCTCCCGTACTTTCTGTGACTCCCTACCATACATGACTCCCCTACCTCCCGTACCATCCGTGACTCCCCTACCTCCCGTACCATCCGTGACTCCCTACCATACGTGACTCCCGTACCATCCGTGAATCCCTACCTCCCGTACCATCCGTGACTCCCGTACCATCCGTGACTCCCCTACCTCCCGTACCATCCGTGACTCCCCTACCTCCCGTACCATCCGTGACTCCCTACCATCCGTGACTCCCGTACCATCCATGACTCCCTACCATCCGTGACTCCCCTACCTCCCGTACCATCCGTGACTCCCCTACCTCCCGTACCATCCGTGACTCCCCTACCTCCCGTACCATCGGTGCCTCCCCTACCTCCCGTACCATCCGTGACTCCCTATCATACGTGACTCCCCTACCTCCCGTTCCATCCGTGACTCCCGTACCATCCGTGACTCCCTGCCGTACGTGACGAGTGGACTAACGAGGATATTTTACGCCCTGGTCCTTTCCCATGTACGGTATTGTGTACAAGTGTACGGGAACGCTAACCGCACGAACATTACTAAGTTGCAGAAAGTGTTTAACTTCTCAGCCAGGGTCATTTCCGGGAGGCGAAAGTATGACCATATTTCCGATGTCATCGGTGAGATCTCAGATGGTTGGGTGCGTCTGACATGGTGTCGTATTTTGATCTTTGTCTGCTGCACGGTATGCTCACTTACGGAAAACCTGACTTGTTGCGTTCGTGCATCACATACAACCACGAGCATGTGCGCCGTGACACTAGGCAGTCTCACCATCTCAGCTTGCCCCGTGTCAGAAACAATCATGGGAAACGACGATTTGTGTACGGATCTGCTGAGCTGTATAACCGACTCGTGATCGCCAATGGCCACTCTAGCCTGGCTATGCCACCGTTCAAGACCAAGATTCGTGACTTGCTACGTGCATGATTCATCCATTGTAAATATTTGTAACTTTTTTCTTCTTTTTTAGTCGTATTTAGGTTGATTTGACAACTGTCTGATCTTGGTCGATGGTCGTGGAATAACCCGTCACAGTGGAACGACCTGATTATGTGAAATATACCATCCGCGACTCCCTACCATACGTGACTCCCCTACCTCCCGTACCATCCGTGACTCCCGTGCCTCCCATGACTCCGATTCCAGCCGTGATTCCCGTGACTGCCTACCACCGGCAATGTGTGTACCTAACGTGACCCGTACGCCCCGTGGCTCCCGTGCTACCTGTGACCTCCCTCCTGACCGTCCGGTACCGTGCCTTGCCAGTGATTCCGTCCGTGACCGGTGGCGAGCTAAGCCAATAAGCACGGCACGGGGCGGCGGTCGGCGGCCGGCGCGCGCCGTGACCGCCCCCGGTCGATACCGGGCCCCCGTTTGAACCCAGACACGCGGCTGGCTCAGTCTCCGGCCGGCCTCGGGACACTCGGGGATAGACTGCGGTCCAGCGCCGGGGTGTGGGTCCAGCGCGGTCCAGCGCCGGGGGCCCGGTCTTCACCACACCCGTCCCATTCGGACGGCCGCGCGGCGCACGCGCCCAGACGGACGGCGCAACAGTCGGGCTGGTCCGTCCATTCTGTCCCCTTGTCCCGCGCGGGTGCGGGAGCCGCTTGGGTCAGCTGTTTCCGTCCGACGGAAAGCGACCCTGTCGGGCACGGGCGTATAGCTGCGGATGGATACACTGGCGTTCCTTGAATGCATAAAGTTGTCTGCGAAGCTGCGTGAGCTGTTCTTTGTCTTAAAATCGATCATTCTTTTAAAAATGTAAAGTTTTGAGCGAAATTTCAAACAAAAGGTACGGGCTCATATTCATATTTGACCTTAACTTAATAATCCTAAGTATCCTTTAGATCCATTTCGTGTAAATATTTCGATTGCCACATGTTTCGTCTCGATCCGACAATTGGTTCGGGAGATAGACGGTCGCGTTTGGCTGCCGACCCCAGCGGACGGACGCTCTGACGGAGTAAAGTCGGAATAGATCCGAGTTTTCCCCGCGTGTCCACGGACGTCAGACGGGCGTTTCTTGGCCGCCCCAATGGCCCCCGGTCCTAACCGCACCCGTCAGCAATGTCTACCTGGGGTTCGCTTGAGGGGACATAAGGGGTCCGGACCATTGTCCAGACGGGCGCGGGCGGCGTAAACAGGCCCGGGGCCGGCACTGACGGGTGCGGTGAGGACTGGGACGGGTGCAGTGAGGACTGGGACGGGTGCGGTGAGGACCGGGACGGGTGCGGTGAGGACCGGGACGGGTGCGGTGAGGACCGGGCTTATGTGTATGCGTCCAGTACCTGTGTCCAGCGCTGGGATGATGTCCCATCCTGGTGCCCCATCCCGGTGTCCAAAGGTCGGTCTAGCGTCCAATGTCCAGCGTGGTGTCCAACGTGTCTTACAGGGTGGTATCCAACTTTCGGGCCAGTGGATAACGTTCGGACTGGTTTCTAAAGTTCGGGCTGTTGTCAAACGTTCGAGCCGATGTCTAACGTTCAGAATGGTGACTTAGCTCGCGTCCAACGTTCGTGCTGGTGTCCGACGTTTGGACTGTTGAATAACGTTTGGGCTGTTGTCTAAAGTTTGGGTTGTTGTCGAACGTTTGGTCTGGTATCCAAAGTTCGGTCCGATGTTCAACGTGATCGGGCTGGCGTCCAGGTTCGGTTTGCGGTGCCTGCTGCATGGCCCCTGCGGTACCCCACGCCGCAGTTGCGGTCTATGGGGGACTAGCGAAGGCCACTCGCATTAGAGTACTGCAAAGCAAACAGTGTGCTGCATTTTTACGTTCTGTGAAGGCTGCAACGAGGTCCCCTGCAACGGACGCCTGGATAGTCTGTAGGCTGTTATAGGGCCTTGGGCCGTAGTAGTGTAGGTGCATAGCTATTCGGACGATTTTGGAGCGCAGCGTCAAAATTGACGCATATGATAACTTGACTATGTTGATTGATCGTTAGATGGACGATTTTCGAAAGCGGTGTCAAAATTGACGCACAGTAAATGTACCGTTTTGTTAGAACGATCAGCGCGAATTCAACTGTTGAGTGAATTCGCAGTCTGACTTTTGCGTGACTCTACTATCGAGCGAGCGGCGACCATTCTCGTCCTCGCCTGACGTCCTCGCCTGACGTCCTCGCCTGACGTCCTCGCCTGCCGTCCTCGCCTGACGTCCTCGCCTGACGTCCTCGCCTGACGTCCTCGCCTGACGTCCTCGCCTGACGTCCTCGCCTAACGTCGGCACAAGCCGCCGCTTCAACTGATGTGGCTGTCGGCGAGAGCGGGGCCGGTCGGCGGTAACGCCCCCTGATCGGTCCCCCCGCGCCGTGCCCATCGAGTCGCCACTGTCAGCCCGGTATTCCGACGTGTCAGCGGAACGTGACAGAGGTGGGGGCTGACTGTCGTTGGGACGGGATGGGGATGGTGGTATGGAGGAGGGGGGGGGGGGGGGCTGTTCCGGTGGTGCTCTATCTACACCACGTGACCCCCGCGGTGTCGAGTGTTGGGATGTTTGTGAGTGTATATTTGTGTGTGTCTGTGATTTGGGCGGTCCGGTTTGGAGTGGTCAAAGATATAGCTGTGGCAGGGTACACTGAAAGTCGATTATGCCAGGCCCAGTGTCATGCAGCTGGGTCGTTGAAACTTGGAGTATGTGATGTGAGCTCATGTCGAGCAGCGGAATATGGACAGAAGGGTCAGTGAGAGGCCCGCGAAGGATGCTGCGTGGTGCCTCACTTGTCTGGCGAAGGATTCTGCGTGGTGCCCCACTTGTCTGGCGAAAGATGCTGCGTCGTGCCTCACTTGTCTGGCGAAGGATGCTGCGTGGTGCCTCACTCGTCTGGCGAAGGATGCTGCGTGGTGCCTTACTTGTCTGGCGAAGGATGCTGCGTGGTGCCTCACTTGTCTGGCGAAGGATGCTGCGTGGTGCCCCACTTATTTGGCGAAGGATGCTGCGTGGTTCCCCACTTGTCTGGCGAAGGATGCTGCGTGGTTCCCCACTTGTCTGGCGAAGGATGCTGCGTGGTGCCTCACTTGTCTGGCGAAGGATGCTGCGTGGTGCCCCACTTGTCTGGCGAAGGATGCTGCGTGGTTCCCCACTTGTCTGGCGAAGGATGCTGCGTGGTGCCTCACTTGTCTGGCGAAGGATGCTGCGTGGTGCCCCACTTATTTGGCGAAGGATGCTGCGTGGTTCCCCACTTGTCTGGCGAAGGATGCTGCGTGGTTCCCCACTTGTCTGGCGAAGGATGCTGCATGGTGCCTCACTTGTCTGGCGAAGGATGCTGCGTGGTTCCCCACTTGTCTGGCGAAGGATGCTGCGTGGTTCCTCACTTGTCTGGCGAAGGATGCTGCGTGGTTTCCCACTTATTTGGCGAAGGATGCTGCGTGGTTCCCCACTTGTCTGGCGAAGGATGCTGCATGGTGCCTCACTTGTCTGGCGAAGGATGCTGCGTGGTTCCCCACTTGTCTGGCGAAGGATGCTGCATGGTGCCTCACTTGTCTGGCGAAGGATGCTGCGTGGTGCCTCACTTGTCTGGCGAAGGATGATGCGTGGTGCCTCACTTGTCTGGCGAAGGATGCTGCGTGGTGCCTCACTTGTCTGGCGAAGGATGTTGCGTGGTGCCCCACTTATTTGGCGAAGGATGCTGCGTGGTTCCCCACTTGTCTGGCGAAGGATGCTGCATGGTGCCTCACTTGTCTGGCGAAGGATGCTGCGTGGTGCCTCACTTGTCTGGCGAAGGATGATGCGTGGTGCCTCACTTGTCTGGCGAAGGATGCTGCGTGGTGCCTCACTTGTCTGGCGAAGGATGCTGCGTGGTGCCCCACTTATTTGGCGAAGGATGCTGCGTGGTTCCCCACTTGTCTGGCGAAGGATGCTGCGTGGTGCCTCACTTGTCTGGCGAAGGATGATGCGTGGTGCCTCACTTGTCTGGCGAAGGATGCTGCGTGGTGCCCCACTTGTCTGGCGAAGGATGCTGCGTGGTGCCTCACTTGTCTGGGCTGAGGATGCTGCGTGGTTCCCCACTTGTCTGGCGAAGGATGCTGCGTGGTGCCTCACTTGTCTGGCGAAGGATGCTGCGTGGTGCCCCACTTATTTGGCGAAGGATGCTGCGTGGTTCCCCACTTGTCTGGCGAAGGATGCTGCATGGTGCCTCACTTGTCTGGCGAAGGATGCTGCGTGGTGCCCCACTTGTCTGGCGAAGGATGCTGCGTGGTGCCTCACTTGTCTGGCGAAGGATGCTGCGTGGTTCCCCACTTGTCTGGCGAAGGATGCTGCGTGGTTCCCCACTTGTCTGGCGAAGGATGCTGCATGGTGCCTCACTTGTCTGGCGAAGGATGCTGCGTGGTTCCTCACTTGTCTGGGCTGAGGATGCTGCGTGGTGCCCCACTTGTCTGGCGAAGGATGCTGCATGGTGCCTCACTTGTCTGGCGAAGGATGATGCGTGGTTCCCCACTTGTCTGGCGAAGGATGCTGCGTGGTGCCTCACTTGTCTGGCGAAGGATGCTGCGTGGTTCCTCACTTGTCTGGCGAAGGATGCTGCGTGGTGCCTCACTTGTCTGGCGAAGGATGCTGCGTGGTTCCCCACTTGTCTGGCGAAGGATGCTGCATGGTGCCTCACTTGTCTGGCGAAGGATGATGCGTGGTGCCTCACTTGTCTGTCGAAGGATGCTGCGTGGTGCCTCACTTGTCTGGCGAAGGATGCTGCGTGGTGCCTCACTTGTCTGGCTGATCTGTCCTGAGCAGTGCTCCTCATGCGCGACTGCTGACTGCTGACGAGTCAGAAGGTTCGGTCTGTACTTGTTGGAAATGATCCCCTGTTGTGTGTTGGGCAGTGAACGGATGACTGGGGCCGGCCTCTCCTGTTGGCTGTTCGGCAGTGATCGGATGACTGGTCGGCCTCCTCTGTTGGCTGTTGGACAGTGAGCGGATGACTGGTCGGCCTCCTCTGTTGGATGTTGGACAGTGAGCGGATGACTGGGGCCGGCCTCCTCTGCTGGCTGTTGGACAGTGAGCGGATGACTCGTCGGCCTCCTCTGTTGGATGTTGGACAGTGAGTGGATGACTGGTCGGCCCCCTCTGTTGGCTGTTGGACAGTGAGCGGATGACTGGTCGGCCTCCTCTGTTGGATGTTGGACAGTGAGCGGATGACTGGGGCCGGCCTCCTCTGCTGGCTGTTGGATAGTGAGCGGATGACTGGTCGGCCTCCTCTGTTGGATGTTGGACAGTGAGTGGATGACTGGTCGGCCTCTCCTGTTGGCTGTTGGACAGTGAGCGGATGACTGGGCCAGCCTCTCCTGTTGGCTGTTGGACAGTGAGTGGATGATTGGTCGGCCTCCTCTGTTGGCTGTTGGACAGTGAGCGGATGACTGGTCGGCCTTCTCTGTTGGCTGTTGAACAGTGAGCGGATGACTGGGCCAGCCTCTCCTGTTGGCTGTTGGATAGTGAGTGGATGACTGGTCGGCCCCCTCTGTTGGCTGTTGGACAGTGAGTGGATGATTGGTCGGCCTCCTCTGTTGGCTGTTGAACAGTGAGCGGATGACTGGGCCAGCCTCTCCTGTTGGCTGTTGGACAGTGAGCGGATGACTGGTCGGCCTTCTCTGTTGGCTGTTGGACAGTGAGTGGATGATTGGTCGGCCTCCTCTGTTGGCTGTTGGACAGTGAGCGGATGACTGGTCGGCCTTCTCTGTTGGCTGTTGAACAGTGAGCGGATGACTGGTCGGCCTCCTCTGTTGGCTGTTGAACAGTGAGCTGATGACTGGTCGGCCTCCTCTGTTGGCTGTTGGACAGTGAGCGGATGACTGGGCCGGCCTCCTCTGTTGGCTGTTGAACAGTGAGCGGATGACTGGTCGGCCTCCTCTGTTGGATGTTGGACAGTGAGCGGATGACTGGTCGGCCATACTGTTGGATGGGTAGACCACGGATGTCGTCATTTTGAGGAGCTGAGATGCGGCATCGGTGCAGTCTGAGCGGCCGCTCGTCCTTGAATATCGCTATTTCCTGATCCATCTAGTCCGGGAGAGCGCTGGGTTCTTGACCTCACCCGGTAGTGACAGCCCGGGTTCAAGTCGCTTCGGCGCTCGCTATTTGCCCGTCACTGGGATGACCTGCGGCCGGTGGCAGCGGTCGCGTTCAAGGTCAGTTGACGTCAGATGGCGGGGCGGACCGTGTCCAGGTATATCGGGCACTTAAAACGTTGCTTCTAAATTATCCCGTACACCAGGCATTGTGTGATCGGGTGGTAGGGTCAGGGCCTGCGCAACAAGCTATGCTTAGCGCGTGTCTTCACCTCATAAATCCATCCATTCAAAACATTCGGACTAAAACAAAAACTCTGGTGTGATGGCTTCTACGACTAGAAATTGTCCAAGCCAAGACACGTCGCCTGCCATGCTGAAGAAAGGCTTGGCCAACGTGGGCGTGTAACAATATAGCAGCACATCACTTGACTCAATGCATGGCCAAGCATATGTCTTTGTAGGATTGAAAGCACAGACGAGGCGCGCCTTGCCATGTTCCGTGTATGAGTCGTACCCGGCTCTGTCATAGTCATAGTAATATGTCATAGTAATATGTCATAGTAATATGTCATAGTAATATGTCATAGTAATATGTCACATAGTGCCGGGGCTGCACTGTGCCGGCACAGTTGTGGTGACGAGGCCTGCCTGGCACTGCCAAAACTCCATACACCACCACCACTGCTAAACACCCCGGCTTCGTACTCCTGCCTGGCAATGCCAAACACCCGGACTCCGGACTCCTGCCTGGTAATGCCAAACACCCGGACTCCTGCCTGGTAATGCCAAACTCCCGGACTCCGGACTCCTGCCTGGTAATGCCAAACTCCCCGGCTCCGGACTCCTGCCTGGTAATGCCAAACTCCCGGGCTCCGGACTCCTGCCTGGTAATGCCAAACACCCGGACTCCGGACTCCTGCCTGGTAATGCCAAACTCCCGGCTCCGGACTCCTGCCTGGTACTGCCAAAATCCCCGGCTCTGTACTCGATGCCTGGTAATGCCAAACTCCCCGGCTCTGTACTCGATGCCTGGTAATGCCAAACTCCCGGACTCCGGACTCCTGCCTGGCAATGCCAAACTCCCCGGCTCTGTACTGCATGCCTGGTAATGCCAAACTCCCCGGCTCTGTACTCGATGCCTGGTAATGCCAAACTCTCGGACTCCGGACTCCTGCCTGGTAATGCCAAACTCCCCGGCTCTGTACTCGATGCCTGGTAATGCCAAACTCCCCGGCTCTGTACTCGATGCCTGGTAATGCCAAACTCCCGGACTCCGGACTCCTGCCTGGTAATGCCAAACTCCCCGGCTCTGTACTCGATGCCTGGTAATGCCAAACTCCCCGGCTCTGTACTCGATGCCTGGTAATGCCAAACTCCCGGACTCCGGACTCCTGCCTGGTAATGCCAAACTCCCCGGCTCTGTACTCGATGCCTGGTAATGCCAAACTCCCCGGCTCTGTACTCGATGCCTGGTAATGCCAAACTCCCGGACTCCGGACTCCTGCCTGGTAATGCCAAACTCCCCGGCTCTGTACTCGATGCCTGGTAATGCCAAACTCCCCGGCTCTGTACTCGATGCCTGGTAATGCCAAACTCCCGGACTCCGGACTCCTGCCTGGTAATGCCAAACTCCCCGGCTCTGTACTCGATGCCTGGTAATGCCAAACTCCCGGCTCCGGACTCCTGCCTGGTAATGCCAAACTCCCCGGCTCTGTACTCGATGCCTGGTAATGCCAAACTCCCCGGCTCTGTACTCGATGCCTGGTAATGCCAAACTCCCCGGCTCTGTACTCGATGTCTGGTAATGCCAAACTCCCGGCTCCGGACTCCTGCCTGGTAATGCCAAACTCCCCGGCTCTGTACTCGATGTCTGGTAATGCCAAACTCCCCGGCTCTGTACTCGATGTCTGGTAATGCCAAACTCCCCGGCTCTGTACTCGATGTCTGGTAATGCCAAACTCCCCGGCTCTGTACTCGATGTCTGGTAATGCCAAACTCCCCGGCTCTGTACTTGATGCCTGGTAATGCCAAACTCCCCGGCTCTGTACTCGATGCCTGGTAATGCTAAACTCCCCGGCTCTGTACTCGATGCCTGGTAATGCTAAACTCCCCGGCTCTGTACTCGATGCCTGGTAATGCTAAACTCCCCGGCTTTATGCTCCTGCCTGACACTGTTGACCGTTGACGCGGTCCATCGAGTCGCTAAATGGAGGTGCCTGGCCGGCCGGACGTCCACATAGTGTGACGTACTAGACGGTGTTTGTATGCCTGTGTGTATGTATGTATACACATTCGGCATCGATAAACGCAGGCACATACTGTCCGCTGTTGGTCGTTGACCTGGCGCTCTAAGTCAACCACTGACAACATTAAAACACTTGTGGTCTAAAACGGCCAGGTCTTGCGAAGCGAAACCGCAAGTACGGCTTAAAATATCCTTAGTATTTACCACAGAATTCCAATGATTGGCTCGTTAAAGATAAAGTGATCGGCTCAGTTATTTTCCAAACTGGTCTCTGGCGATCCGAAGAGCCTGGGAAACTCAGGCTCGCCTCCCAGTGTATTTATACTCAGCGACATGCTCTTAGTTGCTTTATATTCTGTCGGGAGATATATTGTGCACACTACACTCGGCTGTTTGAATAGTAGACGGAAGTCTGCAGTTGGTTTAATCATAGAATGAAGTCTGGAGTTTAAAGCTTGGATTGTCGGAACTTATTGATTCCACCCGGCGGTACAGTGTGGGCTGAGCTGTAAAATATCGACTGTCTGTCCGTCTGTCCGTCTGTCCGTCTGTCCGTCTGTCAGTCTGTCCGTCTGTCCGTCTGTCCGTCTGTCCGTCTGTCCGTCTGTCCGTCTGTCCGTCTGTCCGTCTGTCCGTCTGTCCGTCTGTCCGTCTGTCCGTCTGTCCGTCTGTCCGTCTGTCCGTCTGTCCGTCTGTCCGTCTGTCCGTCTGTCCGTCTGTCCGTCTGTCCGTCTGTCCGTCTGTCCGTCTGTCCGTCTGTCCGTCTGTCCGTCTGTCCGTCTGTCCGTCTGTCCGTCTGTCCGTCTGTCCGTCCGTCCGTCCGTCCGTCCGTCCGTCCGTCTGTCCGTCTGTCCGTCTATCAGTCTGTCAGTCTGTCCGTCTGTCCGTCTACTCGTCTGTCCTGTCGGTCCGCCTACCTGCCCACCTGCCTGCCTGTCTTGAGCTACCGTCTGCCTGCCAGCCCGTCTGCCCGCCCACTCGTCTGCCTGTCTGTTTTGCTCATTAAGTTCCAGCCTGGTTACCGATGGGACCTGATCCTCCTCCTCCCCTGCCTCCTGTCGTCAGCGGCCGGCTCATCATCGAAATCGGCCTTGCTCTGCTGTCGGTGCCCGGGGCGGAAGAGCCGCCGGTAACAGTCCATTCCTGGGAGCGGAGACCGCCTCACTCTGGCCAGCCGGCGGCCCTCGGCCGGCTCCGGCGCCGGGCCTGCCGGTCTGAACGGAACCTTCTGGTCTGTAGCACCTGGACGGTCTAACTGTGGTGACGCGTCGTTGTAGCGCCTTCAGCGTGGGACCAGCATATCAATGACATACGCGAGCCGTGTAACGCTTAAAAAGACACGTCTTTTTATGGTGTGGTTGAAGTGAACCAAATAAGAGCGTGATACCCAGCGGATCCGTACATTGTATATATTTTCCCCGTCATTATCAGCGCCCGTTGTTCAGCGTATTCCAGCATGCAAAGAGTTTCGCTAACCTTACATTCACCAGCTGACTCATCGACATTGCTTGGAAATTCTATCCGCGGAAAGTACCAGTCCCCCCCCCCCCCCCCACCCCTTTTTCCCTGTGAGGCTCATTCACTCTGATGCGTGTGTTGTGCTATTTTAATACGATCACGGTCGTCATAGGAGCAAACCTGTGACCTGCGATTTTGTAAAGTGTGCATAGGTGACGCCTAGGAAGGCAACGCTGTCTTTCATGGCAAGCTTTCATATTGTACACAATAGCGTCGGGTGGGCACAGACGCCAAGTTACACGCATTCCTTCCGCATCATTTGTCGTGCTCTCGGCGACGGCCAGAACTCCAGTGCATGGTTCACCGCCCGTGTTAAACATTAGTTTCCGTCGACCAGCGCCCAGTGCGCAGTTGGGGAAGTACCACTGCTGGTGACACACTGCAACTCCCGTGGTGAAAGGTGAACGAATTCCGACGGCAGCGACGCTCTGACACCGGGCGTTTTGTATTCGGGAGCGCTTCTCTCTGGGGGCACCAGGCATCGGATGTGAAGCCTTACCCAGCCAGTTCACTGGGTTTAATGCATGGCCCGGTGCGCACCATAGGTCAGACGGCTCCGTGTCAAGGTGGCCGGGCAGCGCTCGCCGCGGGTTGGTGGCTGGGCCGGGAATGTCGTGTCTCTCACCGTGACGTATCCGCCGCCGCCTGGGACCGGCCTGGGACCGGCTTGGGACCGGCCTGGGACCGGCCTGGGACCGGCTTGGGACCGGCCTGGGATCGGCCTGGGACCGGCCTGGGACCGGCTTGGGACCGGCCTGGGACCGGCCTGGGACCGGCCTGGGACCGGCTTGGGACCGGCCTGGGATCGGCCTGGGATCGGCCTGGGACCGGCCTGGGACCCGCCTGTGACCCGCCTGTGATCCGACTCTGACCCGCCTGTGACCCGCCTGTGATCCGCCTGTGACCCGCCTGTGACCCGCCTGTGATCCGCCTGTGACCCGCCTGTGATCCGCCTGTGGCCCGCCTGTGATCCGCCTGCGACCCGCCTGTGACCCGTCTGTGACCCGCCTGTGACTGTGCTGTGCGTGTCCTGTGCTTGTAACGCCTGTCGTCGTCAGTCGCGACCACGGTGAACTTTGAGCCTTCTGACGGTGTCCGTCTTTCCACAGAGAGGCAGCTAGCGGCGGCGGAATGTGAGTTCTGACTGTGTCCGTCTTTCCACAGAGAGGCAGCTAGCGGCGGCGGAATGTGAGTTCTGACTGTGTCCGTCTTTCCACAGAGAGGCAGCTAGCGGCGGCGGAATGTGAGTTCTGACTGTGTCCGTCTTTCCACAGAGAGGCAGCTAGCGGCGGCGGAATGTGAGTTCTGACTGTGTCCGTCTTTCCACAGAGAGGCAGCTAGCGGCGGCGGAATGGGAGTTCTGACTGTGTCCGTCTTTCCACAGAGAGGCAGCTAGCGGCGGCGGAATGTGAGTTCTGACTGTGTCCGTCTTTCCACAGAGAGGCAGCTAGCGGCGGCGGAATGTGAGTTCTGACTGTGTCCGTCTTTCCACAGAGAGGCAGCTAGCGGCGGCGGAATGTGAGTTCTGACTGTGTCCGTCTTTCCACAGAGAGGCAGCTAGCGGCGGCGGAATGTGTGTTCTGACTGTGTCCGTCTTTCCACAGAGAGGCAGCTAGCGGCGGCGGAATGTGAGTTCTGACTGTGTCCGTCTTTCCACAGAGAGGCAGCTAGCGGCGGCGGAATGTGAGTTCTGACTGTGTCCGTCTTTCCACAGAGAGGCAGCTAGCGGCGGCGGAATGGAGGCGCCGCCCTCCCCGGCGGCGGCGGCGGCGGCGGCGGCCAAGGCGGGGGCGGCCGAGCCGCGGCGCGCCTGCAGTCTGGCGCCGGACGACGGCGACGCGCGGCGGCCGGCCAAGCTGTCCGACCTCAGTGACCTGGAGACGGCCAGCGGCCAGCTGCTGGGCGGCCGCGGACGCTCGCGCCGGCCAGTGCTCTTCGAGCGCTCCGCCGCCACCTGGTGGGACCCGCGCTTCGACTCTGACATCCTCGAGGGCCAGTACCGGGCAACCACGCTGCCCCGCATCAAGCGTCGCCTGCAGATGGGCCTGACGTTCTCGCTGCTGGCTGCGCTGGTCTGGTGCGTGTACGTGGGCACGGCACGCGAGCGGCTGCTGCTGGCGCTGCTCTGTCTGCTGGCCGTGCTGCCCCTGCTCGCTGCTCTGGCCGTGACGGAGACGGTCCGGCTGGAGCGGCACCTGGCGGCCGTGTCGGCGATGGCGGCGGCGGCGCTGTGCCTGTTGTCGCTGCTGCCGGCGGCGGCGCGGCTGCCGGGCCTGCCGGGCGGCGCCGCCATCACCGAGCTGCAGCTGTTCGCCTGGGCGGCCGTCACGGTGACGCTCATCTACACGATGGTGCCGCTGCCGCTGTACGCCGCCGTGCTCACCAGCGTGCTCTACTCGGTCACGCTGGAGGCGCTGACGGCCGCCGCCGAGACCGAAGCAGGCGTGGCGGCCCGACTGCTGGTCCGCACCGGGCTGCATCTCTGTCTGCACATGATCGGGCTGCGTACCCTCATCCTGGCGCAGGTGCACATGCGGAGCACGTTCACCACGGTCGGGCAGACGCTGCTGACGCAGCGGCAGCTGGAGCTGGAGAAGCAGCTGAAGGAGAAGATGATCCACTCTGTGCTGCCTCCATCGCTGGCTGACTGGGCGCAGGACGAGATGACGGACCCGGCGGCGCAGCCGGCCTGCCACGGCGCCGCCGACCTCACCCTGCCGCGGCCCGCCGCCGCCGGGCCCGAGATCTGCTTCCGGCCGTTCAACATGCAGCCCATGGACCAGGTGAGCATCCTGTTCGCGGACATCGTCGGCTTCACGCGCATGTCGAGCAACAAGTCGGCCGAGCAGCTGGTCGGGCTGCTGAACGACCTGTTCGGCCGGTTTGATGAGCTCTGTACTCGCCACGGCTGTGAGAAGATCAGCACGCTCGGAGACTGCTACTACTGCGTCTCCGGCTGTCCAGACCCGCGGGCCGACCACGCCGTCTGCTGTGTTCAGATGGGTCTGGCCATGATCGCGGCCATCAAGCAGTTCGACCGCGACAACGGCGAGGATGTCAACATGCGCGTGGGCGTGCACACAGGCCGCGTGCTCTGTGGCCTGGTGGGAACGCAGCGCTTCAAGTTCGACGTCTGGTCCAACGACGTCACCATGGCGAATAAGATGGAGTCGTCGGGCCGGCCGGGCTCCGTGCACATATCGGAGAAAACGCTGCACTACCTGCGGGGCCAGTACGCGGTCTCGCCCGGAGAGCCCGTCGCAGGTGAGTTCACGTGGCGGGGCGAGGGAACTGGGGTAGATTTATGGTGTTTGGTAAACTATGGTATGGGCGCCACATAACCCCGAAGTTGCGGCGCCCTAAACCCCAAAACCCAAACGATAGACTATGGTGCAAGGTGTGGTGTGCATGCATGGTGCATGCGTCCAGTTGGTGGCGGTGACTTGGTCTGTTTAGGCAGTATTGGACGGACCGTTGGCGTACATTAGGAATCGCGTGTAAGTACTCTGGCTGCTGAGCTTCTCCGTGGTGTATTCCTGTGTCCGGCCATATATCAGATGCAGTGTTGGATTTTTCATTTCATGACCTGGCCCCGGAGAGTAAACATCCATACGTGGAGAGTAAAATTGTCTTTTAGGAAAATTAAGATTTTCATTTTTTTAAACATAATTTTACTTGGAAAGTTCATTTCCTGTTCATTAATTCCTGAAAATGCATTCACATAGACATTTTACATGGAATTCCTTATTTGTAAAATATCTTGAATCCTTGTGAGGAAAATAAAATTGTATTTTAACTACAATGTCGGTGAGATCTGGTGAAAAGGGAGCATATTTTGAGAAAAATGAAGAGAGCAAATTCCTGTGGACATAAAAAGTTCAGAAAATTTCCAAAGTTCCAAGGCTGGATGTACATTAGGAATCGTGTATGTACTCTGCCACTGAGCATCTCCGTGGTGCGTTCCTGTGTCCGGCCATGTATCAGATGTACATTAGGAATCGTGTATGTACTCTGCCACTGAGCATCTCCGTGGTGCGTTCCTGTGTCCGGCCATGTATCAGATGTACATTAGGAATCGTGTATGTACTCTGCCACTGAGCATCTCCGTGGTGCGTTCCTGTGTCCGGCCATGTATCAGATGTACATTAGGAATCGTGTATGTACTCTGCCACTGAGCATCTCCGTGGTGCGTTCCTGTGTCCGGCCATGTATCAGATGTACATTAGGAATCGTGTATGTACTCTGCCACTGAGCATCTGGAGATGCGTTCCTGTGTCTGGCCATGTATCAGATGTACATTAGGAATCGTGTATGTACTCTGCCACGGAGCATCTCCGTGGTGCGTTCCTGTGTCCGGCCATGTATCAGATGTACATTAGGAATCGTGTATGTACTCTGCCACTGAGTATCTCCGTGGTGCGTTCCTGTGTCTGGCCATGTATCAGATGTACATTAGGAATCGTGTATGTACTCTGCCACTGAGCATCTCCGTGGTGCGTTCCTGTGTCTGGCCATGTATCAGATGTACATTAGTAATCGTGTATGTACTCTGCCACTGAGCATCTCCGTGGTGCGTTCCTGTGTCTGGCCATGTATCAGATGTACATTAGGAATCGTGTATGTACTCTGCCACTGAGCATCTCTGTGGTGCGTTCCTGTGTCCGGCCATGTATCAGAGGCAGGACGCTTCTGACGGACCGGGTCCGGACGGCGGCCCCGGTGACGGTGACATATCGGGAGGGATCAGCATATACACTGTACCGCTCCTGACAACCACCGCGCGTCGCGTTGGTCGGCCGGCTTCAACTCTGAGCCCGTGTTGCTAATTTCGGAAGCCATCACACAGCAGGGCGGATCGTGTCATTGCCATGGGTCAGATGTCGGTGACACGCGGCCAGGCTATGATGTTTCGATATTGGATATTCGGTACGACGCGGAGCGTTCGCAGTCCCGTGCTCCATTGGAAATGACATCGATATGTGCCGTGTGTCGGCTGTCGATGGTCGCGTTCAGCGAATGTCGGACGATGGCAGTGGAGTGGTGGCGGTGCTGCTGGTGCTGTTATAAGTCAGACTGGTGCTGTTACAGTGAGACCGGTGCTGTTATATTGTTATAGTGAGACCGGTGCTGTTATAGTGAGACCGGTGATGTTATATTGTTATAGTGAGACCGGTGCTGTTATAGTGAGACCGGTGCTGTTATAGTGAGACCGGTGCTGTTATAGTGATACTGGTGCTGTTATATTGTTATAGTGAGACCGGTGCTGTTATAGTGAGACCGGTGCTGTTATAGTGATACCATTGCTGTTATAGTGAGACCGGTGCTGTTATAGTGAGACCTGTGCTGTTATAGTGAGACCGGTGCTGTTATAGTGAGACCGGTGCTGTTATAGTGAGACCGGTGCTGTTATAGTGATACTGGTGCTGTTATATTGTTATAGTGAGACCTGTGCTGTTATAGTGAGACCGGTGCTGTTATAGTGAGACCTGTGCTGTTATATTGTTATAGTGAGACCGGTGCTGTTATAGTGAGAGACTCAGTGGCGGATCCAGAGGGGGGCAGGGGCCATGACCCCCCCCCCCCCCTATTGAGCCTCGAAGGGGCTCAATGGTCCAATGGCCCGAGGGGTCCCCATAGGCGATCGAAGCGACTCGGAAACAAATTTCGCTCCGCTTCCAAACAAAGTGCAAGTAAAGTATGAGTAAAACAACAAAACGCAAGGGCTCTGCTGGCCTGAGGGGGCCATCTGACCACCGGAGGTGTCTCTCTAGCTGCCTGAGGGGCACTCTGGCCGCCTGAGGGGGCACTCTGGCCGCCTGAGGGGGCACTCTGGCCGCCTGAGGGGGCACTCTGGCCGCCTGAGGGGGCCATCTGGCTGCCTGAGGGGGCACTCTGACCGCCTGTGGGGGTCACTCTGGCCGCTTTTGGGGGCACTGGCCGCCTGAGGTGGCACTCTGGCCGTCTGAGGGGGCACTCTGGCCGTCTGAGGGGGCACTCTGGCCGCCTGAGGGGGCACTCTGGGGCCGCCTGAGGGGGCACTCTGGCCGCCTGAGGCCGCCCTGAGAGAGTCGGGATCCGCTTTCATAGGCGGTGAAACGGGGGGGGGGGGCACCGGGCAGCCCCTTGAATCCGGGAGGAGGGGGGGGGGCGGGGCACCAATGCCCTGGGTCCCCCATACAATTGCTGAAAACCCACCATATTGTATGCGAAATGGTGCAAAATTTAGAGACAAAAAACGCGCCGCTTCGCGGCCTATATTACATATGCGCGTCCTGATAAATCCTCGATGTCAGGATGTTGGTTGACTATCGTTTTTTTTGGTCGCAAGCGAACCCATAGTGCCCGCCGTTTGGGCTTGTTTTTATAATGTGGCTCATGGTTGGAAATCCATGAAACATATTTGAAACTGGTAAGCAACTGCACCCAAGCTGTTATAATCAAGATTACTGTTATAATTCTGTGAGCAAAAAGTCGAAATATATCACATTTGTGTGCCACTGCGGCGAAATTCCTTCTATCTTTGCGGTGGAATAATTGCATTGAGTGGCTGCATTGGTGCCCTTGGGCTGAATTTCATTTTTGAATGCATGAAATGCAAATAATCGAATTTTTGAGGGCCTAGTTATCCAGACCCAAAAATAAAGCAAAAAAATCCGTGTTCTTTTCCGGTACAAAAGGGTTGAATATAGACTGTACACACTGGCGGCCCCTTGGGGGGGGGGGGGACATAGGGCCATGACCCCACCTTTAGCCTTAAAAAGGGGGGCAACACGTCTTTTGACCCCGCCTTTTGCTCCAAACATATTTCCTCGTTATGACCATCCTCCTTCCTCGTCCCGGTTCCATTAGCAAAAATTAGTTCTCCAGCCCGCTCAAAACCTCAAATTTTGGCACCGCTTCGCGGGGCAATAATAGTTTGTGGGTGTCCATTTTTCGTAAATACCATTGGTAGTTAAGTTTAAGGGCAGCTTTTGTGATATTTTCTTCAAGCCCCTCCCTTCGCAAAATCCTGCTTAATTTTAGTTCAAAAAACATTTTTGAAGTCCGCACGAGACACAAAGCAATATGATACACTGCTATCGCATGCATAAGATTTACTGCTCATAAAAACGGCTACCCCCCCCCCCCCCCTGCAGTCACGCACATCGACTACCCTCTTGGTCAAGTTGCCCCTCCCCCCCCCCCCCCCCACCCCTCTTCAGCAGCCGTCTGGGTCCGCCCTTGACTGTACAAATTATATATTTTAGCACCATTCGCGGCACTTTAAATGATATAAAGGATACGACTGATATTGCAAATACTTATAGCCAATGTTTTGTCAATTAAAAACACAAATGCTGAAATAGGGGTACCACTACCCTCACAATATAGTGGACCAAATCCGTTGAGTTTTCAGATTTGGGTATAGGTAGGGGCACCACTGCAATTGATGACCCCCCTTGAAGAATGTCTGGATCCGCCCCTGGTGAGAGTGGTGCTGCCGCTGCTGATGTTGTTATTGTGGGAATTGTGCCGCCGCCGCACAGTGGGCGAGAACGGCCTGCTAGCGCGACATGGGGCGAAAAATACAATTTCCAAATGACTTTTATACGGCTCATTTTCAAGAAAAATGGCCATAGCATGAAAGGATAGCATCGATTCGCCAATAAATTTGTTTATTTTTATGCACCATGTCTTCAAACATACACTATTGTTAAGCCGCCGATATTGCTATGGCGCGCCTCATTCTCATCGCATGGATATATGCTCATTTGGGAGGTGAAGAACGTTTCGTAGAGGCTTTGTGGTATTTTTGTATTGAAAGTACAAATCATCAGCAGCCCGAAATAACTAAATATGACCTTTTCTTGTGAATGAGCAATTTTATATTATAACATTAAGTGAGGTATGTTATTTGACGTAGCTGGCCAACATATACAACATTGAGTTAAGCCTACCATTTTTATTCCGCGGTTATCCGCTTTGATGAAGCATTTTTATGCCTCGTTATGGTTTATACTTAACAAGTAAACAAAGAAACCTTGCACATATTTGCGCTTTTTATTTTCGAGCTTATTTTATAGTGTATATCACTATTAACTCTGCGCCATTGCAATGCCCGGATCTCTGCTGTCCCTAGTTAACTGGCCGTACAAAGGCCATTTTTAAAAGATAAATGCAATACAAAAAGTATAAAGATAGCAAATAACAAGGGCTACCAAATGGCTATCTTATATATATTTTTTTTTTTTTACCACCAAAAAAAAAGAAGAAAAAAAAGATGCCCTCAAAATCAAACTTTGCAAACATTTTCCAAAAACCGGAATATATGTTGGAGAACCACATATGGCCAATACCCAAACCAAATTTCAAAGCAAATATTTGTTTTTGACTGACTTATGGCTCCCTAAGTAAGAGTAACTCATGACGTTATATTTTGAAGTTGCTTGTTTTGGCTTTTATTGACCAGATACAGACATAAATGCCAGCACTGTATTCCTGAGAGAAAAAAACGGTCTAGAAACATTCCTTTTGTATTTATATTTATCAATTTCAAATTTGGACTGTGACCTGACCTTGATTTGAGCTGAGCTTGACACTAACTTCACTTAAATGAGATCATATGGTAAAATGACTCACTATCGAATTATACGTGTGCCCATAAAACATGTGTCGCATGACTTTCGTATATTTTCTGCGCATAGTGACCTTTTTTGACCTGACCTTGACTTTGACTTTTGCCAAGAATCTCACTTCATCTTATGCGGGATGTGTATTATACCTTTGGGAGCACTTTGGGGGATTATGGTCGCAATCAAAGGCTTTGGATGGAACGTATGGCCCATAAACTCAAATGCCTCGATTTTGACCTTTGACCCGACTTTGACCTAATATATGACCTCAATTCCACAATTTCGAGTATGCTTTAGATGCGACTCACTGAGAGCTTTCGAATGCCGCCTTGCGCGTCTCGCTGCAATCATTGGTTCCGGAGATAGCGAGCGGTAGGGGGGGGGGGGGCAATATTGCCCCCTCCCCCGGTCAATGCCGGGTAAAAGAAATAAAAGATAAAAGAAATTAAGAAAGTGCATATATTTTTTAGCTCCCCGATTCATCAGCTATCGATTGATATGCTACATGTTCAAACCGATGCCGTGAATTGGAACCGAAACGCCGTGTCGCGCTAAAAGGCTGTCCTCGCCCACTGTGCGCTGCTTGTGCTGTCATGGTGATTGGTGAGGGTGGTTCTCCGCCTCTGCTGGTGCTGTCATAGTGAACTGGGAGTGGTGCTGGGGAAGCTTCCAGAACATAAAAGCCGCGAGCTTAGCAACAGGTGGTAGGTTCACTCATGTCTCGCTAAACACGACCGACGGTTTATTAGGAGTCAGCGAGCGCATTGTATAGAGGTATCTGCCGTGGCTGGCGAATCCAGAACCGGTGCATCCAAACTTATTAGCGAATCCAGATACCGATGCATCCAAACTTATTAGCGAATCCAGAACCGGTGCATCCAAACTGATGTATTCGTTTTCCGTTAATTTACTCTGTTAACCTGGTAGCGAATTCACTGAGTGGCCAGCCTCTTGCAATCGATGTATGAAGCAGCCGGCTGATACGAGAGGCGACCCCGCCCCCGCCCCCGCCCCGCCCGCCCGCCGGCGCTGCGCTGACCAATAAACCCCCGGGGCGGTGCAGGTCGCCGAGCACAGCTGTGTACAGACTACAGAGAGCGGCGTTCGATTTCACGCTCCGCGAAAGCCGCCATGAAGTGCAGCTTATTGGCCTTCCCAGACCGTGTGCGATCTGTTCCGAGAGCTGCAGTGCGATTTACTCGAGCTGCAGTGCGATTTACTCGAGCTGCAGTGCGATTTGTTCGAGCTGCAGTGCGATCTGTTCCGAGAGCTGCAGTGCGATTTACTCGAGCTGCAGTGCGATTTACTCGAGCTGCAGTGCGATTTGTTCCGAGAGCTGCAGTGCGATTTACTCGAGCTGCAGTGCGATTTACTCGAGCTGCAGTGCGATTTACTCGAGCTGCAGTGCGATTTACTCGAGCTGCAGTGCGATCTGTTCCGAGAGCTGCAGTGCGATTTACTCGAGCTGCAGTGCGATCTGTTCCGAGAGCTGCAGTGCGATTTACTCGAGCTGCAGTGCGATTTACTCGAGCTGCAGTGCGATTTACTCGAGCTGCAGTGCGATCTGTTCCGAGAGCTGCAGTGCGATTTACTCGAGCTGCAGTGCGATTTACTCGAGCTGCAGTGCGATCTGTTCCGAGAGCTGCAGTGCGATTTACTCGAGCTGCAGTGCGATTTACTCGAGCTGCAGTGCGATCTGTTCAGAGAGCTGCAGTGCGATTTACTCGAGCTGCAGTGCGATTTACTCGAGCTGCAGTGCGATTTGTTCGAGCTGCAGTGCGATTTGTTAGAGTTAGTGTGATTTCTTCGAGCTGCATTGCGATTTGTTCGAGCTGCCGTGCGATTTGTTCGAGCTGCAGTGCGATTTACTCGAGCTGCAGTGCGATTTACTCGAGCTGCAGTGCGATTTGTTAGTTAGTGTGATTTCTTCGAGCTGCATTGCGATTTGTTCGAGCTGCAGTGCGATTTACTCGAGCTGCAGTGCGATTTACTCGAGCTGCAGTACGATTTGCTCGAGCTGCAGTGCGATTTGTTAGAGTTACAGTGTGATTTGTTCGAGCTGCAGCCGCGGGCGTTTCGCCTAAGGTACAGCGAAAACCGGGTGCAATGGTGATCACCGAGCGAGCGCGAGGCGCCCGTGAGGTTTCTCGTCAACTTACTAGACAAATTTACATTTGACCCGGCCCGACCCGGCTTGACCCGGCCATACAGACGTTTTCGGAAGCTAATAACTTTGCAACCACTGCTCCGATTGAGATTGGGTTTTCACCATTGGATAGGTCCATCAAATCAATTTTGTTTTTGGTATGGTGCGTTCTGATAAAAACTTGCAAAAATTATTATTGATAAAAAATGGCTGTATTATTCTAAGCATTAATTTATACGCTGAAGCATGCAGCGCTCAAGACGTACTCCCTTTTGGCGGATTTGAGAAAAGAGATCATGAACAATTTAATACAACTTATTTTTATGTTGGCATGCATTGAGGCCTGGCAATTTTTCTGGAGGACTAACATGACTGTGTTCTACCACGTGTGTTTCCTTACCGTTTCATATTTCAAACCTGTTTTAGCTTTACCAGAGCGCGCCCGCTCGGTCATCGCCCAAAAAGGCGTTTTGCTGGTTGTAGGAGGTTGTACTTGGCGGTGCAATGTTGTTATGCATAAGAATACAATGCTAAATGTCGTGTCGCTGTTAAAAGAGGGAAGACGTGCTGAGCGACGCTTGCATGTGGCAGTAGTTAGTATGGCATTAACACTTAACAGCGGCAAAGTGTCTCATCTAAGTCGATCACCCCTCATTAGTGCTAAAAGTTAACGTTTTAATACAATATTTATATTGAGGATAATGGATGTGTGTGATCAAACAGGCTAACGGAGGACATTTTTCTGGTTTAATTCTGTTGGAATGCGAGGTCATTTGAGCTGACATTTCAGTTTTCACATAAGACAGTGGCTGAGTAGTGAGTATAATAGTCACACTGTTGATTTTCTTGGGGGAGGAAGTGTTGTCCGTGTGTCTTCATATTTAACTTATCGCTCTAGCCTACTAGGGCGTCGTTATGCAGTTTTCGGCGTCGTCAACTAGCGTCGACGGGTTTTGGCGCTGTTGATCTGCAGTATTTCGTCATCCAGTTATGTCCGGTTAGTGCGTGTCGTTCGAATCGCCGGCCAGTGCCAGATCGGATACGATAAGCGTGCAGTCAACGCACGTCCTTCAACGCTGCCATTGTCTGGCTACATTCTACAACTGGTTTACTCAAAGCATGTATGAGTGAAATTGCAGCACGCTAAAACATGTTGTTGAATCATATGCAAATGTATGTCGAAGGCTATGTTATCGCCATGTTGTGTGTGCGTGGTGTGACAGGTATGGTTCTGACCGTACCATCTTTGAAGCTGGTTTGGCACCGCTGCAGCTTTTGTCTTCTTTGTCTAAGGTTTTGAGTTGTGTGTGTTGGGATTAGCGACTGCCTGATGTATCTCAATTCTCAACGACAGGGAGCTCTCTTGTCTCCCCCGCACTCAACCGGGTGTGTTTCTCACTCAACCTCCATCTGTTGCTGCCGCCGCCCGCCACCGGCTACCTTAGCGTTGAGCGACCCAACAGATTGTGCCGCCCTCCCCTCCCCTCCCCTCCCCTCCCCTCCCCTCCCCTCCCCTCCCCTCCCCTCCCCTCCCCTCCCCTCCCCTCCCCTCCCCTCCCCTCCCCTCCCCTCCCCTCCCCTCCCCTCCCCTCCGAAAATCATCGTATGTCCGCAATTTGTCCGAAAGCAGAAAAGGTGTTTGATATGGAATGTATAAGAACCGGTGTATCATTCCCATGTATACATACTGAATACTGAATAGCAATTGACGAAGCGATTTGAACCCAACGTGTCGGGGTGTGTTTCGATCCGTAGCTCGACGCTCGACGCTCGACGCTCGACGCTCGACGCTCGAGGGAATACAATAACAGCAATCAGCAAAAAAGAACTAAGTACAAACGTATATTTGAGATAATACGCCTCAAGGCTAATCTGTCGAGTCATGAGATCCAGCAACAAGTCGCACACCTTGTGCAACACAAACATACTTGCATTGAAAAAATGGCACGCCGCATGCCAAACACACATTGGCATACACTGCAAAAAGGTGGACTGAACACACAAAGGTGGACTTTCTTTTTTAATAAAAAAGTAACTAAGTGCGCGACAAGCCATCCTTGGGCATTGGATGTCCGAAAATGTCCAAAGAAATATGCTTATGTCCGTTCGAAAACGGAATCGGTCTTCAGACAAATTCGGAATTCCGAAAATTATTGTACCGATTGGCACCACTATTCCGCACGTGGGCCGCCCGATCGCTATTGGCACGAGCACGTCCGTCCGTGTCTCGTGCCGTGTCTCGTGCCGTGTCTGAGGTCCTGTGTGCGCGCGCGCGCGCGCGCGCGCGCGCGTGTGTGTGTGTGTGTGTGTGTGTGTGTGTGTGTGTGTGTGTGTGTGTGTGTGTGTGTTGTGTGTGTGTGTGTGTGTGTGTGTGTGTGTGTGTGTGTGTGCGTGTGCGTGTGCGTGTGCGTGTGCGTGTGCGTGTGCGTGTGCGTGTGCGTGTGCGTGTGCGTGTGCGTGTGCGTGTGCGTGTGCGTGTGCGTGTGCGTGTGCGTGTGCGTGTGCGTGTGCGTGTGCGTGTGCGTGTGCGTGTGCGTGTGCGTGTGCGTGTGCGTGTGCCTGTGCGTGTGCCTGTGCCTGTGCCTGTGCCTGTGCCTGTGCCTGTGCCTGTGCCTGTGCCTGTGCCTGTGCCTGTGCCTGTGCGTGTGCGTGCTGTCTGTAATAGGCTGTATTTTCTCAGAGGATCGTGTCGCTGGCGTGCCGCGTGCCATGGAGGTCTGAACTCTCATCAACATTCCTACAGTCGTCCAGAATTCCGCCAATTAATTATAATGAATAATGATGTAATTAGGAAGCAGCTGCTATTGCAAGCTGCGTCCGTTTGTTCTAAATTTAGGACGCACACTGTCATATCCTGGAGTTCCATGGCACGCAATGTTTGCATATCTGGACTACTATAATTTGTGTCTGTTTTACAATATACAGGTAGCCTTAAATACATAATACCTTTGCAAGGGCTTCGAAAACATTGTCAATGTCACGAAGCTCATATTAGCCGTTTTCACGAAGGATTTTGCGTTTCGGGCGATTGGGGCGTTTGGGGCGTTTGGGGCGATTGGGGCGATTGGGGCGATTGGGGCGATTGGGGCGATTGGGGCGTTTGGGGTAAATGGGTCTATAGCTCGTAAGAACACGGCTTTTTCTGGTGATTTTTGGTATCGATCGCAATATTATGAATTAATGTATAAGTATATGCTCTTATAATTCAATATTTCCCGTTAGTTCCTTCTACAAAATATACCGAGAACGCCCCAAAAGAGGCTAACAAGTATACCAGATAATCAGCTTTGATTAAATAAAATACGCAATCGACACTTAGTTAGGGCAAAATTGAAGACATTAATGACAAATAAATATAATATTATGATGACAAATGCAATAAAATGTCAAAAGCATAGACAGGCCTTAATTCATCGTCGCTCCGTTCCGCTGAGATCGTCTAATTTAGAGCGGTAACTTCGTTGGTTTCTGAAAATCGGAACAATCCTTACTCATTTATTTAAGCAACGAATCACACCAAATGTTCTTGATTTGATCAATTGATTAATTGATGAATATCATAAAAAGCTGAAAGAACCTAGAAAAAGCATTTATAAACCCATGAAACATGCGGGCTTTCTGCAGCCACTGGTACTGAAAACTGAAAAATGGCTGCTCTAGATCGAACGGATGGCATGGCTGGGCGTAGACCACGGCTCTGCACATGCGCAACGTGACGTTAGGCGACCGGCTGGTCCGTCCAGACAATATATGTTATTAGTGCTACAAAACTCGAGCACGTTTGAGAGATTCGCGACTTGGGCATCATTCTAGACACCAAACTTACATTTGCTCCCCAGGTCATAAATGTTGTCAGAAGGGCCAATAGATCGCTCGGACTACTAATTCGTTCTTTTCAAACCGGTTCTCATGGTTCAAAGTTTAACATGAACGCTCTACTGTGCGCTTACTTCTCCAACGTACGCTCAATTTTAGAATATGATAGCGTGATCTGGGCGGGCGCGGCTGATTCCCACATAGTGCGGGTCGATCGAGTTCAACATAAATTTCTAATTTGGCTTCTAAATAGTGATTTATCTGGTCATAATACTTATTTATCATACTCAGACTGGTTACCAACACTTCCGGATACCTTCTTTATCAGCTCGTAGGATTCAGCATGACCTATTGTTCATCAGGAACATTTTCCACTCGAAATTAGATTCTCAAACTTTGCTAACAAGCTTTTCACTTCATGTACCAGCTCGATCGACCCGCACTCAAGCTGTTACACGAGATCTGCCCCCGCGTTAACACCGTGAAGGGCAGTCTACTCTGCAGGGTACCTAGGCTAGTCAACTCTTTTTTAATCAGCGTCCCAGAGGTGGATTTTCTTGTAGATCATTTTAACACTTTTAGAAAACATGTCATCACTTATATAGCATCTCTGTAACTCGTCTTTTACGGTCGCTGTTTTTATCTTGCATCATTTATCGGTTCACTTTGTATTGTTTACACTATTTATATCTTACTAATGTTTCGATGTACTTTATGGAGTGATCGTGTTATCGGTTTTACTATGTGACTTCACCTGTCAGTGGGGACTCTGTTGGTGATCTGCTTAATAAAATACAACATACAAAATATTTTAACACTTTGAGCTATTCAAAACAAATGTCGCATTTTGTCAACTAGGTGTTTGCTGAATGTTATACTGTAGCCAAGTCGAGCACGAACAGGGGGCTATGTGCTGACAACATTGTATACCAAGAAAACGGTCCACTAACACCGTTACCATGCCCGTTATCCGTTAACATCCCAAACCTCCACACATGAGTCGGCCCTCACGCCTGTCGCAGTGCCAATAGTTTGCAAAGATTGACTATTTCTTTGCTCAAGAACAGACACCGGTGCGACTGTCTGCGTCGTACCTGGAAAAATGCAATTTTTCCTCGTATCAGGAGCGAACTTCTATGGGATCGTGCCACGACAGCGGCTTCCTGGTCGGTGTGTGTGTGGGGGGGGGGGGGGGGGGGGGGGGGGTCGGGTCGACGGCCATACGGCGGCACTTCTCTCCCCACATCTCTGGCGACGTTGTATGGGCTCAGGTTGTGTGTGAGGCCTCCGCGCAGGGGTGGCGGCGGCAGAGGTGGCGAGCCCGGACGGGATGTGTGCGTGTGTGTGTTGGTGGCGGGCCCGGACAGGGATGTGTGTGTGTGTGTGTGTGTGTGTTGGTGGCGGGGCCGGACAGGGATGTGTGTGTTGGTGGCGGGGCCGGACAGGGATGTGTTGGTGGCGGGGCCGGATAGGGATGTGTGTGTTGGTGGCGGGGCCGGATAGGGATGTGTGTGTGTTGGTGGCGGGGCCGGACAGGGATGTGTTGGTGGCGGGGCCGGACAGGGATGTGTTGGTGGCGGGGCCGGACAGGGATGTGTTGGTGGCGGGGCCGGACAGGGATGTGTTGGTGGCGGGGCCGGATAGGGATGTGTTGGTGGCGGGGCCGGACAGGGATGGGTTGGTGGCGGGGCCGGATAGGGATGTGTGTGTTGGTGGCGGGGCCGGATAGGGATGTGTGTGTGTTGGTGGCGGGGCCGGACAGGGATGTGTTGGTGGCGGGGCCGGACAGGGATGTGTTGGTGGCGGGGCCGGATAGGGATGTGTTGGTGGCGGGGCCGGACAGGGATGTGTTGGTGGCGGGGCCGGACAGGGATGTGTTGGTGGCGGGGCCGGATAGATGTGTTGGTGGCGGGGCCGGACAGGGATGTGTTGGTGGCGGGGCCGGACAGGGATGTGTTGGTGGCGGGGACGGACAGGGATGTGTTGGTGGCGGGGCCGGATAGGGATGTGTTGGTGGCGGGGACGGACAGGGATGTGTTGGTGGCGGGGACGGACAGGGATGTGTTGGTGGCGGGGCCGGATAGGGATGTGTTGGTGGCGGGGCCGGACAGGGATGTGTGTGTGTGTGTGTTGGTGGCGGGGCCGGATAGGGATGTGTTGGTGGCGGGGCCGGACAGGGATGTGTGTGTGTGTTGGTGGCGGGGCCGGACAGGGATGTGTTGGTGGCGGGGCCGGACAGGGATGTGTTGGTGGCGGGGCCGGATAGGGATGTGTGTGTTGGTGGCGGGGCCGGATAGGGATGTGTGTGTTGGTGGCGGGGCCGGATAGGGATGTGTGTGTTGGTGGCGGGGCCGGATAGGGATGTGTTGGTGGCGGGGCCGGACAGGGATGTGTGTGTGTGTGTTGGTGGCGGGGCCGGATAGGGATGTGTTGGTGGCGGGGCCGGACAGGGATGTGTGTGTTGGTGGCGGGGCCGGATAGGGATGTGTGTGTGTTGGTGGCGGGGCCGGACAGGGATGTGTTGGTGGCGGGGCCGGACAGGGATGTGTTGGTGGCGGGGCCGGACAGGGATGTGTTGGTGGCGGGGCCGGACAGGGATGTGTTGGTGGCGGGGCCGGATAGGGATGTGTTGGTGGCGGGGCCGGACAGGGATGTGTTGGTGGCGGGGCCGGACAGGGATGTGTGTGTGTGTGTTGGTGGCGGGGCCGGATAGGGATGTGTTGGTGGCGGGGCCGGACAGGGATGTGTGTGTGTGTGTGTGTTGGTGGCGGGGCCGGACAGGGATGTGTTGGTGGCGGGGCCGGACAGGGATGTGTTGGTGGCGGGGCCGGATAGGGATGTGTGTGTTGGTGGCGGGGCCGGATAGGGATGTGTGTGTTGGTGGCGGGGCCGGATAGGGATGTGTGTGTTGGTGGCGGGGCCGGACAGGGATGTGTTGGTGGCGGGGCCGGACAGGGATGTGTTGGTGGCGGGGCCGGACAGGGATGTGTTGGTGGCGGGGCCGGATAGGGATGTGTGTGTTGGTGGCGGGGCCGGACAGGGATGTGTTGGTGGCGGGGCCGGATAGGGATGTGTGTGTTGGTGGCGGGGCCGGACAGGGATGTGTGTGTTGGTGGCGGGGCCGGACAGGGATGTGTTGGTGGCGGGGCCGGACAGGGATGTGTTGGTGGCGGGGCCGGATAGGGATGTGTGTGTTGGTGGCGGGGCCGGACAGGGATGTGTTGGTGGCGGGGCCGGATAGGGATGTGTTGGTGGCGGGGCCGGACAGGGATGTGTTGGTGGCGGGGCCGGACAGGGATGTGTTGGTGGCGGGGCCGGATAGGGATGTGTTGGTGACGGGGCCGGACAGGGATGTGTTGGTGGCGGGGCCGGACAGGGATGTGTGTGTTGGTGGCGGGGCCGGACAGGGATGTGTGTGTTGGTGGCGGGGCCGGATAGGGATGTGTTGGTGGCGGGGCCGGACAGGGATGTGTGTGTTGGTGGCGGGGCCGGACAGGGATGTGTTGGTGGCGGGGCCGGATAGGGATGTGTGTGTGTTGGTGGCGGGGCCGGACAGGGATGTGTTGGTGGCGGGGCCGGACAGGGATGTGTGTGTTGGTGGCGGCGCCGGACAGGTGTGTGTGTGTGTGTGTGTGTGTGTGTGTGTGTGTGTGTGTGTGTGTGTGTGTGTGTGTGTGTGTGTGTGTGTGTGTGTGTGTGTGTGTGTGTGTGTGTGTGTGTGTGTGTGTGTGTGTGTGTGTGTGTGTGTGTGTGTGTGTGTGTGTGTGTGTGTGTGTGTGTGTGTGTGTGTGTGTGTGTGTGTGTGTGTGTGTGTGTGTGTGTGTGTGTGTGTGTGTGTGTGTGTGTGTGTGTGTGTGTGTGTGTGTGTGTGTGTGTGTGTGTGTGTGTGTGTGTGTGTGTGTGTGTGTGTGTGTGTGTGTGTGTGTGTGTGTGTGTGTGTGTGTGTGTGTGTGTGTGTGTGTGTGTGTGTGTGTGTGTGTGTGTGTGTGTGTGTGTGTGTGTGTGTGTGTGTGTGTGTGTGTGTGTGTGTGTGTGTGTGTGTGTGTGTGTGTGTGTGTGTGTGTGTGTGTGTGTGTGTGTGTGTGTGTGTGTGTGTGTGTGTGTGTGTGTGTGTGTGTGTGTGTGTGTGTGTGTGTGTGTGTGTGTGTGTGTGTGTGTGTGTGTGTGTGTGTGTGTGTGTGTGTGTGTGTGTGTGTGTGTGTGTGTGTGTGTGTGTGTGTGTGTGTGTGTGTGTGTGTGTGTGTGTGTGTGTGTGTGTGTGTGTGTGTGTGTGTGTGTGTGTGTGTGTGTGTGTGTGTGTGTGTGTGTGTGTGTGTGTGTGTGTGTGTGTGTGTGTGTGTGTGTGTGTGTGTGTGTGTGTGTGTGTGTGTGTGTGTGTGTGTGTGTGTGTGTGTGTGTGTGTGTGTGTGTGTGTGTGTGTGTGTGTGTGTGTGTGTGTGTGTGTGTGTGTGTGTGTGTGTGTGTGTGTGTGTGTGTGTGTGTGTGTGTGTGTGTGTGTGTGTGTGTGTGTGTGTGTGTGTGTGTGTGTGTGTGTGTGTGTGTGTGTGTGTGTGTGTGTGTGTGTGTGTGTGTGTGTGTGTGTGTGTGTGTGTGTGTGTGTGTGTGTGTGTGTGTGTGTGTGTGTGTGTGTGTGTGTGTGTGTGTGTGTGTGTGTGTGTGTGTGTGTGTGTGTGTGTGTGTGTGTGTGTGTGTGTGTGTGTGTGTGTGTGTGTGTGTGTGTGTGTGTGTGTGTGTGTGTGTGTGTGTGTGTGTGTGTGTGTGTGTGTGTGTGTGTGTGTGTGTGTGTGTGTGTGTGTGTGTGTGTGTGTGTGTGTGTGTGTGTGTGTGTGTGTGTGTGTGTGTGTGTGTGTGTGTGTGTGTGTGTGTGTGTGTGTGTGTGTGTGTGTGTGTGTGTGTGTGTGTGTGTGTGTGTGTGTGTGTGTGTGTGTGTGTGTGTGTGTGTGTGTGTGTGTGTGTGTGTGTGTGTGTGTGTGTGTGTGTGTGTGTGTGTGTGTGTGTGTGTGTGTGTGTGTGTGTGTGTGTGTGTGTGTGTGTGTGGTGTGTGGGTGTGTGGGTGTGTGGGTGTGTGGGTGTGTGGGTGTGTGGGTGTGTGGGTGTGTGGGTGTGTGGGTGTGTGGGTGTGTGGGTGTGTGGGTGTGTGGGTGTGTGGGTGTGTGGGTGTGTGGGTGTGTGGGTGTGTGGGTGTGTGGGTGTGTGGGTGTGTGGGTGTGTGGGTGTGTGGGTGTGTGGGTGTGTGGGTGTGTGGGTGTGTGGGTGTGTGGGTGTGTGGGTGTGTGGGTGTGTGGGTGTGTGGGTGTGTGGGTGTGTGGGTGTGTGGGTGTGTGGGTGTGTGGGTGTGTGGGTGTGTGGGTGTGTGGGTGTGTGGGTGTGTGGGTGTGTGGGTGTGTGGGTGTGTGGGTGTGTGGGTGTGTGGGTGTGTGGGTGTGTGGGTGTGTGGGTGTGTGGGTGTGTGGGTGTGTGGGTGTGTGGGTGTGTGGGTGTGTGGGTGTGTGGGTGTGTGGGTGTGTGGGTGTGTGGGTGTGTGGGTGTGTGGGTGTGTGGGTGTGTGGGTGTGTGGGTGTGTGGGTGTGTGGGTGTGTGGGTGTGTGGGTGTGTGGGTGTGTGGGTGTGTGGGTGTGTGGGTGTGTGGGTGTGTGGGTGTGTGGGTGTGTGGGTGTGTGGGTGTGTGGGTGTGTGGGTGTGTGGGTGTGTGGGTGTGTGGGTGTGTGGGTGTGTGGGTGTGTGGGTGTGTGGGTGTGTGGGTGTGTGGGTGTGTGGGTGTGTGGGTGTGTGGGTGTGTGGGTGTGTGGGTGTGTGGGTGTGTGGGTGTGTGGGTGTGTGGGTGTGTGGGTGTGTGGGTGTGTGGGTGTGTGGGTGTGTGGGTGTGTGGGTGTGTGGGTGTGTGGGTGTGTGGGTGTGTGGGTGTGTGGGTGTGTGGGTGTGTGGGTGTGTGGGTGTGTGGGTGTGTGGGTGTGTGGGTGTGTGGGTGTGTGGGTGTGTGGGTGTGTGGGTGTGTGGGTGTGTGGGTGTGTGGGTGTGTGGGTGTGTGGGTGTGTGGGTGTGTGGGTGTGTGGGTGTGTGGGTGTGTGGGTGTGTGGGTGTGTGGGTGTGTGGGTGTGTGGGTGTGTGGGTGTGTGGGTGTGTGGGTGTGTGGGTGTGTGGGTGTGTGGGTGTGTGGGTGTGTGGGTGTGTGGGTGTGTGGGTGTGTGGGTGTGTGGGTGTGTGGGTGTGTGGGTGTGTGGGTGTGTGGGTGTGTGGGTGTGTGGGTGTGTGGGTGTGTGGGTGTGTGGGTGTGTGGGTGTGTGGGTGTGTGGGTGTGTGGGTGTGTGGGTGTGTGGGTGTGTGGGTGTGTGGGTGTGTGGGTGTGTGGGTGTGTGGGTGTGTGGGTGTGTGGGTGTGTGGGTGTGTGGGTGTGTGGGTGTGTGGGTGTGTGGGTGTGTGGGTGTGTGGGTGTGTGGGTGTGTGGGTGTGTGGGTGGGTGTGGGTGTGGGTGTGGGTGTGGGTGTGGTGTGTGCGTCTGGGTGTGTGTCTGGGTGTGGCGGTGCCGGACAAGGATGTGTGTGTTGGTGGCGGGGCCGGATAGGGATGTGTGTGTTGGTGGCGGGGCCGGACAGGGATGTGTGTGTTGGTGGCGGGGCCGGACAGGGGTGTGTGAGTTGCCTGCTGTGCGGATGCGGGGAGTAGTTTCCCTGTTTTTCGGAACGCGGATCTGGGAGATCGGTGATTTATTCTGTGGGTGTGATGATGCTGATCGCCTGCCACCGTGATGATGATGATGCTGATCGCCTGCCACCGTGATGATGATGATGCGGATCGCCTGCCATCGTGAGATAGTGAGCAGATTTGCCGTGTGATGGCAGTGGCGGTGTTCGTTTTAATTATTCACCATTCTCCGCGACTTCTATGGACAGTGATGTAATAACAGTCATAGTAGTAGTCTTCGTTTTGACCGTTCACCGTTCATCGTCTTCTGTGAATCAGTCGCTATGAGTCGTCGAACAGAGCGCGCGAGAGCACGCTCGTCTCGTTCACTACCAGCTCAAGAGCACCCCGCTGTCTCGTTCACTACCAGCTCAAGAGCACCCCGCTGTCTCGCTCACTACCAGCTCAAGAGCACCCCGCTGTCTCGTTCACTACCAGCTCAAGAGCACCCCGCTGTCTCGTTCACTACCAGCTCAAGAGCACCCCGCTGTCTCGTTCACTACCAGCTCAAGAGCACCCCGCTGTCTCGTTCACTACCAGCTCAAGAGCACCCCGCTGTCTCGTTCACTACCAGCTCAAGAGCACCCCGCTGTCTCGCTCACTACCAGCTCAAGAGCACCCCGCTGTCTCGTTCACTACCAGCTCAAGAGCACCCCGCTGTCTCGTTCACTATCAGCTTAAGAGCACCCCGCTGTCTCGCTCACTACCAGCTCAAGAGCACCCCGCTGTCTCGTTCACTACCAGCTCAAGAGCACCCCGCTGTTTCGCTCACTACCAGCTCAAGAGCACCCCGCTGTCTCGTTCACTACCAGCTCAAGAGCACCCCGCTGTCTCGCTCACTACCAGCTCAAGAGCACCCCGCTGTCTCGTTCACTACCAGCTCAAGAGCACCCCGCTGTCTCGCTCACTACCAGCTCAAGAGCACCCCGCTGTCTCGTTCACTACCAGCTCAAGAGCACCCCGCTGTCTCGCTCACTACCAGCTCAAGAGCACCTCGCTGTCTCGTTCACTACCAGCTCAAGAGCACCCCGCTGTCTCGCTCACTACCAGCTCAAGAGCACCCCGCTGTCTCGTTCACTACCAGCTCAAGAGCACCCCGCTGTCTCGCTCACTACCAGCTCAAGAGCACCCCGCTGTCTCGTTCACTACCAGCTCAAGAGCACCCCGCTGTCTCGCTCACTACCAGCTCAAGAGCACCCCGCTGTCTCGTTCACTACCAGCTCAAGAGCACCCCGCTGTCTCGTTCACTACCAGCTCAAGAGCACCCCGCTGTCTTGTTCACTACCAGCTCAAGCGCACCCGCTGTCTCGTTCACTACCAGCTCAAGAGCACCCCGCTGTCTCGCTCACTACCAGCTCATTGCAAATCATGAAGACACTGTGTGAGTTGGAGCTGTGCAGGAGACGGTGGGCGCTGACTTCGTGGCAGTCATCTCCTCCCTCCTTCTCACCGCAGACCTGCAAACGTACTTCATCGTGCGGCGGAAGAAGCTGGTGTCGCAACGGTCCGAGCCAACCACTCCGAACGACGTCGGTGCCGTGCCGATAGTGTCGCTCAGTCACAAGTGCTGTTCACTGCCGAGTGTCATCGGGCCTGCGGACACCGCCGTCCGGGTGAGTAGGCGACGCAGGGCACTCTGGAGCAGGGCTCTGCAGGGCGGGAGGGACGAGAGGGTCTACCGGGACTTTCCAACCTGAAGATGAGTCAAGCTTCATGTGGCGGTCGTGAGGGATTGTAGGGAATTTACCTACACAATAGACGCTTCAAACCTGTAGATGGCTCGAGCGACCCCCGACCCCGATCTTAAGGTTTTTCCGCTGTTGTCCCAAAAGAAGTAAAGATACGGACATCAAACTTTTGGACTTTTCCTAAATATTCATTGGGCACATTTTGGGAAATTTTCTTCTTTTTTAGCTCACCAGGGGCTGCTCCAGGCGTGGTTTTTGTGGGGCATGTTTTGGTTTTCAGCGTGACTCGGCTTTCAAAGGGAATCAGTTCCCATTATCTAACCGCTGTAGATACAAGCTTACGACTTTCACAACTTTCCTTACTGATTTTTGTGTAGACATGTTGAACATTCTTTCCAATTTTTGGGATTACGCATGGGCGCCTTCAGGGACGTATTTTGGTAAGCATTTTGGGTCACTGGTATTTCATCGAAATCTGAAAGATAATAATATCTATATCAGTGAACCTTCTTAGCTGTTCTTTGCACATCTTGTGATTTTTGTAAACATATTTTTGTGGTGCCCACAGGCGACTCCAGGAACGGGTTTTGGCGGGCATGTGTACACACATTGTGTTTAGTAACTCAAAACGTTATTTCGCGGTGGACTATCTCAATATCATCTGCATGCATCACAATTGTATTTTATGACATAGGTGGTTCCAGGGGTTGCGCATTGCGCAACCATTGCGCAAGCGCATTGCGCAATGTTATGGGCGGCTCCAGGGATGCAATTAGTGGGAGTTATGGACCCACGCCGTTAATTACATAGCAAAATATATCAATTTGAAACTCGGTGACCTGTTTTAGTAATGCCTTGCACATGTTTCATTTTTTTGTGGGGGGGGGGGGGTCACAAGGGCGACTCCAGGGACGGATTTTGGGAGCATGTGATTGACTCCGTTCACACGCATTATGTTTAGTGCCCCTGAACGTTATTTTGCAGTGTGCAATTTCATGCAATATCATCTGCATGGAGCACAATTGTATGTTGGGGCATAGGCGGTCCCAGGAATGAAATTAGGGGGAACTGTGGACCTATGGCGTGACAGTACATAGCAAAATACAAGCGGGCGAAGAGGCAACGCCGTTGGCGTCGGTGGTGCCGTTAACTTATTTGGGGTTACACTGAATCGTAGGAAAATTGCATTTATCAACCTGTGATCCGTCAAACGGTAGTGCGTTTCAAGCGCAGCATGTGCTTCGAAAATAGTTTCTTCGGAACCGGTGGCTATTGCAAGCTTTGCCGACCCAAATTACGCCGACCAAAATAGGTATTACAGCGTTTTATTAAAACTTTATTTATAACTTTCATGTTTGTAAATACGCGTAAATTTTGGGCGGATATTGGTCAGAAATGACTGCGCTTCACAGCTGTATAACTTGTATCGTTCAACACCCTCAGGTTTTGACGGCATGGCAGTGTAATCCGAACAATGTTTTAAAATTGTCAAATTGTATATCCCAAGTCGATTTAAATGCATAAATACTGATTGGTAAGCTTCAGTTTTACATGCATTGTGAAACCGGTACATTTGTCTACACAATTGCAAATGTTGCATCACTTTACATGCGATAGGTTCCGAGTTCTGATTTTAATTGTGAAAAACGCTGTGAAACCATTCAATTTGAATTATTTCGTTATTTACTTTGAACGTGCCACACGCTGCTCGCCGACTCACATTGCATACGCCAGCCCGTTAATTTCTCTACACGCCTGTGTTTATCCCGTGCCGATCGGACTGTAAATTACCGAGATATCGATCTGGGATGGCATCCGTGTTTCGCGTTTTTTTCTCTCGCATTTTACACACACATTTCGCTCGGGTTTTCTGCACGTTAACCCGCGCCGTGCCAGTGTTCGTCGCCACCTTCGCCGTGCCGGGTGTTCAGACCACCCCCCTTCTAACTCGAAAACTAGAAGGGGTAGAAAGACGCGGAAAAGGGCGTCCGAAAGCTCTCGACAAGCACATTCGAAAGTACTGTAAATATTTTTCCTGAAGCCAATATTGAGGTCACCAGAGGTCATCAAAGGTCAAATTTTCCAGTTTTAGGACTTCGCTCCAGAAACCCACAGATATCACAGGAACTATGATAGCTAGGAACAAACGGAAAACAACAATGACAAGCTATTGAAACATGCAATCGACAGGGTGTCCTCAGATTTTAGCTCAGGTCAATAGTTTAGGCTCCAGAGCTCATAAAATGTATTTATTTTTATTTTTTACCAAACAGTTTTTCTCGAATAGCTTTTTATCTAATAACGAGAAGGCAATAATTTTGATGCCATCGTGTTTGTCTCGTCAAGGCGCTTCGACTCCAGTGTTTACCAGGTTAGGTCAACTTCAAAATTTGACCTCAGGTGAAGGTCAAGTGGTGACCCAAGTAGGTCATGTTGCATATGCGAAGACGTGCCTCGACCTGGAAAACACATTGGTGTCGGTTTCACTTCTCTATCGTCATTATGTCGAGAGTTATTGACGTACAACTGTTGGTGACCTTGGATGACCTCGGCTGACCCTGTAGGGGTCACTGCACAAAAATGGGACATAGGTAATCAAGAATGGCTTATAATAGCATGATCTAGAAGGAATTAGACTGATATCTTGTGTATCCTTGGAATAGGAAGAATTTGAATATTTCCCCATTGACTTATGATGGGGACTGGGGAGGTCACGAAATTTACCCAACCTTAGGTCGCTGATATACAAACCCAAGATATACGAATTGTAGATGTATATGACCTATGAAATCCTGTAAGTGTAAAACTGATCATCCAAAAACTGTGACTGTGGTACGACCACAAGTTTTTTTTAAGGCGGGGTCACGTGACCTGATCTGGTGACCTGACCTGAGATGACCCGAGGTATTTTTTACATAATGTGCGGAATGGATGTCTGCACAGCTGTGCCAAAAACGGCCGCGCTGCGCGCCGCCATTTTTCCGCTATCCTCGAAAAGCCTGAGGGGTAAATACCCTGGCACCGCGCGGGTTAAACCAATGGAAAAACATGCCCCCTTCTGGCGCGTGCTGTGACTGACACCGGCATCGGAGCGACTTTATTATTTTGCCGTGGATCGTCACAAGCTTGAAACTGTCGTGTGTGCAAATTTCACCGTCATCGGTGCTGCCGTCTGTGCTGTGCGCGTGGCTAAATAAATGAGGACACACGAACAGGCAGACAGACAGACACAGACAGACAGACAGACAGACAGACAGACAGACAGACAGACAGACAGACAGACAGACAGACAGACAGACAGACAGACAGACAGACAGACAGACAGACAGACAGACAGACAGACAGACAGACAGACAGACAGACAGACAGACAGACAGACAGACAGACAGACAGACAGACAGACAGACAGACAGACAGACAGACAGACAGACAGACAGACAGACAGACAGACAGACAGACAGACAGACAGACAGACAGACAGACAGACAGACAGACAGACAGACAGACAGACAGACAGACAGACAGACAGACAGACAGACAGACAGACAGACAGACAGACAGACAGACAGACAGACAGACAGACAGACAGACAGACAGACAGACACAGCCAGACACAGCCAGACACAGCCAGACACAGCCAGACACAGCCAGACACAGCCAGACACAGCCAGACACAGCCAGACACAGCCAGACACAGCCAGACACAGCCAGACACAGCCAGACACAGCCAGACACAGCCAGACACAGACCGACACAGACCGACACAGACCGACACAGACCGACACAGACCGACACAGACCGACACAGACCGACACAGACCGACACAGACCGACACAGACCGACACAGACCGACACAGACCGACACAGACCGACACAGACCGACACAGACATGACATGACATGACATGACATGACATGACATGACATGACATGACATGACATGACATGACATGACATGACATGACATACATGACATACATGACATACATGACGGGCATGGTAGACATGACAGACATGACATACATGACATACATGACAGACATGACAAACAGGCGGCTAGAAAATTAACGATATAGATATCAACAAGCAAAGATAAAGATAACAAAAGATAAGGCTAAATTCTCCTCCCCTTCCCCTCCTGAGCACGCCACTGCACAAATCAAAAACTGTCATAATGTACTTTATCATGTATGTACGTATAATTATAAGCATCTAACACATAAATCAAAGTGGCAAAAATATTATAGTGACATCTTTAGATACCCCCTTTGGAATTGACTGGGGACGCCATTTTAGTACGTTAATTTCCCAAAACTTTTAAAAGGACTATATGCTAGAGCATACAATTAGGTGGCGAAATCCAACAACATGAAAACATTGCGTTCAAAAAACGTATCAGGGCAAATAATCTAAAAATGCATGTTTTCCTCCCCCCATTTTTTTGGTAGCTGTATCCGCACATGATAACATTTTGCATATTTATGAATATAGGAATGCAGTTCATGCTCCAAGGAATCGAATGCCGCTTTCCCGGGGAAAATCGGTCCGACGGTTGCCGAGATACAAAGTGGGGGGAGGGGGGGGGGGGAGGCGGGGGCGAATAGCCTCCCCCGACATATTCGTATTTCTTTAGCCCGACAGTAATAGGGTTAATCCTGCCAGGCTGGTTTCAGTGGCTTGGGTGATGATGGTCGCGGGGGTCTGGCCAGAATGGAGGTGACAGCGATGATCGACCTAAAAATGATCGATGGTCTTGGCGTCCGGTGACAGCCGCTTCTTTCAAGGCTGGTCTGGGCTGTGTCCGTGTGAAGGCTGACCTCGGCAGTGCAGCTCGGCACGGCAAACCGTACCTCACCGTTCTGCTGTTGAGGGGACAGCTTATCACAACCCGTTCGTGTCGCCGTGAGGTGTTCAGCCGCGATCCCCGCTCTGTTCAGAGATCGATCCACTCTAATGACTCGGATTATAGCGCTTCAGCGCGGAGGGAGCTCTCCTAGCTTGGCTGGCAGATGCTGCTGGTTGCTGGCCTGCAGTGGCGAAGATCACGCTGCACCGGGCCGCGCCGCTCTAGGCCCCATCCCGTCTCGTACCTAGCTTGGCCGGGCGATAGCTGCTATGTGAATGCTGGCGATGCAAAGCCGCCCGCATTGTACCGTACCGCGCTGCGGTGAGCCCATCCCGATGGTGCTATCTCAGACCATTGGCAGCCGCGGCCGACTCACAGATCGCGGCACAGGATGTGGTGTAATCACATTGACCTTTCGGTTACCGGCGGCCCCGCTGGCGCCCCGCAATGGGCTTCCCCAGCACTGCCGGGCTGCGGCAGCAGAGCGGCTGCTGAGACGAGCTTTCTGAGCTCTGCGAGTGTCAGATTTGCCCTGACGGCGATTCTTGAGTTTTGCCGCGTCATTCTTTTTGGTGAGGGTTTGGTGTGGAGGAAAAGAAGAAAGGTGAATGCAGTGGTGCGAATTGGGCGATGTGTGGGTGGTTGTAGTGGATGATTCAGGACGAAAGGCAGTTATATGGCGGTGGTGGTATATAATGGTGGGCGAGTTGCCGAGTTCATTCATCAAATGAGTGCAGCGAAGTGTTCACTCGAGTTTATCACATAAACCCGTAGATTTGATGGAATGTTGGATTTGATAGCCGCTCTTTGCAAGGTGTGCTCTGCTCGCCACTGTATACATAGGCACAGGGTAAGCTATCCCGACGCGATATGTCTGGAGCAGTTACGTTGTTGTTAAACCCAGGGGCGGATACAGGGGGGGGGGGCGGCCGCCCCCCCCCCCTCCCCCTCCGCGCCGAAGGCGCGGAAGGGCCTCGTAAGCAGACCAATTTCCGTGCAGAAGGCGCGGAAATAGACATGCTTACGGGGTTTTATATCTGCCATTTGCTGCACTCAGACCAGGAGCCGCCCTCAGGCTAGGCGCCTAGGTGCCGCCTTCAGGCCATGTGCCGCCCTCAGGCCAGGTGCCGCCCTCAGGCCAGGTGCCGCTCTCAGGCCAGATGCCGCCCCCTGGTCAGGTGCCACCTTCAAGCCAGGTGCCGCTCTCAAGTGAGGTGCCGCCCTCAGACCAGATCCCAGAAAGTTGTATGCCGAGACGGGGAAGCTCCTGGACTTACGGTGAACGGTCTATCCTCGTGCTGTCAGCTAAAGCTGAGCGCATATTTGTATTTGGTTCAAGCCTTACGTTTGAATGCGTTTCGCGCCGACACCATGGTGTTGGCACCCTTCGCTAAGCAGAGCTGTTTGCATGGACCATATCCGATCGCGCAATATTTGCTGACAGGCGGAATTTAAAATCGAAGGCTTTACTTGTCACAAACTTTCGGCACGGTCCTCCCCGCGCTTCGACTTCATCTTACTCAGGCCGCTGCCACCGACGCAGGTCATCCCAGTCAAGGGTAAATAGGACGAGTTAGCACGAGTCGCGGCGCCAGCCCCATGCATCAACTCGAACATCTCTCCCTGCCAACTCTTCTTGGTGCAAGAAGAAGTCAGGCGGGCGCGATTGTCAAATGCGCTACGGGGAAGGACTTCAACAAGCACCGCAACGACGTGGCTACGATGGAATTTGGACGAGAGGCGCCTCTTCGTCCGTGGAAGATGGAAGCGTCGGCATCTGATGGAAGTAGTAGACAATAATGTCTACCACTTCCATCAGAGATATATTCAGGCAGAGATAGAGCTAGGTAGATTTCGGCAGGTCAGAGATGAGAGGGGGGGGGGGGGGGGATTTTGGCATTTTGGCAGGTCAGAGGATGGGGGGGGGGGGGGTATATTTCGGCAGGCCAGAGAGAGGTGAGTGACCTGGCCGTGACAGAATTAGTCTCATACATGATCGCACTCGAATATACGTGCTACTGACGGACGGCATACCTACATGTGAGAGTGCTATACACATAAATTCAGTATCATTTTTTTTTAAAATACATCTATAATTTTGCTTTTTCGAAAAGACAAACTGCAAATGAGTAAGCGTAAGATAATTTAAAAAAACATGCAGGAAAATATATGTTATTAATTAACATTTAACGCCCCTCTAGGCCCATGGGGTCCCCTTTGACGGCGAAAATGCCGCCCACTGGGTCAGCCGCCCACCCCATTCGGAAAAAATCCTAGATCCGCTCCTGTGCATGTTTGAAGAAACGGCGCCCCATTTTCCCGGAAAAAATGCGCCCCTGTTCCCCGGAAAAAAATGCGCCCATGCCCTGCCGCCCCCCCCCCCCCCCCTTGAAAAAATGATGGATCCGCACCTGGTTAAACCGACTAACAAATCAGCAAACGCTAGTCAGCCAGCCCAGGCTGTCACGAAGCTCGCCGGGTCTGAATTTAGGGCCTACGTCAGCTCCACGGCTGTGTAATTTGCGACTTTGTAGCCCAGTCCAGCACTGCACTGCATGTCTAAAGCTGGAATACTTCAACTCTGCCCCGTACTGATCACACTGTTATATAAGCATTGCTTATTAAATCAGCATTGCTTATTAAATTAGCATAGACCTAGTAAGCGGTTGCTTTTATCATTTGCAGCCTAGGTGTGACACACGATTGCGATCGGTGCAACCTTAGTAGCGCTTTGCTTTTGCTTTACAAATTTCGGCAACCTTCCGGGCACTAACCATGACACTTGTTGTCTAGCCCGATTCGCGGCATCGGTTTTCAGTGGGAAGCGAGTGGCTAGATTCGAACCAGGGACGCATCCGACAAGATTCCGCTGTGTCAGCGACCTCTCACTAAAACCGGAAGTCGACCGGTGACCGCCGACGGCGGCGGCCGATCGCCTGTTGAAGTGTCGAACAAACGCAGCGTTTTCCGTCACCGAATCACCCGCTCCGTCACTGCCCTGCTCCCGTCACTCTGCCTGCGGTCCTCCTGCCACTCGCCCTGCTCCGACCTCTACCCTCGGCGCCCTAACTCTACCCGCCCCCGCCCCTCGCGCCGGCGGCTAGATCTGTTAAATCCCCCCCCCCTTCCCCCTCCGTGTGAGAGGTTCTATCTGAGAGCCGATTTATCGGCGGCGTGTGTGTGTGTGTGTGTGTCGCTGTCCCGCGTGCCGTGCGCGGCAGATCGCGGCTCCATCGCCTCTCAGTATTGATCGCTGAGAGGTTCGGTACTCCATCGAGAGCTCCTCAGCTGACGGTCTGCGGCGGCGGGCAGGTCTGCCGCGCGCATCTCCTCTCGGCTGCCGGTCTGCGGCGGCGGGCAGGTCTGCCGCGCGCACCTCCTCTCGGCTGCCGGTCTGCCGCGGCGGGCAGGTCTGCCGCGCGCATCTCCTCTCGGCTGCCGGTCTGCGGCGGCGGGCAGGTCTGCCGCGCGCACCTCCTCTCGGCTGCCGGTCTGCCGCGGCGGGCAGGTCTGCCGCGCGCACCTCCTCTCGGCTGCCGGTCTGCCGCGGCGGGCAGGTCTGCCGCGCGCATCTCCTCTCAGCTGCCGGTCTGCCGCGCGCACCACCTCTCAGGCGGCACCCGCCGCCCAGCGCCGCCCAGCGCCGCCCAGTCGTCGAGCGCTGGAAAAGTTTGACGCGACGCGCCGTACGGGGTCGGCGGGGCGCTGACCGACGAAACACAGTCAACAGGTCCTCAAAGCCCCCAGTCGGTGGCAAACTGCTGACCGACGAAATACAGTCAACAGGTCCTCAAAGTCCCCACAGTCCTCAGTCGGTGACAAACCGACCGTGGGCTTGTTACGATCACCCAATACGTTTGATTCGGCCGGTGACCTATTCTCTGTGGCGCTCTCATGTAGCTGTGGTCTGCTATTACATCTCAGTTATTGGCCTAGTAACTTAACCCGTCGTGACCCCTTTGACCTACCGTGACCTCCGACCTGTCCTGACCTCAGACCGGACATCTTTCATCTACCTATGTAACCTATGTGACTTACTGTGATCGATGTGAGCCGCTATGAACTACGCAACGCGCCCCTGTGATCTGACCTAACTGTTCTGATGTGCTGCATTCTCTGTGACCCTCGTCTGACCTGTGCTGCCTATGCTGGCCGCCAGGTGGAGCCTCTGCACGAGCTCTCCTCCCTGGACCGCCATGCCGTCCGCGCCCCGCGACTGCGGCCCGGCCGACCGGAGCGGGACAATAAAGGTCAGAGGATAGCAAGAGAGCGTCCCCCTCACCCCTGTGCTGTCCCGTCACCCCAGCCATGCAGTATGCGAGCCGCGCCCAAAATGACAGCATGCCAAATATAACGTTTAAATGACCGGCAATGTCTGTTTCCCGTCTCTGTGACGTGCGCGGCGAGCAATGCGCGTCATTGCATATCCTTTACGGTGAGTAGAGAAGGCTGGCGCGAGCCAGCCAGGTGCCCGATTTGGACAGCGGCATGTGAAAAGGGCGGTGGGTATGCTGAAAAATACCGCGGTGAATTGTGTTCGTTGCGCGCTCTCAGAGTCATCCGAGACCGTCTGACTGTGGGCTGAGTAGACCACCTGACCTTGGGACCGGTGCCAGCTCGCTCGGCCACTAAACGGTGCGAGTTTGTTTTTGTCTGAGTTGTTTAGATGCCGGTTGTCGTGTCCGGGCGGTGTGGGCGGTGGTCGATCGAGCGTCTACTCTGTGCTCTGTGATCCCCCGGTCTCGAGCACGGCGGACCGTTTGTTGGTGTAGGCGGAGTCAGTCAAGCATGGACTCGTAGCGGTCGGCTGTGGTGGGATGAAGCTGAGAAGTGAGACCCATTCACTTCGTTTTTGTGTTGTCATAGTCCCCCATACATTGGCGCTGGTGGTGGCGCGCCGCTCACTTGTTCAGCGATGGAGGAGCTGTACGTTGTTCGACCCTGGCACTGACTCTGACACTGACTCCGGGTCGGCGGGTCACCCTCCTGGTCCGGTCCGCCCACGCCGCCGCGCCGGGCTCTGTTCTGGTGCCGGCTATTTCCGTCTGTGTACAGTCCGCCGTGCTGTGCCGCGCCGCCCAGGACGGCCGGCAGGCCCAGCCAGCCAGCCAGCCAGCCAGCCAGCCAGCCAGCCAGCCAGCCAGCCAGCCAGCCAGCCAGCCAGCCAGCCAGCCAGCCAGCCAGCCAGCCAGCCAGCCAGCCAGCCAGCCAGCCAGCCAGCCAGCCAGCCAGCCAGCCAGCCAGCCAGCCAGCCAGCCAGCCAGCCAGCCAGCCAGCCAGCCAGCCAGCCAGCCAGCCAGCCAGCCAGCCAGCCAGCCAGCCAGCCCAGCCCAGCCCAGCCCAGCCCAGCCCAGCCCAGCCCAGCCCAGCCCAGCCCAGCCCAGCCCAGCCCAGCCCAGCCCAGCCCAGCCCAGCCCAGCCCAGCCCAGCCCAGCCCAGCCCAGCCCAGCCCAGCCCAGCCCAGCCCAGCCCAGCCCAGCCCAGCCCAGCCCAGCCCAGCCCAGCCCAGCCCAGCCCAGCCCAGCCCAGCCCAGCCCAGCCCAGCCCAGCCCAGCCCAGCCCAGCCCAGCCCAGCCCAGCCCAGCCCAGCTCAGCCCAGCTCAGCCCAGCTCAGCTCAGCTCAGCTCAGCTCAGCTCAGCTCAGCCCAGCCCAGCCCAGCCCAGCCCAGCCCAGCCCAGCCAGCCAGCCTCTTCCGGCGCTCTCAAGGCCTGTTTGTCCGCCGCCGAGAATGACGCGAGGTTTTGCCGGCCGGTGTGGGCCGGACGCGTGGCGGCGCGTATATTTCATGCCGCCCTGTGCGTTGTTTGTATGTGTAGTTTGACCGCGGCACTCGCTGTGTTTGAGACGGAGCGTTTCCGACGTGTTTGACTTGGCTCGTGACTGATTGCGTGGGGCTGCCGCGTGACGGCGTGTTTGTGTTGGTCGGCAGTGGGCAGTGCTGGAGTCGGCTCGGATGATGCACGTGTTATTGTTATTCTCGTGTCGGCCTGGATAGTTACAAAGTATCTGCTGCCATAAATCGGGGAGTTCCGGTGGTATTCCTGGTGAGAGGCTTATGCGGTCGGTTACGTAAATAGGCCTGTCTGGATGGCCGCCGCGATTACGCTGGTTTGTTATGATTGGCGAGGCGGATTTCTGACCAACTGACGTACTTTTAGTCGATCAAGGGATTGTATGTTTCTGACCAGGGAAATGGATATATGTATTGCTGGTGATGCGGCGTATTTTTGGCTAGCTAATGCATTTCCGACCGACTAATTGAGGAAGAAGCATGCTTCCGGCCAGCAAGGGCATGTCTTTTTGAGGGCATGTCTTGATGTCTTTTTGTGACTGCACCTTCACGTTGTGTCTCTACTCTGGACTAATAATGTATTATTGTGTATGCCGACATATGATCTTCTAACCTTGCAGTGTTGTGTTTCCGACCGTAGGGTGCAGTGCTGTTTTTCTGCCTGCCTCCTACTGCATTTTACTGGACTAAAAACGCTGGTGTAGGTGTTCTGTGTTCTGTGTTCTGTGTGCCCAGTTCTGATGGCGTCCTGTATCCCGTGTGTGCACGGCTATGACAGTTTATGCTCGGCTCTGACAGAGATCTGTACCCCGTGTGTGCTGCCGTCAGGTCGGATGTGTGTCTGGTTCTGTACTCTGTATCTGACAGAGCCCTGTACCCCGTGTGTGCTGCCATCAGGTCGGATGTGTGTCTGGTTCTGTACCCTGTATCTGACAGAGATCTGTACTCCGTGTGTGCTGCCGTCAGGTCGGATGTGTGTCTGGTTCTGTACCCTGTATCTGACAGAGCCCTGTACCCCGTGTGTGCTGCCGTCAGGTCGGATGTGTGTCTGGTTCTGTACTCTGTATCTGACAGACCTGTACCCCGTGTGTGCTGCCGTCAGGTCGGATGTGTGTCTGGTTCTGTACTCTGTATCTGACAGACCTGTACCCCGTGTGTGCTGCCGTCAGGTCGGATGTGTGTCTGGTTCTGTACTCTGTATCTGACAGAGCCCTGTACCCCGTGTGTGCTGCCGTCAGGTCGGATGTGTGTCTGGTTCTGTACTCTGTATCTGACAGAGACCTGTACCCCGTGTGTGCTGCCGTCAGGTCGGCGGCAGAGTGCGGCGGCGCGGCTCCACTTCACCACGGCTGCCGGCAGCGGCAACCTGCGACCTCTGCCGGAGGAGCGGGCCGCCTCGGTCAGTCAGTAGGCGGGTCGGGAGACTGCAGAGACTGCAGAGACTGCAGAGACTGCCGAGACTGCAGAGACTGCAGAGACTGCAGACACCGCACCGACCGCAGGACCGCGGTGACTGACCAGCAGCTGGACTGACGACTGGCCGGTCCAACGGACTGACTGTCTGGTCCAACTGATGACCAGGCGTCAACTGACGACTGACCGACCCAACTGGTGACTAGCAGGCCCAACTGGTGACTAGCAGGCCCAACTGGTGACTAGCAGGCCCAACTGGTGACTAGCAGGCCCAACTGGTGACTAGCAGGTACAACTGGTGACTAGCAGGCCCAACTGACGTCCGGCCAGTCATACTGACAACTAAGATGGCCAGCTGACGACTGACCGACCCAACTGGTGACTAGCAGGTCCAACTGACGTCCGGCCAGTCATACTGACAACTGAGATGGTCAGCTGACCTGGTCAACTGCCGACTGGTATCCTTATTAAACAGCCAAACAGATGACTGCACTAATGGGGGTAGCTCATTACGTCACGTAACGCTTAGTCATGGCGCAGGTACTGGCAGTGAACGAAGATATACGATGCCGGCATTCGCAGAATTTGTGGCAGACTATACAATAATGATGACGGCATTTCAAATGACGGACGGACGGGACGAACAGCTCACAGACGACGTAAGACGAGCGAAGTTCGTAGTACTGTGTCATTGACGATGTAGGGAAACTATAGGACTGTTCTATCAGTCGACATGGAGCGTACAGTAACAACCACACCGTGGTGATGAGTGTGAAATGACGTATACTGATGCGATCAAGCTCCTTTTTCGCTGCTGTGCGCCCGCCATGAGTGCACTAGTTGGTCATACGGGCACCACTAGCGTTACATTGTGATTGTTTCTGTGAAAACTGACCATCCGTGTTATGTCGCTGGACAGTCGCTGCCGCGAATTCTACGAACCACACATATAACCCGTATGGAGCGCCCGAATATTGAGTGCGTCATTTTAGGTTATTTTTGGATAGTTTTAGAGCATGAGCGTCGTCTCCGTGCAGTATCAGTATTTATTAGTATCTCCGTGATTTACAGGCCCTAATCCTCGTTTTCTGTGAAGCCGTCCTGGCCCCATCTCGTTATGTAACCCTGTTGTGTAAGTGTTATTGGTGCCCAGCCATTAGACTCCCACGGTGATCAGTATGTACGTTTGAGACGGGTGGCCTTTTGTGTCCCTCTTGTCATCCCGGTGAAGTCTGTCACGCACCTGCAAACCTCCTCCTTCTGCGGTTCGATGATGACCCTCTCTTGTGTCTGTCTCTGTCTTTTCCATAAGACCCTCATGACCCCGTGCCACCCTCTGTCTCCTCCATAAGACCCTCATGACCCCGTGCCACCCTCTGTCTCCTCCATGATACCCTCATGACCCCGTGTCACCCTCTGTCTCCTCCATAAGACCCTCATGACCCCGTGCCACCCTCTGTCTCCTCCATAAGACCCTCATGACCCCGTGCCACCCTCTGTCTCCTCCATAAGACCCTCATGACCCCGTGCCACCCTCTGTCTCCTCCATACGACCCTCATGAACCCGTGCCACCCTCTGTCTCCTCCATAAGACCCTCATGACCCCGTGCCACCCTCTGTCTCCTCCATAAGACCCTCATGACCCCGTGCCACCCTCTGTCTCCTCCATAAGACCCTCATGACCCCGTGCCACCCTCTGTCTCCTCCATGATACCCTCATGACCCCGTGCCACCCTCTGTCTCCTCCATAAGACCCTTATGGCAACCCTCCAGCCCCCTGTATAACCCTCCAGTCCACCTGTATAACCCTCCAGTCCCCCCTGTATAACCCTCCAGCCCCCTGTATAACCCTCCAGCCCCCTGTATAACCCTCCAGCCCCCTGTATAACCCTCCAGCCCCCTATATAACCCTACAGTCCCCCTGTATAACCCTCCAGCCCCCTGTATAACCCTCCAGTCCACCTGTATAACCCTCCAGTCCCCCCTGTATAACCCTCCAGTCCACCTGTATAACCCTCCAGTCCACCTGTATAACCCTCCAGCCCCCCTATATAACCCTCCAGCCCCCCTGTATAACCCTCCAGCCACCTATATAACCCTCCAGCCCACCTGTATAACCCTCCAGCCCCCTGTATAACCCTCCAGCCCCCTGTATGACCCTCCAGCCCCCCCTGTATAACCCTCCAGCCCCCCTGTATAACCCTCCAGCCCCCTGTATAACCCTCCAGCCCCCTGTATAACCCTCTATCCCCTCTGTATAACCCAGTCCACCTGTATAACCCTCCAGCCCCCTATATAACCCTCCAGCCCCCTGTATAACCCTCCAGCCCCTGTATAACCCTCCAGCCCCCTGTATAACCCTACAGCCCCTGTATAACCCTCTAGCCCCCTGTATAACCCTACAGTCCCCCCTGTATAACCCTCCAGTCCCCCTGTATAACCCTCCAGCCCCCCTGTATAACCTTCCATCTCCCTGTATAACTCTCCAGCCCCCTGTATAACCCTCCAGCCCCCTGTATACCCCTCCAGCCCCTGTATAACCCTACAGCCCCCTGTATAACCCTACAGTCCCCCTGTATAATCCATCCCCCCTGTATAACCCTACAGTCCCCCTGTATAATCCATCCCCCCTGTATAACCCTCCAGCCCCCTGTATAACCCTCCAGCCCCCTGTATAACCCTCCGGTCCACCTGTATAACCCTCCAGTCCACCTGTATAACCCTCCAGCCCCATGTGTAACCCTTGTATAACCCCGTGTCACTCCGTGTCTTCTGACGAACCCCTATGATACCCTGACAAACCCCTATGATCCCCTGACGAACCCCTATGATCCCCTGACGAATCCCTATGATCCCCTGTTGAACCCCTGTGATCCCCTATGATCCCCTGACGAACCCCTATGATCCCCTGACAAACCCCTATGATCCCCTGACGAATCCCTATGATCCCCTGACGAATCCCTATGATCCCCTGACGAACCCCTATGATCCCCTGACGAATCCTTATGATCCCCTGACGAATCCCTATGATCCCCTGACGAACCCCTATGATCCCCTGACGAACCCCTATGATCCCCTGACGAATCCCTATGATCCCCTGACGAATCCTTATGATCCCCTGACGAACCCCTATGATCCCCTGACGAACCCCTATGATCCCCTGACGAATCCCTATGATTCCCTGACGAACCCTGTGATCCCCTGACGAACCCCTATGATCCCCTGACGAACCCCTGTGATCCCCTGACGAACCCCTATGATCCCCTGACGAACCCCTGTGATCCCCTGACGAACCCCTGTGATCCCCTGACGAACCCCCTATGATCCCCTGACGAACCCCCTATGATCCCCTGACGAACCCCTATGATCCCCTGACGAACCCCTATGATCCCCTGACGAACCCATATGATCCCCTGACGAACCCCTATGATCCCCTGACGAACCCCTATGATCCCCTGACGAACCCCTATGATCCCCTGACGAATCCTTATGATCCCCTGAGGAACCCCTGTGATCCCCTGACGAACCCCTATGATCCCCTGACGAACCCCTTTGATCCCCTGACAAACCCCTTTGATCCCCTGACGAACCCCTATGATCCCCTGACGAACCCCTATGATCCCCTGACGAATCCCTATGATCCCCTGAGATCCCCTGTGATCCCCTGACGAACCCCTATGATCCCCTGACGAACCCCTTTGATCCCCTGCCAAACCCCTATGATCCCCTGACGAACCCCTATGATCCCCTGACGAACCCCTATGATCCCCTGACGAACCCCTATGATCCCCTGACGAATCCCTATGATCCCCTGAGGAACCCCTGTGATCCCCTGTGATCCCCTGACGAACCCCTATGATCCCCTGACGAACCCCTATGATCCCCTGACGAACCCCTATGATCCCCTGACAAACCCCTTTGATCCCCTGACAAACCCCTATGATCCCCTGACGAACCCCTATGATCCCCTGACGAACCCCTATGATCCCCTGACGAATCCCTATGATCCCCTGAGGAACCCATGTGATCCCCTGTGATCCCCTGACCAACCCCTATGATCCCCTGACGAACCCCTTTGATCCCCTGACAAACCCCTATGATCCCCTGACGAACCCCAATGATCCCCTGACGAATCCCTATGATCCCCTGAGGAACCCCTGTGATCCCCTGTGATCCCCTGACGAACCCCTATGATCCCCTGACGAATCCCTTTGATCCCCTGACAAACCCCTATGATCCCCTGACGAACCCCTATGATCCCCTGACGAACCCCTATGATCCCCTGACGAATCCCTATGATCCCCGGAGGAACCCCTGTGATCCCCTGTGATCCCCTATGATCCCCTGACGAACCCCTATGATCCCCTGACGAACCCCTCTGATCCCCTGACGGACCCCTATGATCCCCTGACGGACCCCCTATGATCCCCTGACGAACCCCTATGATCCCCTGACGAACCCCTACGATCCCTGACGAACCCTTATGATCCCCTGCCGAACCCCTGTGATCCCCTGCCGAACCCCTATGATCCCCTGACGAACCCCTATGATCCCCTGACAACCCCCTATGATCCCCTGACGAACCCCTGTGATCCCCTGCCGAACCCCTATGATCCCCTAAGACCCCGTGACACGCTGTATGCCCCTCTGCCCCCATGTGACCCGGCGTGACATCCGCGTGACGTGTCGCCTCACGTCCGTCCCCGACAGGACGGTGAGGAGGATGAGCTGGTGGATGACGGCGTAGATGCTACCCACATCCGTCTCCTCGGCGTCTCCATGTCCTCGTTCAACAGCCGCAAGGACTCTGGCATCCGCAGCCGCCGCAGCAGTATACAAGCCCAGGTGAGCGCACAGCGCCAGCTCGTGCACTTGCAATATTATGGCGATGTGATTGTGTGTAAATCTGATTGAATTCAACATGATTTCAGCGTTGTCTCTGTTAAAGATGATGTACATTTGTTTTGGCTCGTCAGGTGTTGTGTATGCTTGCGCGTGCTCGCCCCCGTATAAATGCATGCAGCGTCCCGTATCAGACGCGCGAATCTGTGAACGGCTGCGGCAATGGCATAGCAACTGTGCTGTTTCGGTGTGGATGTGATATATGCAGTTAAATATATTAAATCAGTGAACTGATCATACGGCTTATCTGCTTAAGTGCTTTGGCCTGGCTTAGCAAGAGATGGGGCTGCATGCATCAACCGGCTTACGTTCGGAAGGCATTTCAGCGCCGTGTGAACCAGCGTCCAATTAAGACTAGCTGATATATGGAAAGCATATGAAATGTCACTGCCCTCAGCTTGAGCCGGCACTTAATGATCTCAGACGATGGATTTCTGCCTCCCCTACCAGCCAGAGCCAATCACGGACCTACGGACCTGCTATAGTCGGGAGACGTGTAATCTGTGTCTGCAGGGCAGAGTTGGACACTAACTGGGATCGGTTGCTACTTAGCAGTGATTCGACAGCACACGGTGATAGACGATCTGCCGTCCGCCTCAGCTGCTGGACTGCGCAGTAAACACAGCAGTCTCCCGCTCACTGTACTGGGTCCCACCGGTCTGTGTTGTGGTGTAGGCTGTCTGCCTGTCTCCTGCTCATTGTACTGTGTCCCACTGGTCCACTGGTTGCTGTGCTGTAGGCTGTATGTGTGTTCTCCTGCTCACTGTACTGTGTCCCACTGGTCCACTGGTCTGTGTTGTACTGTAGGCTGTCTGCCTGTCTCCTGCTCACTGTACTGTGTCCCACTGGTCCACTGGTTGCTGTGCTGTAGGGTGTATGTGTGTCTCCTGCTCACTGTACTGTGTCCCACTGGTCCACGGGTTGTTGTGCTGTAGGCTGTATGTGTGTCTCCTGCTCACTGTACTGTGTCCCATTGGTCCACTGGTCTGTGTTGTACTGTAGTCTGTCTCTGTATCCTGCTCACTGTACTGTGTCCCACTGGTCCACTGGTTGTTGTTCTGTAGGCTGTCTGTGTATCTCCTGCTCACTGTACTGTGTCCCATTGGTCCACTGGTTGTTGTGCTGTAGGCTGTCTGTGTCTCCTGATCACTGTACTGTGTCCCACTGGTCCACTGGTTGTTGTGCTGTAGGCTGTCTGTATGTCTCCTGCTCACTGTTCTGTGTCCCACTGGTCCACTGGTTGTTGTGATGTAGGCTGTCTGTGCGTCTCCTGCTCACTGTACTGTGTCCCACTGGTACACTGGTCTGTGTTGTGCTGTAGGCTGTCTGTGTGTCTCCTGCTCACTGTACTGTGTCCCACTGGTCCACTGGTTGTTGTGCTGTATGCTGTCTCTGTATCCTGCTCACTGTACTGTGTCCCACTGGTCCACTGGTTGTTGTGCTGTAGGCTGTCTGTGTGTCTCCTGCTCACTGTACTGTGTCCCACTGGTCCACTGGTTGTTGTGCTGTAGGCTGTCTGTGTGTCTCCTGCTCACTGTACTGTGTCCCACTGGTCCACTGGTTGTTGTAATGCAGGCTGTCTGTGCGTCTCATGCTCACTGTACTGTGTCCCACTGGTCTACTGGTTGTTGTGCTGTAGGCTGTCTGTGTGTCTCCTGCTCACTGTACTGTGTCCCACTGGTACACTGGTCTGTGTTGTGCTGTAGGCTGTCTGTGTGTCTCCTGCTCACTGTACTGTGTCCCACTGGTCCACTGGTTGTTGTGCTGTATGCTGTCTCTGTATCCTGCTCACTGTACTGTGTCCCACTGGTCCACTGGTTGTTGTGCTGTAGGCTGTCTGTGTGTCTCCTGCTCACTGTACTGTGTCCCACTGGTCCACTGGTTGTTGTGCTGTAGGCTGTCTGTGTGTCTCCTGCTCACTGTACTGTGTCCCACTGGTCCACTGGTTGTTGTGATGTAGGTTGTCTGTGTGTCTCCTGCTAACTGTACTGTGTTCCACTGGTCCACTGGGTGTTGTGCTGTAGGCTGTCTGTGTGTCTCCTGCTCACTGTACTGTGTCCCACTGGTCCACTGGTCTGTGTTGTACTGTAGTCTGTCTCTGTCTCCTGCTTACTGTACTGTGTCCCACTGGTCCACTGGTTGTTGTGCTGTAGGCTGTCTGTGTGTCTCCTGCTCACTGTACTGTTTCCCACTGGTCCACTGGTCTGTGTTGTACTGTAGTCTGTCTCTGTCTCCTGCTCACTGTACTGTGTCCCACTGGTCCACTGGTTGTTGTGCTGTAGACTGTCTGTGTGTCTCCTGCTCACTGTACTGTATCCCACTGGTCCACTGGTCTGTGTTGTACTGTATGCTGTCTGTGTGTTTCCTGCTCACTGTACTGTGTCCCACTGGTCCACTGGTTGTTGTGCTGTTGGCTGTCTGTGTGTCTCCTGCTCACTGTACTGTGTCCCACTGGTCCACTGGTTGTTGTGCTGTAGGCTGTCTGTGCGTCTCCTGCTCACTGTACTGTGTCCGACTGGTCCACTGGTTGTTGTGTTGTAGGCTGTCTGTGTATCTCCTGCTCACTGTACTGCGTCCCACTGGTACACTGGTGTGTGTTGTGCTGTAGGCTGTCTGTGTGTCTCCTGCTCACTGTACTGTGTCACACTGGTCTGTATTGTGCTGTAGGCTGTCTGTGTGTCTCCTGCTCACTGTACTGTGTCACACTGGTCCACTGGTTGTTGTACTGTAGGCTGTCTGTGTGTCTCTTGCTCACTGTACTGTGCCCCACTGGCCCCCACTGCTGTGCTGGAGGCTGTCTGTGTGTCTCTTGCTCACTGTACTGTGTCCCACTGGTCCACTGGTTGTTGTACTGTAGGCGGTCTGTGTCTCCTGCTCGCTGTACTGTGTCCACTGGCCCACTGGTTGTTGTGCTGTAGGCTGTCTGTGTGTCTCCTGCTCACTGTATTGTGTCCCACTGGTCTGTGTTGTGCTGTAGGCTGTCTGTGTATCTTCTGCTCACTGTACTGTGTCCCACTGGTCTGTGTTGTGATGTAGGCTGTCTGTATGTCCCACTGGTCTGTGTTGTGCTGTAGGCTGTCTGTGTGTCTCCTGATCACTGTACTGTGTCCCACTGGTCTGTGTTGTGCTGTAGGCTGTCTGTGTGTCTCCTGCTCACTGTACTGTGTCCCACTGGTCCACTGGTCTGTGTTGTGCTGTAGGCTGTCTGTGCGTCTCCTGCTCACTGTACTGTGTCCCACTGGTCTGTGTTGTGCTGTAGGCTGTCTGTGTGTCCCACTGGTCTGTGTTGTGCTGTAGGCTGTCTGTGTGTCTCCTGATCACTGTACTGTGTCCCACTGGTCTGTGTTGTGCTGTAGGCTGTCTGTGTGTCTCCTGATCACTGTACTGTGTCCCACTGGTCTGTGTTGTGCTGTAGGCTGTCTGTGTGTCCCACTGGTCTGTGTTGTGCTGTAGGCTGGGTGTCTCTCCTGATCACTGTACTGTGTCCCACTGGTCTGTGTTGTGCTGTAGGCTGTCTGTGTGTCTCCTGCTCACTGTACTGTGTCCCACTGGTCTGTGTTGTGCTGTAGGCTGTCTGTGTGTCCCACTGGTCTGTGTTGTGCTGTAGGCTGTCTGTGTGTCCCACTGGTCTGTGTTGTGCTGTAGGCTGTCTGTGTGTCCCACTGGTCCGTGTTGTGCTGTAGGCTGTCTGTGTCCCACTGGTCTGTGTTGTGCTGTAGGCTGTCTGTATGTCCCACTGGTCTGTGTTGTGCTGTAGGCTGTCTGTGTATCTCCTGCTCACTGTACTGTGTCCCACTGGTCTGTGTTGTGCTATAGGCTGTCTGTGTGTCCCACTGGTCTGTGTTGTGCTGTAGGCTGTCTGTGTATCTCCTGCTCACTGTACTGTGTCCCACTGGTCTGTGTTGTGCTGTAGGCTGTCTGTGTGTCCCACTGGTCGGTGTTGTGCTGTAGGCTGTCTGTGTGTCCCACTGGTCTGTGTTGTGCTGTTGGCTGTCTGTGTGTCCCACTGGTCTGTGTTGTGCTGTAGGCTGTCTGTGTATCTCCTGCTCACTGTACTGTGTCCCACTGGTCTGTGTTGTGCTGTAGGCTGTCTGTGTTGTGCTGTAGGCTGTCTGTGTGTCCCACTGGTCTGTGTTGTGCTGTAGGCTGTCTGTGTATCTCCTGCTCACTGTACTGTGTCCCACTGGTCTGTGTTGTGCTGTAGGCTGTCTGTGTGTCCCACTGGTCTGTGTTGTGCTGTAGGCTGGGTGTCTCCTGCTCACTGTACTGCGTCCCACTGGTCTGTGTTGTGCTGTAGGCTGTCTGTCTCTCCTCACTCTAAGATCCCTTGTTCTGATTGCCGCCGTTGTGTCCGCAGATTGCCGCCCTGAACGGTATGAAGTCCGGAGACCTGCTGACCCACCGGATGAGCGGCTACTACACCTCCAGCCAGTCGTCACTGATGGAGGAGGCGTCCAATCTCGGTGAGTCGTCTCGTGTCATCGACCAGCCCACCTGCGCGCCGCCGCCGCCGCCAGCCCGCCGGTCTCCTGCCCAGGTGTCGCACCGCTCCAACCCGGATATTACATCTCATCCCTCTCTCCCGCCCTCCCGCCCCTCCGACGAAGCCCTCCGACACCGCGGGTCGAAGCGGCACCCAGCTAATCAATCGCACACAGACGCGAGCCAGCCAGCGACTGTAATTCGGCGCGCATGATCAGCGCTGTGTGCAGCCAGCCAGCGAGCCGGGCGCGCTCGGTCCGCCGTGGAGTTCACAACGCGCGTCTCAGTGCGTCGCCCCCGGGAGCGCGCCCGGCGACGACACCTGACTCGTGATTGCGGCTCTGTGATTGATTGCTCGGAGCCTCTCCGCGCAGTTTTCGCAGTATGACTGCTCTCGGAGCCGTGGTGGAGTGCGCTCTCCGCCTCGCCTCACTGCGTCTCGTCTCGTCTCGCGCCTCGCCTTGCCTCGCCGCACCGAGCAGCGTCCTTGAGATTGCTCCGTTCACTATATGAGCCGGCAGACAATCACTTGTTTATGGGTGGCTGCGAGTGCGCGGGCCGCGAGCGAAGCAGCCTCATTAAGTGAGATGGCGCTGACCGTGGCCGCTGCGCCACCGCTCCTGTGCGGGGTCCGGGGACACCCGGCAACGGGACACCTGACGGGTCAGGGACACTGGGAGACGACATTGGCTGGAACAGTGTCCGTCTCTCCGGCAGCCACCTGTCGGTTCGGGGCAGGTGGAGGGGCCTGCTAGCGTTGCAGGCCGTCTGGTGTGTTCTGTTTCGGTGTTTCCGGGGTCAGGGCCCTTCGCTAAGCATAGCGTGTTGCGGGGACCCCACCCCGTACTACCTGTTCTCGTAATTCCAGTCAGCCGGCTAAATTTGCGGTCGGAATCTTACGAGTTATTTCGTTTAGTTCGTGCAATATGAACAACAAAGACATGAAGACATTTCGAGTACATTCTATTTTCCATTTAAGTGTTTTTCTGTTCATCTTAACTTCGCTAATGACTGAGAAACCCTCAATTACGAAAGTGCCTTTTTAAGCAATAGTACTAGCGTAATAGTAATGTTTGCAGCCTAGTTTTATTCGGTTAGTAATCGCTTACATTACTCCCTGCCCTGCAAATTCCCGGTTTCTTATAACCAACATCATCCCCGGTGCATCGCTACTCTAGCTATTCCTGCTCGCTATTATTCCGAGAAAAAAATCGGTCCTGTTTTTCTTCTAAGTCAGAATGTATCATACAACGTAATTTGATTCACCGCCGCGCCGTTCGGGTCTTATTTGTTTGTCCAGATGTTATTTATGTCCATTTCCCAGCGATATTGCTCCATTCAGAATGTGGAATTAGGGTTTTGCCAGCCAGCTGCACCGGAGGCGGCATCCGGCTCCACTTGGAATGTTTCACATACTGAAGGTTTCAGTAATATGGCGACGGCGTTATAAGGAGTTCTTATGATCGTAAAGGGTTATTTTATTCTTTTATTATTTACCTTCTTCCGGGTGATGTAATCCTGAGTTTATTGTCACTCGCAGTTCACTTGTATCAGGCATCAGTTAAAAAATAATGCGTAGATTTTCCACAAAATGTTTTTGATAAAATCCCAAGCGTCGGTTGTTGATGATTACTTTACTCTCGTGGGTATACCTGATACCGCTCTAAAAGACTGAGAGCAGGAAGCAAGGTTTCTTGTATGTAGCTATAAAATGATAGACTAGGCAGTATTTCGCTATCCAACCTAACCTATATATGCATGGGCGAGTCCAACGATTAACACGCGCAGTGGAGAGGGGTATGCCACTAACACGCAGTGGAGGGGGGGGGGGGCCACTTTAGTGCCCCCCTAATATCTCCGAAAGTATGAGAGCTAGAATGAGGGAACTTTCAGGGTAGGTAGGTGCTATGATGATATACATTTTGGAAAATTGTCTTTCCCTTCGGTCAATATCTTAAAGGTCAAACGAGGTCACGAAGTCAAATCTGGCCAAAGGTCACAGTTTTTGGAATTTGACCTCTGTGACGTCACAGGTCACCAGCAATGTGTCCAAAGTTGTTTCCAGGGATGAACATTGACATTGTCTACCGAATGGCGTTTGAATCATCCCGATCCGATTGTTGGTTCCGAAGATTTGCCGACCGCGATTCTGGCCGCCATCTTGGACTAAAAATCCATATAACTCAAAAATGTATCGACCGATTTTGATTTTTTTCGGTCAAATGATCCGCTATTGAGTTGGCGTTAATGTCACGCAACAAACACCGCCCTGCTCTGCTTCGTTTTCGAGATATTCACGAAAAACATGGGGTGGGGGGGGGGGGCGGGGGCACAAAGTGCCCCCACCCTCCACTGCGCGTGTTAAAGGTCGTCATGGACGAGACGCGTAGCGTGCCTATGACGAACCTTCATCATTGGAAGAGCCCATGCATTGATTTATCATGCAACTCAACAATTTAATTCATTTTGCAAGCCTTCATTCAAGCCTCGCCCATGGCAAAGTTGGCATCCAATGACCCAATTAGGATTACCTACGTTGAGACCATGACAAGATGTGATCATAGGCAGTTACAGATGAACATTGAACACGTATCGCAGCTATGGAACATGGTCTTTCAGTTGCATGATAATGCTCAATCAAATCTGATTTGTATTCCTTCCATTATAGCTCGAACTGGTGACCAACTGTCCTCTGGCTCGTTCAGCACCAGACCATCAGCGTCCTGCTGGGGTGTCCCTAGGATCCCTACAGATTCCTGGGTGCTTGTTAACAGCGCCGATACGTTTTGTTTAACATATTGAACTACCTCGTTATCAGCAGCGCCTCTTTCGTTCTCGGTCGTCCACGAACATACCAAACACGCGTGGCTCAGTTCAGGCATGTATTGCTCGTCGCTTTTCGAACTTTGCAGTTCGTATGATCGATTTGTCTTCCTCGCCCGCGGTCCATCCCGGTGCCGTTCTTCACCCAGACCCCGCGTCAACGTCCTGACGAGAGGGCTCCGGGCTGGTGGTGCGGAGGGCCGAGCTGGCCCCGCCCAACTCGGCGGTCCCGGCGGTGCCCTCTGGTCTCCCCTGGCTTCAGTCGTACTGCGGCGTTTGTTGTCACTCGACATTAGCTGTGCTATGTATCTTGTTGGTTTTGATTAATACTAATGCCTTAAAGGGAAATAATCATTTTTTGCAACAGTTTCTTAGGTTACCGTTATGTGATCTAAATTTAGGAATGAAATAAAATTATTCCCTAATTCAAAGTTGGAAGTTTGGACAAATTAAAAAGCAAGTACATATACTTCTTTCGGAGTTCATGATCGGTGTTTCCCCTCCACTATTTGAAACGCGACATATCTGGCGGTTTTGTATCCATCTGTTCAACATAGTATATATATGTATATATGTATATATGTATATATATGTATATATGTATATATATATATATATATATATATATATATATATATGCATATATGTATATATGTATATATGTATATATGTATATATGTATATATGTATATATGTATATATGTATATATGTATATATGTATATATGTATATATGTATATATGTATATATGTATATATGTATATATGTATATATGTATATATGTATATATGTATATATGTATATATGTATATATGTATATATGTATATATGTATATATGTATATATGTATATATGTATATATGTATATATGTATATATGTATATATGTATATATGTATATATGTATATATGTATATATGTATATATGTATATATGTATATATGTATATATGTATATATGTATATATGTATATATGTATATATGTATATATGTATATATGTATATATGTATATATGTATATATGTATATATGTATATATGTATATATGTATATATGTATATATGTATATATGTATATATGTATATATGTATATATGTATATATGTATATATGTATATATGTATATATGTATATATGTATATATGTATATATGTATATATGTATATATGTATATATGTATATATGTATATATGTATATATGTATATATGTATATATGTATATATGTATATATGTATATATGTATATATGTATATATGTATATATGTATATATGTATATATGTATATATGTATATATGTATATATGTATATAATTTGAGGTTTTGAGCGGGTTGGAGAACCAATTTTTGCTATTGGAACTAGCATGTAGGGGGTAAAAACGAGGAAATATGTCTGGAGCAAAAGGTGGTGTCAAAGGACATGTTGGCCAAAATTTAAGACCAAAAGTGGGGACATGGCCCCAATATCCCCCCCCCCCCCCCTGCGGCCGCCAGTGTGTACAGTCTATATTATAGACCCTTGTGTACTGGAATAGAACACTGATTGATTTGTCCCGCGTAGCGGCGCGATTTTTTTGGCTTTATTTTGTTTTTTCCTGGATAACTAAGCCCTAAAAAATCGAAAGGTTCTATAATCTATATGCCCAAGGCGCCCCTCGAGTTCGATACGTTATTGCCTCTGGTATAAGGCACGTTGGTGCCCCTTCAGAGCCCGAGGAACGGGAGGCATGAAGGAACATTTTTTGGCATAATTTAGCAATTTTAATTTAGCATCATTTCGCGATTTTTTCTCTCCAGCGACCAATGCTTGTGATTTCATGGCGGCACCAGACCATTGTTTTCCCTCCTGGATTCAAGGAGGCACAGTGCCCCGGTGTCTCCCCTCGCCCCACAGTGCCGCCTACCGTCACGATGGTGCCCTTGGTACACTGGCGCGGTGGTGCCATAGGTTCAAAGAATACTGAATGATTTGCGCCGCCTAGCGGCGCAAATTTTTTGCTTTATTTTGGTGCTGCTCCACGGCCCGGTGGTGCCCCCACGGCCCGGTGGTACTCTTGGTTCAAAGTACACTGGATTAGGGGACACCGTCCCTACCCAAGGGCCGAGGGATACCGTCCCCCGGTTACCAGGGGACACCGTCCCTACCCAAGGGCCGAGGGACACCGTCCCTACCCAAGGGCCGAGGGATACCGTCCCCCGGTTACCAGGGGACACCGTCCCTACCCAAGGGCCGAGGGACACCGTCCCTACCCAAGGGCCGAGGGATACCGTCCCCCGGTTACCAGGGGACACCGTCCCTACCCAAGGGCCGAGGGAGTCCCCCGGTTACCATGGGACACCGTCCCTACCCAAGGGCCGAGGGATACCGTCCCCCGGTTACCAGGGGACACCGTCCCTACCCAAGGGCCGAGGGATACCGTCCCCCGGTTACCAGGGGACACCGTTCCTACCCAAGGGCCGAGGGATACCGTCCCCCGGTTACCAGGGGACACCGTCCCTACCCAAGGGCCGAGGGATACCGTCCCCCGGTTACCAGGGGACACCGTCCCTACCCAAGGGCCGAGGGATACCGTCCCCCGGTTACCAGGGGACACCGTCCCTACCCAAGGGTTCTCCGCCCTCTCCACTGACTGACCGCCGCTCCCAGGCCTGTTCTCCGCCCTCTCCACTGACTGACCGCCGCTCCCGGGCCTGTTCTCCGCCCTCTCCGCTGACTGCCCGCCGCTCCCAGGCCTGTTCTCCGCCCTCTCCACTGACTGACCGCCGCTCCCGGGCCTGTTCTCCGCCCTCTCCACTGACTGACCGCCGCTCCCGGGCCTGTTCTCCGCCCTCTCCACTGACTGACCGCCGCTCCCGGGCCTGTTCTCCGCCCTCTCCACTGACTGCCCGTCGCTCCCAGGCCTGTTCTCCGCCCTCTCCACTGACTGACCGCCGCTCCCGGGCCTGTTCTCCGCCCTCTCCACTGACTGCCCGCCGCTCCCGGGCCCGTTCTCCGCCCTCTCCGCTGACTGACCGCCGCTCCCGGGCCTGTTCTCCGCCCTCTCCACTGACTGTTCTCCGCCCTCTGCACTGACTGTTCTCCGCCCTCTCCGCTGACTGTTCTCCGCCCTCTCCACTGACTGACCGCCGCTCCCGGGCCTGTTCTCCGCCCTCTCCACTGACTGACCGCCGCTCCCGGGCCTGTTCTCCGCCCTCTCCACTGACTGACCGCCGCTCCCGGGCCTGTTCTCCGCCCTCTCCGCTGACTGACCGCCGCTCCCGGGCCTGTTCTCCGCCCTCTCCGCTGACTGACCGCCGCTCCCGGGCCTGTTCTCCGCCCTCTCCACTGACTGACCGCCGCTCCCGGGCCTGTTCTCCGCCCTCTCCACTGACTGACCGCCGCTCCCGGGCCTGTTCTCCGCCCTCTCCGCTGACTGACCGCCGCTCCCGGGCCTGTTCTCCGCCCTCTCCACTGACTGTTCTCCGCCCTCTCCACTGACTGACCGCCGCTCCCGGGCCTGTTCTCCGCCCTCTCCACTGACTGTTCTCCGCCCTCTCCGCTGACTGCCCGCCGCTCCCGGGCCTGTTCTCCGCCCTCTCCACTGACTGGCCGCCGCTCCCGGGCCTGTTCTCCGCCCTCTCCACTGACTGACCGCCGCTCCCGGGCCTGTTCTCCGCCCTCTCCACTGACTGCCCGCCGCTCCCGGGCCTGTTCTCCGCCCTCTCCACTGACTGACCGCCGCTCCCGGGCCTGTTCTCCGCCCTCTCCGCTGACTGACCGCCGCTCCCAGGCCTGTTCTCCGCCATCTCCGCTGACTGTTCTCCGCCCTCTCCACTGACTGACCGCCGCTCCCGGGCCTGTTCTCCGCCCTCTCCACTGACTGACCGTCGCTCCCGGGCCTGTTCTCCGCCCTCTCCGCTGACTGACCGCCGCTCCCGGGCCTGTTCTCCGCCCTCTCCACTGACTGACCGCCGCTCCCGGGCCTGTTCTCCGCCCTCTCCACTGACTGACCGCCGCTCCCGGGCCTGTTCTCCGCCCTCTCCACTGACTGCCCGCCGCTCCCGGGCCTGTTCTCCGCCCTCTCCACTGACTGACCGCCGCTCCCGGGCCTGTTCTCCGCCCTCTCCGCTGACTGACCGCCGCTCCCAGGCCTGTTCTCCGCCCTCTCCGCTGACTGTTCTCCGCCCTCTCCACTGACTGACCGCCGCTCCCGGGCCTGTTCTCCGCCCTCTCCACTGACTGTTCTCCGCCCTCTCCGCTGACTGACCGCCGCTCCCGGGCCTGTTCTCCGCCCTCTCCACTGACTGTTCTCCGCCCTCTCCGCTGACTGACCGCCGCTCCCGGGCCTGTTCTCCGCCCTCTCCGCGGACTGCCCGCCGCTCCCAGGCCTGTTCTCCGCCCTCTCCACTGACTGACCGCCGCTCCCGGGCCTGTTCTCCGCCCTCTCCACTGACTGCCCGCCGCTCCCGGGCCTGTTCTCCGCCCTCTCCACTGACTGACCGCCGCTCCCGGGCCTGTTCTCCGCCCTCTCCACTGACTGACCGCCGCTCCCGGGCCTGTTCTCCGCCCTCTCCACTGACTGACCGCCGCTCCCGGGCCTGTTCTCCGCCCTCTCCACTGACTGACCGCCGCCCCCAGGCCTGTTCTCCGCCCTCTCCACTGACTGACCGCCGCTCCCGGGCCTGTTCTCCGCCCTCTCCACTGACTGACCGCCGCTCCCAGGCCTGTTCTCCGCCCTCTCCACTGACTGACCGCCGCTCCCGGGCCTGTTCTCCGCCCTCTCCACTGACTGACCGCCGCTCCCGGGCCTGTTCTCCGCCCTCTCCACTGACTGTTCTCCGCTCCCGGGCCTGTTCTCCGCCCTCTCCACTGACTGACCGCCGCTCCCGGGCCTGTTCTCCGCCCTCTCCACTGACTGACCGCCGCTCCCGGGCCTGTTCTCCGCCCTCTCCACTGACTGACCGCCGCCCCCAGGCCTGTTCTCCGCCCTCTCCACTGACTGACCGCCGCTCCCGGGCCTGTTCTCCGCCCTCTCCACCGACTGACCGCCGCTCCCGGGCCTGTTCTCCGCCCTCTCCACTGACTGACCGCCGCTCCCGGGCCTGTTCTCCGCCCTCTCCGCTGACTGACCGCCGCTCCCGGGCCTGTTCTCCGCCCTCTCCACTGACTGACCGCCGCTCCCGGGCTTGTTCTTCAGACCACGTCGCTGACCCCCCCCCCCCGTCTGTCCTTCAGACATGATGCAGCGCGTGCTGGACGAGGCGGACGCGCTGGACCAGCAGGAGCCGGAGCAGCTGCTGACCCAGCAGCTGGTGCAGCGCAAACTCAGCGACCTGCAGATGGTGCGCTGCGTCCAGCAGTTGTCCACACACTCAAACTACTTCATCAACCCGCCCGTCAGCCGGCTGACGCTCTTCTACAAGAACGCAGAGTTCGAACGGCAGTACCGGCTACAGCACGCGCGCCGTCACCACGCCGCCGCCAACGCCCTGTCGCTGCCCAAGTACAACACGCTCGCGGACGCCGTGGTGGCGACCATAGTGTTCGCCGTGCTGGCGGTGGCCGTGGCGGCCACGCTGCAGCCGGCGGCCGGCTGGTTCGCGCTGACGGCGCTGTTCGCCGCCTGGCTGGCGCTCGTGCAAGGGGTCATGTGGTGGCGGCTGGCGGCAGGCGTGTCCCGGGACGAGCGTGAGCCGTTCGCCCGCGCCTACTGCTGGCTGACGGGTTGGTACCCATTCCATGTGATTTGTGGATCACTGGCGGCGCTGCCGGCCGCTGTGGTGTTCGCTGGCTGGTCGTGTGCCGCCTGGGCGGGCGACTGCGAGCGGGCCGAGTACTACTTCCTGGCGATGCTCGTCGCTCTGGTGCACTTCTGTAACTTCACGCAGCTCAACTGCTGGCTCAAGAGCGCGCTGGCGGCGGCGGCGGCGCTGGCAATGGCGCTGCTGGTCGGTCTGTCGGCCTGCCGCTGCGGCGGCGACGACCGGCCGCTGCCCACCGCCGATCTCGCCGCCGCTATGGCCGCGCTCGTCGCTCTGGTCGCCATCCTGAACAGAGAGTTCGAGATCAGCTACCGGCTCGGCTTCTGTGTGAACCTGATCGCCGCGCGCGACAAGGCCGAGGTACAGCGTCTGAAGCATCAGGCAGACGGCCTTCTGCACAACATTATCCCAGAGCATGTGGCCGACGTGCTGAAAACCAAGGCCAAGTACTCGGAGAACCACCGCGACGTGGCCGTCCTCTTCGCCAGCATCATCAACTTCAACGACCTGTACGACGAGACGTACCACGGCGGCAAGGAGTACCTGCGCGTGCTCAACGAGATCATCGGGGACATGGACGACCTGCTGCACAAGTACAGCAGCGTCGAGAAGATCAAAACGATCGGCAGCACGTATATGGCGGCGTCAGGGCTGAACCCCAGTCTGCGGCGCGACGCGACGCGGCCGGACCAGCACCTGTTCGAGCTGATGGAGTTCGCTATGGACCTGCAGAAGGCCGTGGCCGCCTTCAACGTGTCGCTGTTCGAGTTCGCGCTCGAGCTACGCATCGGCTACAACGTCGGCGACGTCACTTCGGGCGTGATCGGCACCACGAAGCTGTACTTCGACATCTGGGGCGACACGGTCAACATCGCTAGTCGGATGGACTCGACCGGCGAGCCGGGCCGGATTCAGACCACCCAGCGCTGTGCGCTGTTGCTCGCGCCGCGCTTCGATTTCGAGAGGCGTGGCGAGGTGTTCGTGAAGGGCAAGGACCACATGGTGACCTACTACCTGAAGGGCCTCCGGGACGGCGGCGCGGTCAGCTAGAGCGCGCCGCGCCGCCCGCACCTGTCACGCCCCCGCGCGCCCGAGGCGCCGTCTCTGTGATGTTTTTACTGTTACGCTTTTCTCCATAGGCAGCGTGTGGCTGCGAGCCGTGAGCGGGCCCGCCGCGGCCGGACCGGTAGCTAGCGGTGAACCGCCGGCGGCCGAGACACTATTTACACGCAGCGCCGCCGGCCGGAGCTTACGGATTGCCGCCCAGTGTGCGCGAGCCAGCGCCGCAGGCACTGAGTGAGAGACTGTGGGATGTGTTCAGGCTGCTGATAAAGCTCTGCGTGCGCCGTGTGTCTGATGTGTCTCGCCTGTTTTCCCGGCGGAGGGAGGGGGGCGGAGGGAGACTTCCGGACGGTAGCGGAGGTAATAAGACAGGCGGGCGACGCCGGGACTGCGGCAATGTATTCCAGATGCGGCGAAACGGAAGGAGGCGCTGATAATGGTGGATATCAAACGGCGCGGGCGAGGGAGGGGAAATCAGCTTCTGTTGAGGAGGGAGGGAGGGAGGGAGGGAGGGAGGGAGGGAGGGAGGGAGGGAGGGAGGGAGGGAGGGAGGGAGGGTGTGGAGCAGTCAGCCGTGAAATGACAGATCGCAAACTGGCGTTGGATATGCGGAGATAGTGTAACCACACCACAACTCTCAATAGTGCCACCAAAACCCACCACTTAAGCCCGTATGACTGCCAAATAACCTTGCCTATACTTTTAAAAACCCTACAAGAACTTAAATGTACTCTTTTAAGTCACCTGCACTTTCCGATGCGTAAAATGACTAGGAACAATAACAATATCAGAAGCATTTTCCCGGACGATAACACCAATACGTTTACAACGGGAGACTTCAACGCCGAAACGGCTTTTGCAATGGTTTACAAATCACAAAACCCGGTAGGATAAATTTGCGATTTTTTTGATATATATATATATATATATAGAGAGAGAGAGAGAGAGAGAGAGAGAGATATTAGAGATATATATTAGACTACACTAAACGAACCATTTAAGTAATATCAGCGTTAATTACCAGCCACCAAGCTCACAACTCCGACGCGAATTAGTCTTCACTACTACACAGTTCAGCGACTGGTTAGTCGTTACTGTTAGACCAGCCACGGCCCCTCCAGTCTGCAGCGGAGCGCGTCGTCTACGGGCCGCGTCAGACACTGCCGTCGGGACGCGCTAACTACGTTTACATACAGCGCCGGGGCCGTCACTGCTCCAAGAACACACCGTCAATGGACTATCGACCAAAAAGCCGCACCCGGCGCTCGCTCGCGCTCTTACAGAAGCAGGTGGCGTCGGCCGGTTCCAGGTAGGTTGACGCTTTCAGATCAGCGCGGCTCGTCTGCTGCCCCTCTCAGACGCTCGGTGTTGGATTCCACGGAGAGCCTGGATCGGTCGGTCGCGGCTGCTCGGCGGCGTCTGAGTCGGCGAGGCCGGGCGTCCGGCGGCGCGCGGCTGTCCGGCCGCGACGCAGCAGGTATAGGTCTGTCACCTGGTGGCGGAAGGTAGATGCAGTGTCAGTTACCGCGGGATGTGCTCTGGAAACGTGACGTGACGTGACGTAGAGGTGTGGTGTACTTAGAGAGGAGGTTTAACTTACTCAGGCCAGGGGATACAATGCGAAAATTACCAGCAGTCACTTCAACGCTGCAAGTCACTTATGAATAGCTTTGGTAGCATAACTGTGCAAATTATTTGAGCTTTATCCACCTCAATCGACTTCAACTCCAAACCAAGTTGAACCAAGCAATCAATTCAGACGCCGTCATCATTTGAGGTCTTACTATGCTAGAGAAACAATGTGTGCCGTTGCATCAATATTTCATTATTGGGTCTGAATCTACTCCATACGACCAGCACAAGGAGGAATGCGAGCTTTGCAGGCGTCAGACATTCGGAGGAAAATAATATGATCTCCAGAATCACGGTAATGGGATTATCATTACCAGGGTCCTCTTGAATACCAATATAGGGCGAAGCTACAGGACCGACGAGGGTACGGGGGATTGCTGTTCTCAGTAAGGCGGGTTTTACAATTAAGAGGCTCCCGTCAGTGTGCACTTGCAACATATGCAAGATTGAAACTTTGCGGATGTCGATTTCCAACAGTCGTGGCCGAAAGTTCATTCTGTGTGCAGTTTATAGGCCACCACGTCATACCATCAGCCATCTGTCTCGATACACAACTTCAGCGCGTACTTTTAACTTCTTCCGATCCCATTCTTATCTCTGGGGATTTTAACTGTAACTTACTCGGCCCAGATTCAGACTCTGCCAGGGTCAAACTGCGACAGTTTGTAGATGGCTTCACCTGCATCAGTTTGTTCGATCAGCAACTTTCAGATCAGGATCATTACTTGATGTTTTTCTTTTTATCCAATCGTCCATCAGCATTCAGACATTCTGGACCAAGACACAACCTGTGAGTTCCATTGATTTATGAGGCCTGTGCACGGGGTCTGCGGCCGCCGCGGCTCCCGCGGCCAAAAGGGCGGGGCTTAATCGTCAGCCAATCACGAAAGAGCAGATCCGGGAGGAGAGACTCTCCGCTCTGCGGCTCCTGCGGTTGCTCGGGAGCAGCCGCAAAAGAACATCGACATAAATGGTGCGCGTCTGACAAAGGTTGTGCACTGTTGTGTTGATATCGCAGCTCACTGGCGGTTGTTTGACCAAAAATGACAACTCGTAGCGACTCGTAGATATTCATGTAGTTGAGTGGTTTTGAAAAACATTGAGGGTTGTCATGAAATTGCCTATTCGTTGCGAGTGCTACACGCGTCATTTATCGGACGCCATCAGCGGCCGCAAAAGTGTTCAAAGTTGTTCAAATTAAGCTCCGCCTCCTGGCCGCGGGAGCCGCGGCGGCCGCAGACCTCGTGAACAGGCCTCAAGTGCCTCAACCGTATAAACATCGTTGATTGTAATATCTCGTCAAACTGACTGGAGCCCGGTGTTCTCGCGTGTGGAGGTGGCGGATCAGTGGACTGCCTTTCTTCAGTTACTTTTGCCTATTTTTGACTATCATGCTCCCTTTCAACGTCTCAAACTTCACAACCCCTCGGGCGCCACTCTGCGGCTCATGGTGCAGCGTCGCGGACTTCTTACCCGGTATGGCCGGACTCCTGCCTTCCTCGCCCTTGATAAGAGACGTCTGTCAAGACAGCTCAGATTCGGATTCGGATTCACCTTCACCGGACCCCTACGATGTGGCTGAAAATTGGCACACATGTAGTACTCAGCATCCCCATTCAGTGGTGTAAAGCGTTTCCCATCACATTGAGAACTTTGACCTCCAGAGGTCATCATAGGTCAAGGTCGTTGACCCCGGACCCCTACGATTTAGCTGAAAATTGGCACACATGTAGAACTCAGCATCCCCATCCAGTGCTGTAAAGCGTGTCCCATCACATTGAGAACTTTGACCTCCAGAGGTCATCATAGGTCAAGATCTTTGACCCGGACTCCTACGATTTGGCTGAAAATTGGCACACATGTAGTACTCAGCATCCCCATTCAGTGGTGTAAAGCGTTTCCAATCACATTGAGAACTTTGACCTCCAGAGGTCATCATAGGTCAAGGTCGTTGACCGCGGACCCCTATGATTTGGCTCACAGTTTGCACACATATAGTATTCAGCGTCCCTATTATGTGGTGTAAAGCATTTCCCATCACATTGAGAACTTTGACCTCCAGAGGTCATCATAGGTCAAGGTCGTTGACCCCGGACCCCTACGATTTGGCTGAAAATTGGCACATATATAGTATTCAGCGTCCCCATTCAGTGGTGTAAAGCGTTTCCCATCACATTGAGAACTTTGACCTCCAGAGGTCATCATAGGTCAAGGTCGTTGACCCAGGACCCCTACGATTTGGCTGAAAATTGGCACACATGTAGTACTCAGCATCTCCATTCAGTGGTGTAAAGCGTTTCCCATCACATTGAGAACTTTAACCTCAAGAGGTCATCATAGGTCAAGGTCGTTGACCCCGGACCCCTACGATTTGGCTAAAAATTGGCACACATGTAGTACTCAGCATCCCCATTCAGTGGACTAAAGCGTTTCCCATCACATTGAGAACTTTGACCTCCAGAGGTCATCATAGGTCAAGGTCGTTGACCCCGGACCCCTACGATTTGGCTGAAAATTGGCACACCTGTAGTACTCAGTATCCCCATTCAGTCGTGTAAAGCGTTTTCCATCACATTGAGAACTTTGACCTTCAGGGGTCATCATAGGTCAAGGTCGTTGACCCGGACCCCTACGATTTGGCTGAAAATTGGCACACATGTAGTACTCAGCATCCCCATTCAGTGGTGTAAAGCGTTCTCATCACATTGAGAACTTTGACCTCCAGAGGTCATCCTAGGTCAAGGATGTTGACCCCGGACCCCTACGATTTGGCTGAAAATTGGCACACATATAGTATTCAGCGTCCCTATGATGTGGTGTAAAGCATTTCCCATCACATTGAAAACTTTGACCTCCATAGGTCATCATGGGTCAAGGTCGTTGACCCCGGACCCCTACGATTTGGCTGAAAATTGGCACACATGTAGTACCCGGCGTCTTTATTCAGTGGTGTGAAGTGTTTCCCATCACATTGAGAACTTTGATCTCCAAAGGTCATCATAGGTCAAGGTCGTTGACCGCGGACCCCTACGATTTGGCTCACAGTTTGCACACATATAGTATTCAGCGTCCCTATTATGTGGTGTAAAGCATTTCCCATCACATTGAAAACTTTGACCTCCAGAGGTCATCAAAGATCAAGGTCGTTGACCCGGACCCCTACGATTTGGCTGAAAATTGGCACACATGTAGTACTCAGCATCCCCATTCAGTGGTGTAAAGCGTTTCCCATCACATTAAGAACTTTGACCTCTAGAGGTCATCATAGGTCAAGGTCGTTGACCGCGGACCCCTACGATTTGGCTCACAGTTTGCACACATATAGTATTCAGCGTCCCTATTATGTGGTGTAAAGCATTTCCCATCACATTGAAAACTTTGACCTCCAGAGGTCATCAAAGTTCAAGGTCGTTGACCCGGACCTCTATGACTGGGCTGAAAATTGGCACACATGTAGTACTCAGCGTCTTTATTCAGTGGTGTGAAGCGTTTCCAATCACATTGAATACTTTGACTTCCAGAGGTCATCATAGGTCAAGTTCGGTCATTTTTGTTCCCTTTTTTGCTTCTTCTTTGGCGTGATGAGAATTTTGTTTTCATTGCAAAATGTGGGGGGCGGGCGTGGCGTTTAACGCCCCTAATTAATTTTCGTAATAGCTCAAACATGAATAGGGCCATCAACGTGAAACTTCGGGTACCTTCTTCTAAATTACGTTTACGTCTTCTGTGAAAAATAAATCAATTTTTTCGACACAATTTCTAGTTATAGCGAATTCAGTGAAGTCACTACACACAAATTTTACACCAAAATCAGCTAAAATGTAATAGACCGTAAAATGCCATATTTTGCGTAACATGTAAGCCATCAACATGAAAAGATAGAAAATAGCAAGGGGTACAAGATGGCTATCTCGGATTTTGGACAATTTGGTTTTTAACCACACAAATACACAAAGTTTTTGTTGGGGGGAAAATGCCCACAAAATCAATTATTTTCTTCAAAGATATTCAAAAAGCCGGAATATATATCAGAGAAACCACATATGAGAAACTATCATACCAAATTTTAAAATTATATCACCATTTTTGACTTACTTATGGCTTATGGCAGTATGGGTGTATGGGCGTTTTTTACCAGATACAAACAAATGAATGACACGGCTGTACTTCTGAGACAAAACTAGTCTAGAAACATAACCTATTTATTTATGTTTATCAATTTGAAATTTTGACCTTCATTTACCTGAACTTGACCTGAACTTTCATTGACCTGAACGGCGATTAACTTCACGTAAATGAAGTCAGGTGATACAATTACTATCACTATCGATTTCTACGTGGAAAATAGCTCATAAAACATGTGTTGCATGACTTTCGTAGATATTTTGAACATCGTGGCCTTTTGTGACCTGACCTTGACCTTGGCCAACAATCTCACTTTAGCTCATGCGGGATGTGTATCATACCTTTGGCAGCACTTTGGGTGATCATGACTTCTGGAGGTCAAAGTTCTCAATGTGATGGGAAACGCTTTACACCACTGAATGGAGATGCTGAGTACTACATGTGTGCCAATTTTCAGCCAAATCGTAGGGGTCCAGTGAATGTGATCCCGAATCCGAATCTGAGCTGTATGACAAAGTTTACAGGATGGAGGTCAAACTTTTCAATGTGATGGGAAACGCTTTACACCACTCAATGGGGATGCTGGGTACTACATGTGTGCCAATTTACAGCCAAATCGTAGGGGTCCGGGGTCAACGACCTTTACCTATGATGACCTCTGGAGGTGAAAGTTCTCAATGTGATGGGAAACGCTTTACACCACTGAATGGGGAGGCTGAGAACTACATGTGCGCCAATTTTCAGCCAAATCGTAGGGGTCCGGGGTCAACGACCTTGACCTATGATGACCTCTGGAGGTCAAAGAAACGCTTTACACCACTGAATGGGGATGCTGAGTACTACATGTGTGCTAATTTTCAGCCAAATCGTAGGGGTCTGGGTTAACGACCTTGAACTTTGATGACCTCTGGAGGTCAAAGTTTTAAATGTGATGGGAAATGCTCTACACCACATACTAGGGACGCTGAATACTATATGTGTGCTAATTTTCAGCCAAATCGTAGGGATCTGGGTCAACAACCTTGAACTTCGATGACCTCTGGAAGTCAAAGTTTCCAATGTGATGGGAGATGCTTCACACCACATAATAGAGACGCTGAATACTATATGTGTGCCAATTTTCAGCCAAATCGTAGGGGTCCGGGGTCAACGACCTTGACCTATGATGACCTCTGGAGGTCAAAGTTCTCAATGTGATGGGAAACGCTTTACACCACTGAATGGGGATGCTGAGTACTACATGTGTGCCATTTTTCAGCCAAATCGTAGGGGTCCGGGTCAACGATCTGTAACTTTGATGACCTCTGGAGGTCAAATTTTTCAATGTGATGGGAAATGCTTTACACCACATAATAGGGACGCTGAATACTATATGTGTGCCAATTTTTAGCCAAATCTTAGGGGTCCGGGGTCAACGACCTTGACCTATGATGACCTCTGGAGGTCAAAGTTTACAATGTGATGGGAAATGCTTTACACCACATAATAGGGATGCTGAATACTATATTTTTGCCAATTTTCAGCCATATCGTAGGAGTTAGGGGTCAACGACCTTGACCTATAATTACCTCTGGAGGTCAAAGTTCTCAATGTGATGGGAAACGCTTTACACCACTGAATGGGGATGCTGAGTACTACATGTGTGCCAATTTTCAGCCAAATCGTAGGGGTCCGGGGTCAACGACCTTTACCTATGATGACCTCTGGAGGTCAAAGTTCTCAATGTGATGGGAAACGCTTTACACCACTGAATGGGGATGCTAAGTACTACATGTGTGCCAATTTTCAGCCAAATCGTAGGGGTCCGGTGAATGTGAATCCGAATCCGAATCTGAGCTGTCTTGACAGACGTTGATAAGAGAGTCAAGTCGGCCATCCGGCGCGACATCAGGAGTGACATCGCCAGTCGGGTGGGGAGGCAGGGTCCGGCCTCCATCTTTCGCAATGTGCGGCAGGTGATCGAGGGCAAGAAGTCTGCTCAGCGAGTTGTGCCAGAGGCCACGCCCTACGAGCTCAACGAGTTATTCGTGGGTGTTGGTCCTCGAGTCGTGGGTGAGGTTCTGGGCAGGGGGAGCCCCTTCACCTTCCCTGCAGGCTACCTCGGGTAGGTGCCTGCGCCTTTTCTCTTCATCCTATCTCACTCCAGGGTCTTCGGTCTATCCTCTTCTCTATGACAAATTCAGTGGCCAGTGGTTCTGACGGTATTTGCATCGGGATTTTTAAGATGTGTTTTGGCGCCATTGGACATGTCCTTCTTCATCTTGTCAACTCTTGTATCACAACCTGTGAATTTCCCGCATCCTGGAAGCACTCCATCGTACACCCCATCAGGGGGGGGGGGGGGGGGGGGGCAAGGGGGGCAATCCCCCCCCCCCCTTACGGGTTAGAGGGGGCCGCGCCGAGATTGGCCCAGATACCATTTGCATTAGCTAAATGGCTTTCAAAAAGTCACAGAGGAGCCCTCAAACCAGGCAAGGGTCACTCTGGTGCATGTCGAGGGCCCTCAGAGACATTGAAGGGCTTTCGAAGCCGGCCCAGGGGGCCTCTTGGGCATGTCCAGGGTCCTATTGAGCCCACCGAGGGGCCAAAAAACTGTCCAGGGGCCTCTCGAGCATGTCCAGGGCCCCATCGAGCCCACTTAAAGAGCGCAAAAACCTGCCCAGGGACTTTTCTAGCATGCCCTGGGGCCCATTTAGCCCACTCAGGGCCCCCAAAATCTGCCCAGGGGCCTCTAGAGCATGTCCACTTGTCCAGGGGCCAATTGATCCCACCCACGGCCCAACAAGCCTGCCCAGTGGCCTCTCGAGCATGTCCATGGGCCCATTGAGCCCACTCAGGGCCCCAAAATCTGCCCAGGGGCCTCTAGAGCATGTCCACTTGTCCAGGGGCCAATTGATCCCACCCACGGCCCAACAAACCTGCCCAGTGGCCTCTCGAGCATGTCCATGGGCCCATTGAGTATGTTCAGGGGCGTCTCGAGCCTGGCCAGGGGCCCAATATAGTCTGTTTTTGGACCTCTTGAACCTGCCCAGGGGCCCATTATAGTTTTCCCAGAGGCCCATCCAGTCTGTTCAGGGGCCTCTCGAACCTGCCCAGGGGCCATTAGAGCCTGCCCAGAGGCCTCTCGAGCTTGCCCAGGGGCTAATTGAGTCTGTTCAGGGGCCTCTCGAACCTGTCCAGGGGCCTCTCGAGCTTGCCCCGGGGCTCATTGATGAGCTTGCCCAGGGGCCTCTTGAACCTGCCTAGGGTCCATTAGTCTGTTCAGGGGCCTCTCGAGCTTTCCCAATGGTCCATTGATCCTGTTCAGGGGCCTCTCGAACCTGCCCAGAGGCTATTAGAGTCTGCTCAGGAGCCTCTCGGCTTGCCAAGGGGCCATTGAGTCTGTGGTAGAGGCCCTCTCGAGCACGTCTGTCAAGACAGCTCAGATTCGGATTCGGATTCACCTTCACCGGACCCCTACGATTTGGCTGAAAATTGGCACACATGTAGTACTCAGCATCCCCATTCAGTGGTGTAAAGCGTTTTCCATCACATTGAGAACTTTGACCTCCAGAGGTCATCATAGGTCAAGGTCGTTGACCCGGACCCCTACGATTTGGCTGAAACTTGGCACACATGTAGTACTCAGCATCCCCATACAGTGGTGTCAAGCGTTTCCCATCACATTGAGAACTTTGACCTCCAGAGGTCATCAAAGGTTAAGGTCGTTAACCCCGGACCCCTACAATTTGGCTGAAAATTGGCAAACATATAGTACTCAGCATCCCTATTGTGTGATGTAAAGCATTTCCCATCACATTGAGAACTTTGACCTCCAGAGGTCAGCATAGGTCAAGGTCGTTGACCCCGGACCCCTACGATTTGGCTGAAAATTGGCACACATGTAGTACTCAGCATCCCCATTCAGTGGTGTAAAGCGTTTCCCATCACATTGAGAACTTTGACCTCCAGAGGTCATCATAAGTCAAGGTCGTTGACCCCGGACCCCTACGATTAAGCTGAAAATTGGCACACATGTAGTACTCAGCATTCCCATTCAGTGGTGTAAAGCGTTTCCCATCACATTGAGAACTTTGACCTCCAGAGGTCATCATAGGTCAAGGTTGTTGACCCCGGACCCCTACGATTTGGCTGAAAATTGGCACAGATGTAGTACTCAGCATCCCCATTCAGTAGTGTAAAGCGTTTCCCATCACATTGAGAACTTTGACCTCCAGAGGTCATCATAGGTCAAGGTCGTTGACCCCAGACCCCATCGATTTGGCTGAAAATTGGCACACATGTAGTACTCGGCATCCCCATTCAGTGGTGTAAAGCGTTTCCCATCACATTGAGAACTTTGACCTCCAGAGGCCATCATAGGTCAAGGTCGTTGACCCCGGACCCCTACGATTTTGCTGAAAATTGGCACACATATAGTATTCAGCGTCCCTAATATGTAGTGTGAAGCATTTCCCATCACATTGAAAACTTTGACCTCCAGAGGTCATCAAAGGTCACGGTCGTTGACCCCTAACTCCTACGATATGGCTGAAAATTGGCAAAAATATAGTATTCAGCGTCTCTATTATGTGGTGTGAAGCATCTCCCATCACATTGAAAACTTTGACTTCCAGAGGTCCTCAAAGTTCAAGGTTGTTGACCCAGACCCCTACGATTTGGCTGAAAATTAGCACACCTATAGTATTCAGCGTCCCTATTATGTGGTGTAGAGCATTTCACATCACATTTAAAACTTTGACCTCCAGAGGTCATCAAAGTTCAAGGTCGTTAACCCAGACCCCTACGATTTGGCTGAAAATTAGCACACATGTAGTACTCAGCATCCCCATTCAGTGGTGTAAAGCGTTTCTTTGACCTCCAGAGGTCATCATAGGTCAAGGTCGTTGACCCCGGACCCCTACGATTTGGCTGAAAATTGGCGCACATGTAGTTCTCAGCCTCCCCATTCAGTGGTGTAAAGCGTTTCCCATCACATTGAGAACTTTCACCTCCAGAGGTCATCATAGGTAAAGGTCGTTGACCCCGGACCCCTACGATTTGGCTGTAAATTGGCACACATGTAGAACCCAGCATCCCCATTCAGTGGTGTAAAGCGTTTCCCATCACATTGAAAAGTTTGACCTCCATCCTGTAAACTTTGTCATACAGCTCAGATTCGGATTCGGGATCTCATTCACTGGACCCCTACGATTTGGCTGAAAATTGGCACACATGTAGTACTCAGCATCTCCATTCAGTGGTGTAAAGCGTTTCCTATCACATTGCAAACTTTAACCTCCAGAGGTCATCAAAGTTCCAGGTCGTTGACCCGGACCCCTACGATTTGGCTAAAAATTGGCACACATGTAGTACCCAGCATCCCCATTCAGTGGTGTTAAGCGTTTCCCATCACATTGAAAACTTTGACCTCCAGAGGTCATGATAGGTCAAGTTCGTTGACCCCGGACCCCTATGATTTGGCTAAAAATTGGTCCACATGTAGTACTCAGCATCTCCATTCAGTGGTGTGAAGCGTTTCCCATCACATTGAGAACTTTGACCTCCAGAGGTAGGTCAAGGTCCCATGGCAATAGGTCAAGGTCGTTGACCCCAGAGCCCTACGATTTGGCTTAAAATTGGCACACATGTAGTACTCAGCATCTCCATTCAGTGGTGTAAAGCGTTTCCCATCACATTGAGAACTTTGACCTCCAGAAGTCATGATCACCCAAAGTGCTGCCAAAGGTATGATACACATCCCGCATGAGCTAAAGTGAGATTGTTGGCCAAGGTCAAGGTCAGGTCACAAAAGGCCACGATGTTCAAAATATCTACGAAAGTCATGCAACACATGTTTTATGAGCTATTTTCCACGTAGAAATCGATAGTGATAGTAATTTTATCACCTGACTTCATTTACGTGAAGTTAATCGCCGTTCAGGTCAATGAAAGTTCGGGTCAAGTTCAGGTAAATGAAGGTCAAAATTTCAAATTGATAAACATAAATAAATAGGTTATGTTTCTAGACTAGTTTTGTCTCAGAAGTACAGCCGTGTCATTCATTTGTTTGTATCTGGTAAAAAAACGTCCATACACCCATACTGCCATAAGCCATAAGTAAGTCAAAAATGGTGATATAATTCTAAAATTTGGTATGATAGTTTCTCATATGTGGTTTCTCTGATATATATTCCGGCTTTTTGAATATCTTTGAAGAAAATAATTGATTTTGTGGGCATTTTCCCCCCAACAAAAACTTTGTGTATTTGTGTGGTCAAAAACCAAATTGTCCAAAATCCGAGATAGCCATCTTGTACCCCTTGCTATTTTCTATCTTTTCATGTTGATGGCTTGCATGTTACGCAAAATATGGCATTTTACGGTCTATTACATTTTAGCTGATTTTGGTGTAAAATTTGGTGTAGTGACTTCACTGAATTCGCTATAACTAGAAATTTTGCCCCAAAAAATGATTTATTTTTCACAGAAGACGTAAACGTAATTTAGAAGAAGGTACCCGAAGTTTCACGTTGATGGCCCAATTCATGTTTGAGCTATTACGAAAATTAATTAGGGGCGTTAAACGCCACGCCCGCCCCCACATTTTGCAATGAAAACAAAATTCTCGTCACGCCAAAGAAGAAGCAAAAAAGGGAACAAAAATGACCGAACTTGACCTATGATGACCTCTGGAAGTCAAAGTATTCAATGTGATTGGAAACGCTTCACACCACTGAATAAAGACGCTGAGTACTACATGTGTGACAATTTTCAGCCAAGTCATAGAGGTCCGGGTCAACGACCTTGAACTTTGATGACCTCTGGAGGTCAAAGTATTCAATGTGATGGGAAACGCTTCACACCACATAATGGGGACGCTGAGTACTACATGTGTGCCCATTTTCAGCCAAATCGTAGGGGTCCGGGTCAACGACCTTGATCTTTGATGACCTCTGGAGGTCAAAGTTTTCAATGTGATGGGAAATGCTTTACACCACATAATAGGGACGCTGAATACTATATGTGTGCAAACTGTGAGCCAAATCATAGGGGTCCGCGGTCAACGACCTTGACCTATGATGACCTCTGGAGGTCAAAGTTCTCAATGTGATTGGAAACGCTTTACACCACTGAATGGGGATGCTGAGTACTACAGGTGTGCCAATTTTCAGCTAAATCGTAGGGGTCCGGGGTCAACGACCTTGACTTATGATGACCTCTGGAGGTCAAAGTTCTCAATGTGATGGGAAACGCTTTACACCACTGAATGGGGATGCTGAGTACTACATGTGTGCCAATTTTCAGCCAAATCGTAGGGGTCCGGGGTCAACGACCTTGACCTATGATGACCTCTGGAGGTCAAAGTTCTCAATGTGATGGGAAACGCTTTACACCACTGAATGGGGATGCTGAGTACTACATGTGTGATACGCATCAGATCAGACCAATTACTTCCTGAAAGAGCGCCTACATTTGGAGCAGGAGGTCAGGAAGATGACCCAGATGCTACAGGCGAAGTCCGCCGAGGAGTTTATTCTCACTGGAAAGGCGATCGTTCGGGACCTGGCACGCTGTGCTCGTGGAACGTGCCGGTTCGTTATTGTGTGAAACCACTTACCACGGTAGTCGTCCATATTATACTGTTGTATAGTGGTAGATTGCATACATTGTATACGGTGGTATTTATTTTAGCTCATATTTTCTCCAGAATTAGGCCCTGTATAGTGTTTATTTGTTTGTGTGTCTGGGATGCCTTGAGAAGCATTACGGTGTTACGTGGCTAAATCCTCAGCTCGTACAACAGGCCCCGTCATCCCGCTGCCCGGGCCTGGCAGACCCAGACCGATCCTGAGGGCCAGTCGGCAGGCCCTCAGGGTCAGGGCCGGCCGGCCGGCCGGTGGCACGGGTCGCCGACCCGTTGGTCGGAGGCTCGTGCACTCCCTCGCTAGGTGAAGCCGCGTATTAACGCGATGTGGCGCTGGCGAGGGCTCTCATATGTGGAAATATAACATTTTTAAATGAACTTGTGCATGCTTTTCCGAATAGCAAAATGTAAACAAACAAAAACAATACAGTTCTACGTATACATTTCATGATTCGCCTTTTTACAGCAGTGAGCAGCTGACAACACTACTATAGCAATGTTAGCTCTTCTCGACTAAAATGTAACTGTTAAAAGGTTGGTTTGCTTAGCTCAAATTATGAGCAATCGGCCGCCTTCGGTGGAATTATACTGCTACTGCTGGAAACTGAAACTTGACACATTTGCTATTCTGTGGGTAGGGTATGCCCATAGGCGTAGGGACATGGGGGGGGGGGCAACCGCCCCCCCCCAACATTTTTGATTTTAACATTACGTCTATGGGCGTTGCATGGAAATAATCGACTTCAGAATACCTCCTGCCCCCCCCCCCCCCAACTTGAACATAGTTCCTACGCCCCTGGGTATGCCCTTTGCTAAAAATGAACGTTTACCGTTATCTAGTGGAAAAACAAACTAGAAAAAACGAGCAACTTTGCTAAAAACGAGCAACGTCTTTGATGATTAACCCGCCATTGACTGGGGGGGGGGGGGGCGTTTACCCCCCCCCCCCCCCCGATTACTTTTCGCAATAGCTGAAAAACTAATAGCGCTATGAACGTGAAACTTCGGGTACCTTCTTATAAATCATGTTTACGTCGTGTGCAAAAATAAGCACAAATCGTCGAATTTTTTCTCTCGAGTTATAGCGAATTTAGTGACGTCACTACACACGAGTTTTACACCAAAATCAGCTAAACTTTGCCAAGCTGTACAAATGCCACATTTTAAGAAAAATGCAATAAAAAAACGTCAAAAGATAGAAAATTGCCACGGCTAAAAACTGGCTGTCTCGGATTTGTAATATTTTTAGTTTTTACCCCCAAAAACTATAAAAAACTGGCGTTAAAAAAAACGTTTGTTTTGGGGGAAATGACCACAAATCAAAATTGTAAACAATATTTTAAAAAATGGAAGGTATGTCAGAGAAACATACCTAGGCAACTACCATGCCAAATTTCAAACTGATATCTCTATTTTTGACTAACTTATGACATCTAAAGTATGGGTAACCTATGACGTCATATTGTCAAATTTAGTTTTTTTTGGGGCTTTAATTGACTAGATACAGACAAATAAATGCCATCACTGTATTTCTGAGACAAAACTGGTCTGGCAACATGCCTTTTTTGTTTAGATTAACAATTTAAATTTTTGACCTTCGGTGACCTGCATTTGACATGAACTTGACATTTACTTCACGTAAATGAAGTCAGGTGGTAAATTGACTATCACTATCGAATTATACGTGGAAAATAACTCATAAAACATGTGTTGCATGACTTTCGTAGATATTTTTAGCATAGTGACCTTTTGTGACCTGACCTTGACCTTGACCTTGCCCAACAATCTAACTTTAGCTCATGCGAGATATATATCATACCTTTGGCAGCACTTTGAGTGAAACTGGTCGCAATCGAAGGCTTTGGATGGAAAGTATGGCCCATAAACTCAAATACGCCTATTTTGACCTTTGACCTGACCGTGACCTGACATTTTACCTCACTTTGAAATTTTCGAGCATGCTTTAGATTCGACTCATTGATAGTTTTCGATTGCCGCATTGCGCGTCTCGCTGCGATCATTGGTTCGGAAGATAACCAGGTGGTCCCCCAGTCAATGGCGTTCTGCTGAGACCCCAGTCAATGCCGGGTTAACTATGCGACCGAAACAAAGTATTTAATTCCCCCTCGTTTGATTTGAAGACTCTTGGCTTTCCACATCCAAAGTGGCCCACCAGTGAAATTTCCTTACAGGAGGCCCTGGGCCGGAGGCAGCAGTAGCAGCGGCCAAGCGTGGCCAGCGGCTCTCAGCAGACTGGCGGGAGAGTTCCGCACCAGCCGGGCCCCAGCCGGCCAAGCCGCCGCTGATTGGCCGTTGTGGTGACCTCAGACTGTGACGTCACCACAAGCCGCCAATGGGCGGCGTGCCTCAGTGCTGTGCGGCGCAGTATCCACGGCTGGCCGGCACCAGCTGACGGCGGAGGCCCGCTCCTCTGTCAATCCATCGTTTGGGTCCCCTGGGGGCGTAAGCTGAACCCCCTCAGGGTCACCGACCCAATTGGCACTCGTGCATGGTGACTTGCACGAGACCTCCAAATATGGGGTCTCTGCAGGCACCATCTGTTTGACTTGTGAAGCCTTTTGAATTTAATTTGCCTTTTGCTTTTGACACATGCTACGTACCACCCCGAGTGAGGCATGGCCGGAAAGCGACCAGTGAGCTCTATCGGCAAACCAAATTTTGCCTGGCTAGCTCAATATTCATAGGCAGTAGACGACCATATGTCCAAGGCGTTTTACCTCCCTGGGGGTTTATTTTGCCCCCCTCAGTATCGGCAGCCATTAATGGATTTTGGACCGGTGTATCGCGCACGTGACCTGCGAGTATCAAGTCTGTGTCACCAACCGCGTGACCTAAGGAGGCGAAAAATAATGTTGGCGCCCACGTTTTGGCACTTGTCACGTACCATCGATTGACCCGAAAATAGTACCGTGATCTGTCCGACGTTTTGCCGCATCGAACGGTGCCACCCGCGTCGAAATCGGCCCATCCGTTTGGGCTCCACGTGCCAATATGCTCCGTTGGACACGCGCACGCGCACGCGCACGCGCACGCGCACGCGCACCCGCACCCGCACCCGCACCCGCACCCGCACCCGCACCCGCACCCGCACCCGCACCCGCACCCGCACCCGCACCCGCACCCGCACCCGCACCCGCACCCGCACCCGCACCCGCACCCGCACCCGCACCCGCACCCGCACCCGCACCCGCACCCGCACCCGCACCCGCACCCGCACCCGCACCCGCACCCGCACCCGCACCCGCACCCGCACACACACACACACACACACACACACACACACACACACACACACACACACACACACACACACACACACACACAAGCTCCTCCCACTTTCCGAACGACGGCCCGGTGGAAATCTTCGAACTCTGAAAAACATGTTTCTCATCTTTCTACGATTTTGAATTATCAGTTGTAAACATGCTGTTCACCCTTCACATGCATGCACTTCAGGTTGTCAAAGATATTCGGTTACATACAACCAGACTGGTTATTGATTCACCTTTTTTGGAAGGAATCAATCACGATTCATTTTGGAATATGAATGATTCAGTCACCATTTGATTCATGGATAACCATTTCGAGAAATTATTCTTTCCGATTCAAAGAATCAAAACATTTTTTGATCAAATCACGTTTGACTCACCATTGAAATAGCATTGCACAGTATTTTTGATTCAATCAGCCTTGTTTCTATGCGGGTTTTGATTCAATCATGATTCATGAATAAAACAATCTGGTGGTGAATCGATTCTTCTTTGATTCAAGGGATTTTGATTGAACGATTCCAATCGATTCAATCAGAGTCGAATCAATAACCAGTCTGCATACAACAATTACACCTATATGGACACAATGTATCAGCAAAATTCTGGCCTGACGCAGGGTTCTGTCAGATGCCAGTGGCGTACCGAGTATACGATCATTCAGGGCATGATCTATTCCTTTGGACCCGAGGCGCCCATGCAAAGCAGGCGCCCCTCCGATCAGTGATGGCGCCCCTCCGGCCAGTGACGGCGCCACTCCGGCCAGTGAGGACGCTCCCCCGGCCAGTGAGGGCGCCCCTCCGGCCAGCGAAGGCGCCCCTCCGACCAGTGAAGACGCCCCTCCGGTCAGTGACCGCGCCCCTCCGGCCAGCGAAGGCGCCCCTCCGGCCAGCGAAGGCGCCCCTCCGACCAGTGAAGACGCCCCTCCGGTCAGTGACCGCGCCCCTCCGGCCAGCGACGGCGCCCCTCCGGTCAGTGACCGCGTCCCTCCGGTCAGTGACCGCGTCCCTCCGGCGAGTGACGGCGCCCCTCCGACCAGTGACAGCGCCCTTCCGGCCAGCGACGGCGCCCCTCCGACCAGTGAAGGCGCCCCTGTGACCGCGCCCCTCCGGCGAGTGACAGCGCCGCTCCGGCCAGTGACGGCGCCCCTCCGGTCAGTGACTGCGTCCCTCCGACGAGTGACGGCACCCCTCCTACCAGTGACCGCGCCCCTCCGGCGAGTGACGGCGCCCCCCCCCCCTTGCAAAAATTTCGCCAATATTGGTATCGCCCCTGTCGATCGGTTGGCGCCCCTCAAGGCTGTATCAAGGATGTATCCAATTTGTGTCGTCCCAAAAATTCTGCCCCGCATCGTTTCCAGCGATGACAAACATATTTTACAAATAATCCAGATTCTTAGCCTAAATACCTTAAGGTTTGGATCGCTGTGGTAGCGGGAGGGGGGGGGGGGGGGCAGCCCCCCTTTTTAGAGTTGGGGACGGGCCCCTGCTGCCCCCCCCCCCCCCGGTGGCGACGCCCCTGCCTATATTTTAGCAAGACGAAGGCCCTCTCGGGCCAAACAAGAGCCTTTTCCAACCAGACAAAAGTTCCCTCAGGTCAGAATGAGATTAATTCACTGCAATGCTCATTTGTGATTTGTGTGTTCAGTTCAAGTCGTTTCGATTTAATTTCGTCTCAGCTTAATGTTGAGCGAATATTTCCAACCTAGTCCGATTAATTCCCCAATCCACACGGCTTGCGTTATATTCAAAGACTCCATCGGCTAGTCAGTTTGCTAGCGGCTAGCGGATTCGGGTTCCCACAGCTGGGGACTCGACAGCTGGGGACTCGATTCACCACCACTTGCAACATGCGTAATATTGTCCCGGCATAACACAGCCATCAATTTAGCCAGCTGTGTCGCCCCGGGCTTTACCCGCCGGATCAAAACGTGGCCGGGCCGCCCAACGCAGTCAGTCTTGTGCCGACCTCCAGCGCGGACAGACGCGCCGCTTCGTGCATAGCTCTCCCTCGGACCGCCGCCAGCCGTCCCCCACACCGGCCCCGCCATGTGGGCTCCGCTGTGTGTCGTCCTGTTGGCTAGTGCCGCCGCCGGGCATTACACAGACCAACGATCGACCGTGGCCACCAGGGAGGGTCTGGTGCAGGGTCTGCCGGCCAAGAGCGCCGGCGGCCACCCCTTCTACAGCTTCAAGGGGGTGCCGTACGCGCGTCCGCCGCTGCGGTTCCAGCCCCCGCAGCGGCATCCGGGCTGGCGGGGCGTGCTCGACGCTTCCGAGCACGGTAGTAAGTGCTCGCAGTTTGATTTCACGGACAACGCCACCCGCGTGGGCTCGGAGGACTGTCTGTTCGTGAACATATACACCCGCAAGCCTCCCGGAGAGGGCCGATCTGTCGGCGGTCTGCCGGTGATGGTCTACATCCACGGCGGAGGCTTCTTCTTCGGTACAGGCGACAGCGACGTCTACGGTCCCAGCTACCTGATGGACGAGGCTGTCGTGCTGGTGACGTTCAACTACCGTGTGGGCGTGTTCGGCTTCTTCACGACGCATGACGCCGCCGCGCCTGGCAACTACGGCCTCCTGGACCAGGTGCTGCTGCTGCAGTGGGTGCAGGACAACATCGCCGCGTTCGGAGGGGACCCCAGACAGGTTACCATCTTCGGCGAGTCGGCTGGTGGCACGAGCGTGTCGCTCCAGGTGCTGAGTCCGCTGGGGAAGGGTCTGTTTCACCATGCCATTAGCCAGTCGGGACCTTCTTTCGCAAACTTCGCGGTCAGTGGCAGACGAAAGGGTACCGCGGTAGCGTTTGCTAAGCAGCTGAATTGTAGCTCTGATGATGCTGCGCTTATGGTTGACTGCATTAGGAATGTGTCTGAAGATGATCTCATGGATGCTACCAAGGTGCTGGAGGCTTTCTTCAACTACTTCTCTCCCAGGGTAGACCCGGAAGCGGAGTGCCCGTTTCTTCCGAAAGATCCGAGAATCCTCCTGGAAACTGGCGACTTCAACCTCGTGCCGTGGATGAGCGGCATGGTTGAAGAAGAGGGTGCCGCATTCCTGCCGCTGCTGTTAGCAAACAAAACGTTCGCTGACGGCCTGCTAACCGGAGTGCCATCACTCTGGGGTCAGTTCGCCGATCTCACAACCCCGTCTGAGTCGCCCGTGGTGGACTGCGGCGCTGACCCTGCAGAGGAGCTGGCCAAAGTTCTCAACTTCTACGCCCCCAACAACACCTTCAGCCTGCTGACGCTCTCCCACGTGCTCTCTGACCGGGCGTTCGTGGCGCCGGTCTCAGAGGAGATCCGTCTGGCCTCGGCCCACGCGCCCGTCTACAAGTACGTCTTGGATCACCGCGGTCCAGGTCGGCTAAGGGACGCCGATCTTATGGAACTGCCGCTGCCCGACCTCGGCGTCACCCACACTGAGGACCTGTTGTACCTCTTCAGCAGCGAGAACCGGCCGCTCGCGCGGCCCGGCACTCCAGTCCACACAATGATCCGCTTCATGGTCACCCTGTGGACCAGCTTCGCGCACACGGGCCGCCCCAGCTCGGACGTGCTGCCGATGCCCGACTGGCCGATCTTCACGGAGCAGAGCCAGCAGCACATGCGGCTCAACTCGGAGGCGGCGCTGGGGGAGCGGCTGTATGAAGACAGGGCCGACTTCTGGCAGACGGTGCGGGTTAACGAGCCCTGGAGACACCCTGTGCAGACCAACTGTGAGACGACCAAGGCGGCCGAGACAGGAGAGAACACAGGCAAGACTGGTGAGTATAGGCAGTGCGAAACACATTTATTCGTTCATTCAATGCATACATCAACCCATCAACAGAGGCATCTCAAGATATTGACGGATTTATATCGTCCTTGCAAAAGGGGAAAAAGGAACATGAGATCGCAAATTTATCAAATCAGAGCCAATTCTGCATCCGAATTAAGTTGCTTAAAACACTGTCAAGTAAAACGGAAAACCCTGGTTTATCCAAAATATGTATATGTCGTAGGCTTTTACCGTAACCCGCCGTTACCTGTAAAGCCTAGACAGTTCATGTAACGTCGCCGTTTTTCGTAATCTTCGCGAAATTACCATTGCTATGCCATTTGCCTGACAAATCTAGTCTGCACTGGAAACGGCTGACAGCGCGGGCATTTCTTGTAACGATGATTTTTACGCCATTTGTCTGGTCAAAATCGCTTCATTTCAGCCGTTTCAAGTAAAGCCGGATAAGCATTGGGCGTTTGGAGGAAATTCTGAACGAGGTTTTATGATCGACAATAACTGATCCTGGCAAGTATTGGAGTTACGACAGTGGGCAACTGTGTGAGCACCGAGTGCGATGATTGACTGCGTCATAATTTCGGCATTCACGAATATAAAGGATTGGAGGTTGACCGCATCATTTATTGACAGACGTGCCTACACATATCAGGCAAGTACGTTCACGACAGTGTGGTAACATTGCCAAGCTACTTGTTAGTGCACGGCGTCGAGTCGAGCAGTGCGATGAGCACAGCGTTTTTGCCCTTATGACAGCGACATCTTTTTGTAGCACACTGCTTTGCTGCCAGAAGAGGCAACATCTAGTGGTAGCCGATTCATGAGCCTCAGCTGGAAGCGTTCAGAGAACAGTCGTTGTTTGGAGGCCTGGGAGTCAGATGTGCTTGCAAGCACGGAACAAAGCAGTGTGCTACGAAAAGATGTCGCTGTCATAAGGGCAGACACGCTGTGCTCATCGCGCTGCTATGACTCTGCGTCGTCTCTTCGACGAAACTCTTCGACGAAAACAACTGTCAGTTATTTATGTAGTCAATCGGATCAGAGTCAATTTTTCATCGGAATTAAGTTGCTTACAAAACTGTATCAAAGTAAAACGGAAAACCCTGGTTTATCCAAAATATGTATATTATTGCTCACGCTACTTTGACGAAACGACGAAAACAACTGTCAGTTATTTATGTAAGATATTCCGCAGTTGGGAACTTTTAGCGTTTTAATTTAAATGTTTTAAAACTTCAACCATTAGAAGCAGAGGTTCGGGGCACGTTTTACGTAGCTGTCCAACTCCGCCTACTCACTTCTAAGCTTTCAATTGTCTCACGTCCAAACCTATACGAGCTATAGCTATATATTTGTATTGTTATAAGAAGACAAAATTTAAACATTGATACGTTCAACATAAGCACAAAACATTAAGTACAATTATGTAGAAGTATGAGGTTGATTATGGATTGTTTTTCAGCTGTTGTGCTATGATTTCTCCAATCATCAAAATCACTAAACTTGTCTGATCTGGGTTATCATTTTGCCGTCTAACTGAGGGATCATGTTCACAGGCGAGAGGCCGTCCACCGAGCTACCGGCCTCGTCCTACACGCCGCCGACACGGCGCGGCTGTCTGGAGACTGGCGGCCGACCTTGTCCGGCCATGGACCTTCTGATCTGAACCCGCGGCCGAGTGATGAAGCAGGCTACCAGTCCTCACTCGGCATCGGATACACTGGCCTCGGGAGACGCAGTTCAGAGACACTGGCCTCGGGAGACGCAGTTCGGAAACACTGGCCTCGGGAGACGCAGTTCGGAAACACTGGACTCGGGAGACGCAGTTCGGAGACACTGGCCTCGGGAGACGCAGTTCGGAAACACTGGCCTCGGGAGACGCAGTTCGGAAACATTAGCCTCGGGAGACGCAGTTCGGAGACACTGGCCTCGGGAGACGCAGTCCCGGGGCAGAACGTGCTGAGTCACGTGTTCGGATTTCGGAACCCGATAATGATGACATTGCCACTCCTATTGTTGGAAGAAGAGCGGGATGGTCCCCAGCTGCGAGTCGGGCGACTTTTGATGAATGATCCTGAATAACTTGGACTCTGTCGAGTAGCGAGTCACGGTGATTCTGAAGGAAGCAGTGCGACAGGTGCAAACTCCAGTCCGAAACAGGTGTGGCGCATACAAGCCAGACGGGCGCCTTAATCACAATAATGGCAGAGAGCTGGGACCCTCAGGATCTGATCTTATTGAATTGTGTGCCACTTGCTTGTGCTTTGTTCTTAACAAATAAAGATGTATTGATCTTGATACTGAAATCGATGAGAAGATCCACAAATCCAATCGGGACAATATATAACGACCCGCAGGTTGGTTCAGTAATTGTCCATACATTAGTACGTAATATAGCTAATGGTTGTTGTATTCCCGGAGTGAAATAGCCTCCGCTGTTGAAGCGCACCTAAACACCAATACTCATCATACTGCACAGGACCCAGGCACGCGGGACCCAGGCACGCGGGACCCAGGCACGCGGGACCTAGGCACGAAGAGCTCGTGGTCCCGCCGAGTTGGTCGGTCATGTACCTCCGCCACATATGTAAGGCCGGCAGCCAGTGACTCCGGTTCGCCGCGGCATCTCACTTTGTATGTCAGAGTTTATGCGTCTGATGATTAGTGAGCTCCTTTGCATTGAGACAACCCAGTTTGTTCAGCAAGTCCGAAACGTGATCACATTTTTGGCGACCGTAGATAACTCGGGCTCCATAGTTGATAATGTTTTGAATGCGATAAAAATGTATTTGTTTCCGTAGACCGCAAGGCAATACCGAACTCGCGAAAGAACCAGGGCATCGACAAGGGTGTAAATTACTGACGACGGCAGGTGTCCCCTCAAGTGTGAAAGGCCACTAAGGATTCCAAAGCATCGTCCGGTAATGAGGGAGATATGTAAATCCCAGCTGAGGGTTTTATCAAACATTACGCCGATATTTTTGGTATCTGCGACTGGCAGGAGATCGTTGTCGCGAAATTTCACGGAAAAACTTGCGACGTGTCGAACGTTTTGCGGACTGCCTAAAAGCATCATTTGGCTCCTCCCTGCGTTAACTTTCAATCCATTTGCTCTGAACCAGATATCAAGGGAGATGCTAAATTGCTTAACTGGCAATCCGTCCCTTACGCATACTTAACTGGTTTGCTAAAACAAAACAAAAGCATAAAAATAACCCACTGCATGCAAACTTATTACATACATCAAACTATCTATCTATATTTGTATTTAGTTCCACATCGCATAAAATCTCCACACTACTTGCGATACTTAATCATGTGAGACCTATTTGCATTAAAGGGAGATAATCACGTTTTGATTTTGTTAGCAACAACTTATTTGGCTACCGTTATGGTATTAAAATGTTGTGATCTAAATTTAAGAAATAAATAAAATTATTCCCTAATTCAAAGTTGGAAGTTTGGGAAAATTAATGATCGGTATTTTCCCTCCACTATTGGAAAGCGCAACATCTGGCGCTTTTGCATCAATCTGTTCAACGTTGTTGAATGGGCACTGGTAAACAAATCGCCGACACTAAATAGGTCGCCGTAGTTTAGCTTGGCACCGGCCGGCCGGTGCCAAGCTAAACTGCCGATTTCAATGCATCTTTTTAACATGATTGTTGATTGTTCATACAAATTTTGGCACACATTCGCAAAAGATAGAGTGTAGGAAACATATTGCATACCTTCATGATAAATAACAATGCGTAGGGAGGCTAATTTACTGAATTCGTTACCGAGTACACTTGCTGAGTACCGACCGATATAAGCGTGGATCGCTTATCGGTAGGCAACTGCAAATATCTTTCGGTAGGAATGTTTATATGCAAAATGTGATCAATTTACATCATATTTTGGCCTCGTTATCGATTTCAGGTGCTAACTCCATTTTTGTGGAAAACGGCAATTATCTCCCTTTAAAAGCGCAGTGTTTAAAGGGCATTTTGCCAAGGGCATTGTGATTAACCCGCGAGTTACTGGGGGGGCTATTTTTTGCCCCCCCCTCCCGTTATTTTGCAATAACTCTTACACAAACACCGGTATCGTCACCAAACTTGCGATACCTTCTCTCACATCAATTCTACACATGTTGGCAAAGGGAAAAATATGAGGTTATGATAGGTCAACCGGGAATGACGTCAGAGTGACGTCATGTTCTTCGGTTTTGGTTGCAAAATAATGGTTTGCGGAAAACGCTGTTAAAAGTACGATGTTTGAGATAAACTCAATTGCCTTAAATCAAATTAATAACTATAGACTGGGCTATCAAACTGCTATCTCGGAATTTTGAGTTTTTTTGAAATTCAAAATTTTGAGAAATCCAAATACATTTTGTTTTTGTTCTTACAAAATTTTCAAGAAAAAATCAGAATTACCCAAAAACCGGAATATATGTGATCGAGACGTGTGTGGTGAATATGTGTACCAAATTTGAAGTCGATATCTTCAAAAATGACTGAGTTATGACCTTTAAATAACAAAAATCGACCACCTCTCACGGCATTACTATGCATAAAAAAACGCATTTCCATTTTTGCTTTTTACTCCTATTTATATGGAACAAACAATGTTTTAAGGTCATTTTACGCGTTCTAGACGATAAACAAACCCATAAACATGTGTTACAACGCCTAATGACCGTAATCTGCAGTTTGACCTCGTGACCTCGGATGACCTTGACCTGACCCAAGGTCATAAACAGCTTAGAAAGGTACTTAGAAGTGTCAGACACACGAATCATACCGATTTATCGACAGCTTATGCGTTTAATATCGCAATTTTGCGCGACAATTCCATCCATCGAGACCTTTTGACACGGTCAAACATTTTGTACTTGACCTGACCTGTGACGTCATCGGTGACCCCGAGGTCAACAATATTATGTTTCCCTCGACAAATTTCTCAGGGATATAAAATGCCGTTTGAATTTTTACACTCGCTCCGGTAGTTCCCGAGATCCGAGGGGGGGCAAAAAATAGCCCCCCCCCAGTAAGTCGCGTTATGAAATATACCCCAGTAACTCGCGGGTTAAAGCGCCTGCATTGCATTCTTCGGCTGGTGCCGTACAACAAAGGACGAGATAAATTGAGGAAAGTTCTTATTTTTGTTTTGCCATTAAATTGTTTATGCTACTGAAAGCAATATATCGGCGAATCAATATGGTTATATGTCGTGTTGTCCAAGAACTGATGCAGGCCAGAAATAATCCAGGTAGCCGAAAACTGCAAACTGCAAGGCGGGTTATACGGGTTTCCGTCCCGAAAAGAAATGCCGGGCCCCAGCCGGCCAGGCCACCGCTGACTGGCCGTTGCGGTGACCTCAGACTGTGACGTCACCACAAGTCGCCACTGTGCGGCGTGCCGGCCGGCTTTCAGTGCTGTGCGGCGTGCCGACCGGCTCTCAGTGCTGTGCGGCGTGCCGGCCGGCTCTCAGTGCTGTGCGGCGTGCCGGCCGGCTCTCAGTGCTGTGCGGCGCAGTATCCAGCTATGCGGCACAGTATCCACGGCCGGCCGGCACCAGCTGACGGCGGAGGCCCGCTCCTTCAAAATAGTAATTTGGTTTTACCCCCTCAGGATCGGCGGCCATTAATGGATTTTGGGCCGCTGTATCGCGCACGTGACCTGCGAGTAGCAAGCCTGTGTCACGAACCGTGTGACCTGAGGAGGCGAAGAAAAACAATGATGGCGCCCACGTTTTGGTACTTGGCACGTGCCACGGGCCATCTATTGACCCGCAAATGGTATCATCATCTTTGCCACGTTTTGCCACATCGACCGGTGCCACCCGCGTCGAAATCGGCCCGCCGTTTGGGCTCCACGTGCCAACATGCTCCGTTGGACAGACACACACACACACACGCACACACACACAAACAAGCTCCTCCCACTTTCCGAGCGAGGGCCCGGTGTAAATCTTCGAACTCAGCAAAACATGTAAGCATGTTTCTCTTCTTTCTACGATTTTGAATTACCTATTACCCGTCAAGGGATCACCGCCACACCAACTCTGGTGCGTCGGTGACTTATCCCATCTCCCACATATGTCCTATGCATATTGCATAGCTAGCTGGCATCTCCGGGATGGAGGTATCCGCACCAATTCAGCACGTTAATTAACTGAGACTTTTAATCTGAATAAACTGAGCGGTGCCGGATAGACAGACAGATAGACAGACATATAGACAGACAGATAGACAAATAGACAGATAGACAGATAGACAGATATACAGATAGACAGACAGATAGACATACAGATAGACAGACAGACAGATAGACAGACAGATATACAGACAGATAGACAGACAGATAGTCAGACATATAGACAGACAGATAGACAGACAGATAGACAGACAGATAGACAGACAGATAGACAGACAGATAGACAGACAGATAGACAGACAGATAGACAGACATACAGACAGACGCTTATCAAATAGTAATATAGATGCACTGAATCAGGGCTGGAGATCCTGGGGGGTCGGGGGGTCCCGACGCGCGTGTGGCACAGCATATAAACGTATACTTCGAGCCCGCTGTGTTCCGCCGTGATCATGAGTGTGGTTCCCTCCAGAATATGCCGTCAAAAACCTAAATGCAGCTGCGGCAGGACTGCGCCAGCCAGTTAAAGGGACTGTCCCACCTTTGTGAAAGTTGTCGAATCACACTTAATTGTATGTCTACATGTCAGGCGAGGTCAGCTGAACATGTTTGTGATTTTTTTCTTCTGAAAAAAATGCTTATCTTGGAAGATGTTCAACTCTTAGTTTTAAGCGGAAAGTTGGGTTGGTGACGTCATATGACTTTTTTAATAATAGGGAAATCCTTTGTGCTGCCAAATATATGGCACAATTTCTTGTCGACATTTATTGCGCAGAAAAAGCGAACCACCCGGTGTCTAGATTGGCTTAGATTGCGAACCACCCGGGGATCGAGAAGTGAAAGACGAAAATATTCCAAGGATGACCTTAAAACAAGGCGACTATCATTACCAGTTGGGTAAAGAGACGACGCTGTCAGTTTAGAGTCCCAATTCAAATACACATGGGCCTTATTTTTTACAGATGTCAAAATCAAACTCGAATATCTTTTTGATTAGATCATTGTGGTTGTTTTAACTGCTACCATACTTAATTTTAATGCCTAGCCATAAACAATGGCTATCTCATCTCAAATATAATGTTAAGGTGGGATAGTCCCTTTAACATGATTATCATTCCCAAACCCAACGCGTACCATATATATCGAGTTCATATAGGATTCGATAGGTCGTCTCTTCTCAATTGGTGATATTTTTGTGTAAATCTTCTATGCAAACGCACCATACCATTTCCTTATTCTATGTCTAATAAATTGTGATAATCATGTTTTAACGGTGCACAGAAACCATACCATTCCAAGCCGCCGCGGCACAAATAGAAAACCGCCAGTCGTGCGATATAGATATATGCATCGAATTGATATTATTTCGAGCACCGCCGCTGGGACGCGCCATACTACAGCAGCTCGGCGAAGAGCGCCAGTCACGGGACGTGACCCGGACCATGAAAGAATCCGAAGATGTGGTAGTCATGGGTTATTATCCCCTCTGGGTGCGGCAGTTTTTTAGCGGTGCGACGAAAAAGTGATGTCACGGGCCATGAAAGAATCCGACGATGTGGTAGTCATGGGTTATTGTCTCCTCTGGGTGCGGCAGTTTGATTTTAGCGGTGCGACACAAAAGTGATTGTCACATGGCTAAAGCCCTTCATGGAGCCGGAATCCTGTATGGGAATGGGAATGGGAAATGGTTGAGAATGGGGCACATTTTTGGGAAATTAACGGTTTGGAACGGTTTACGGGAGACTATATAATTGTGTCGCGAAAACCTGCCCCCACCCAAAAAAGAAAAAGAAAACCTGAATTTAAACATTCTGATGTGCAGAAACTATCACACAACACATTCTTAGCATAAAATAAGAGCAAGACATGCCAATGCCAAGGTTCCAGAAATGTGACCTGGGAACCAGATTCAGTATCCCTACCAGGAATTGCGTGTGCATAGCATGTGGGCCCACTACTGCTGCATCATGGTCTCATGCGGCAACAGTGGGCCCACGCCCCATATGCTATCCACACACAATTCCTGGTAGGGATGCCTACCTGAATTATTTGACCTGACAACCTGGTGGTACGCATAGATAACCAAGAAATAGCTTATTCTGAAACCTGGTTGCAACCCAGTACCCCCCCCAAAAAAAAACACATAGGTATAATCGTGTTCCACATTTGCATAACATAAAAACTTCTAACATTCGACTGAAAACTGAAAAAGGTGAGTGGAATTGGTTTACTGAGGGCTAGCAGCTGCCTCCAAATTGAAACAGGGTCCTAGGATAGCTTTGAAGCTGGGGTGAGGAGTGGAAAATTTTGGCTAAAATAAGCATAAAGAGTGGAAAAATCAACCAAAAATATATGTATTCGGCTTCATCAATATCCAATTAGCCGCTCACCAGAATTAGTTATTAGGTACCTTTGTTCTTGCCTGTCTATCCCTATACAGGCTGTCCCAATCATTACATCCATAAATAAGTATCAGGGTTCCAATTATCCAATACATTTTAAAATAAGGAGTGAAAAATTAACAGTAAAACTAAGGAAAGGAGTAAAAAATAGCATCCATAGGGCGTCGTTTTCCACCCAAATTTCACAATGCTAGGACACTGAATTGAAATGGCGTGTGGATGGCATGTGGTCCGTGAAGTTGGCGACTTATTTAGAGACTTATTTAGCGACGACCTCCGATTTCTCCCGAAATGACATATATGAACTAGATCACGAGGAACATGAAACTGATGTTTGTTTTTCCATAGCACGTGTCATTCCAGGTCAAAATCAAGGTCAAAAGACGGGAACTGAAAAAGTGGCAGAAGTCACTGCACGATTTTGATTGTTTTTACCAAAATGTAGCTTAGGAAAAGTTGTAGCCGCACATCGAAAATCAAATTAATCGAGGTTCAACTTCAAGGTAAAAATCAAGGTCAAAGGAAGTTACTGCTCGATTTCGATTTTTTTAATCAAAATGTACCTCAGGAATAGTTGTAGCCGCACATCGAAAATACAATTAATCGAGGTCTAACTTCAAGGTCAAAATCAAGGTAAAAGGACGGAGAACTGAAAAAAGTGGCAGAAATTACTGCTCGATTTTGATTTTTTCAACCAAAATATAGCTCAGGAAAAGTTGTAGCCGCACATCGAAAATTAAATTAATCGAGGTACAACTTCAAGGTCAAAATCAAGGTCAAAGGACGGGGAACCGAAAAAGCGGCAGAAGTTACTTCTCAATTTTGATTTTTTTTAAACCAAATTGTAGCTCAGGAAAAGTTGTAGCCGCACATCGAAAATAAAATTAATCGAGGTCCAACTTCAAGGTCAAAATCAAGGTCAAAGGACGGGGAACTGAAAAAGTGGCAGAAGTTACTGCTTGATTTTTTTTTTAAACCAAAATGTAGCTCAGGAAAATTTGTAGCCGCACATCGAAAATCAAATTAATCGAGGTCCAACTTCAAGGTCAAACTCAAAGTCAAAGGACGGGAACTGAAAAGTGGCAGAAGTTACTTCTCGATTTTGATTTTTTTTAAACCCAAATTGTAGCTCAGGAAAAGTTGTAGCCGCACATCGAAAATAAAATTAATCGAGGTCCAACTTCAAGGTCAAAATCAAGGTCAAAGGACGGGGAACTGAACAAGTGGCAGAAGTTAATGCTCGATTTTTTTTTAACCAAAATGTAGCTCAGGAAAATTTGTAGCCGCACATCGAAAATCAAATTAATCGAGGTCCAACTTCAAGGTCAAACTCAAGGTCAAAGGAAGGGGAACTGGAAAAGTGGCAGAAGTTACTGCTCGATTTTTTTTAAACCAAAATGTAGCTCAGGAAAAGATGTAGCCGCACATAGAAAATCAAATTAATCGATGTCCAACTTCAAGGTCAAAGGAAGTTACTGTTCGATTTTGATTTGATTAAAACCAAAACGTAGTTCAGGAAAAGTTATCGCCGCACATCAAAAAAAACAAATTAATCGAAGGCCAACTTCAAGGTCAAAATCAAGGTCAAAGGACGGGGAGCTGAAAAAGTGTCAGAAGTTACTGCTCGATTTTTTTTTACCAAAATGTAGCTCAGGAAACGTTGTAGCCGCACATCGAAATTCAAATTATTCTAGGTCAAACTTCAAGGTCAAAATCATGGTCAAAGGATGGGGAACTAAAAAGTGACAGAAGTTACTGCTCGATTTGGATTAAAAAACAAAACAAAATGTAGCTCAGGAAACGTTGTAGCCGCACATCGAAAATCAAATTAATCGAAGTCCAACTTCAAGGTCAAAATCAAGGTCAAAGGAAGGGGAACTGAACAAGCGGCAGAAGTTACTGCTTGATTTTTTTTAAACCAAAATGTAGCTCAAGAAAATTTGTAGCCGCACATCGAAAATCAAATTAATCGAGGTCCAACTTCAAGGTCAAACTCAAGGTCAAAGGAAGGGGAACTGAAAAAGTGGCAGAAGTTACTGCTCAATTTTTTTTCCTTCCAAAATGTAGCTCAGGAAAAGATTTAGCCGCACATCGAAAATCAAATTAATCGAGGTCCAACTTCAAGGTCAAAATCAAGGTCAAAGGACGGGGAACTGAAAAAGTGGCAAATATGCGGGTTCGAAGAAAAAATCGGCCCGTTTCTCGGCGCATTTATGTGTTATGTTGCTACTTTCCTATATAATTGGGCTCACTTAATTGGGTTCACTTAAGCACCTTTTTTACCGCACTTTTAAACGCACAATACAACATTTGTATAGGTCCGTACCATACGCAATGCGACGCATTGATGAGAAAGCATATCCAGGGCATAAGGATACAAATATTCGCGCCGCAATATGTTTAAGAGTTCCAGGTCTTGAGATTACAAAATATTCCAAGTTGGTATAGCTGATTCCAAATTGGTGTTGCTGGTTCCAAAGTTGATATGGCAGTTTGCTAACTCCAGCTCCTAAAAGTTGGTATGGCCCAAGCCTTACCTGTCATACTGGATTCCCATCCTTGTAACGTGCCTTTTCATCCTTTTTGTTTCGCCTTTTCAACGCTTAGGAAGGGGGCCTTTCAATGCTCGGGAAGATGGCCCTTTCGAGGCGCCCCGCCCCGGACGAAATCGTGGCTACGTGCCTGTCTCTTAACCGCTAACGAAGGGTGTTACAATATACCCGAAAGCTCCGATTTTAATCGTGTTCTTGTGGAGTAAGTCCTCTTTGTATTTAATCTGTATCACCCACTCCACATCATGTCTTTTCGCGGATCCCAGAAGAGTCCCTGAACAGGTCGGAAGAGCGTTGAAAAGGTCGGAGGGACCCCTAGACGATCTGAAGGGACCCTGGGCATTTAAACAGTAAGAATGCAGTTGTACAGGGAATACAACTGCAAATTTTCGTACCGCTCCGCGGCGCAATTTAACTACAAATTAAATTATACCTATGCGGGATAGGAAAAAATTGCCTTTCTCGGCGCATTTATGTGTTATGTTGCTACTTTCCTATATAATTGGGCAAAATAGTTCGCTTTAACACCTTTTTTACCGCACTTTTAAACGCACAATAACATTGTTAGAGGTCCGCGCCATAAGAAATGCGACGCATTGATGAAAATGCATATCCAGGGCATACAGCTCAAAATTTTCGTGCCGCTCCGCGGCGCAATTTATTTAAGAGTTCCAGGTCTTGAGTCTATTTTTTGTCGAAGTTGGTATAGCCGATTCCAAATTGATGTCGCTGGTTCCAAAGTTGACACGGCAGTTTGCTAACTCCAGGTCCTAAAAGAATTGGTATGGCCCATGCCATTCCTGTCATACTGCATTATCCACCCTTGTAATGTGCCTTTTCATCCGTTTTGTTTTGCCCCTTCAACGCTTGGGAAGGAGACCCTTTCAACGCTCGGGAAGAGGGCCCTTTCGAGGCGCTGCCCCCTCCACCCTGGACGAAATCCTGGCTACGTGCCTGGCCCGGAATCCAACTTCCGTTTTTTTCTTCTTCTCAATAAATGTGTTAGTTTCAAGTCATAAATCGGTTGGACAGAGCGTCGCTTTCGTGGAAAAATATCGGACAGCCCGTCGATGTCAACTTGTAAAAATCCACATAACTTTGCAAAAATAGCAATCAGCTTGATATCATATTGTCGCGTTATTTTTAAACGTAAAACTCACTGACCAGTATTATAACTATATAATACTTGTAACTTTATTAGAACTTGTGTTTCTGATGCTACGCCAACAATGTTAGACACCTTCGGTTGAATACCACCAGCCACCAGGATCGTGTCACGTGTGTAATCCTCCCACAGTCCACTGATTACAGAAACATCAGTAACACTTGTTCTCTGTTCTCGCCGAAACGGCTGGGCGCACCGCCGCAACACCCACGGGTGGAGTTTCCTATTCAAATGATGGGGCGACTGCCCCACCAACTTTGTGTTTTGCCCCACCAACTTTTGTCAGATTTGAAGATTTCCTGGCGTTGAAATGGCCATTTTTCACCTGAACCATTGAAAACAACCAGCCTGTGACATTTTGCCCCACCAACTTTGTTTTGAAAGCTCCACCCATGGCAACACCCACGGGTGTCGTGCACGGCAAATGAAACCGAATAGCGGCGGCCACGCCTCGGCTCTCCGCACATCCGTGTCGTCTCTCCGAGGCCGCCTTGTTTGAATGAACGCTGCACCGTCCCGCTCCCTGGCGCGTCTCAGCCATCGTGTGAACTCGGACAAAAAGTCGCCTCGCCGCGCCTCGCTCCTGCGTGGCGGCGCGGCCCGGGGGACGGTCCCGGCTGCAGGTCTGAGACGCGTCACCAGCCGCCGGGCCCCCTTATTAGCCGCCTATTTGTGACGCCAAAAAATGCATTAATTGCGCGGGAATTCGGCCGGCGTCGCAGGCGCGTGTAATCAGAACGATTTGGGCGGCAGCGCGGCGCGGCGCGGCACGGCACGGCACGGCACGGCACGGCACGGCACGGCACGGCACGGCACGGCACGGCACGGCACGGCGCGGCACGGCACGGCACGGCGCGGCACGGCACGGCACGGCACGGCGCGGCGCGGCGCGGCACGGCACGGCACGGCACGGCACGGCACGGCACGGCACGGCACGGCACGGCACGGCACGGCGCGGCGCGGCGCGGCGCGGCGCGGGGCGGCGCGGCGCGGCGCGGCACGGCACGACACGACACGGCACGGGGCTGCACGGCACGGCACGGCACGGCACGGCACGGCGCGGGGCGGACGCGCGCTGTATATGGAGACGCCTGTCGACGACAGGAGGCCCAGGCTGCTGGAACCTGTTCTGCTGGAACTGCTGCTGTTGCTGCTGGAACCTGTTCTGCTGGAACTGCTGCTGTTGCTGCTGGAACCTGTCACATTTCACAGCAGCTGTGGTGGGTCGCGCAGCGCACGGCCCACCACACACAACTTCCACCGTCAACATCAACATTCCATTGCTTTTTAATTTGACGGCGGGATTAAATTGTGGCTTTCCGAAGTGGGATTGAATTTATGCTGGTGGTCGGATTGAATTTCTTTCGTTTAGAATATGGTTCAACTATCAAGAGATAAAGTGAGATGTGGGTACGTGGGATGTAAATATGTATAACGGACAATTTTGGCGCACCCAATGTTTGAGAAGTTCAGAAAGCCAGGGCAAGGATGCTGATGAGGTGATTGTGATAGCACATAGTCAGGATTTGGGCAGGAAGTAAATTCCCCTGCAGGGGCAAGGGCGCCACCACCTTCCGAAAGTTGAGAGGGAGGAGGGGGGGGGGGGGGGGGCAGAGGCATTCTGAAGTCGATTCATTCCATGTAACGCCCATAGGCGTAATGTTAAAATATGAAAATGTTGGGGGATAGTCCTCCCCCCTGTGGCGGAGCCCCTCCATAGTCCTCTGGCAGACCTGAATTTGCCTATGCCCACCATGTTTATGGCCCCCAATGGGCAATGGGAGGGGTGGGAATTCTACGCAGGGTGGGAATTCTACTTTTGTGTTGGTGGAGGAGTACATATCTCGATCTCGGTTCGATCGACCCAGGTTGGTAGCCGGCAATGTAGTGACCTCCGAGTGCCGTCTGACCCACTCTCTGAAGATACCGGACTCTGGCTGGCAGAGTTTGTGGAAGGACCGGAGATTTACTGGTTACGGGCCGGCCAGACTTCCTGGGCTGTGGCTGTGTGTGGGGGGGGGGGGGGGGGTACCGAGGCTCCGAGAACGCAGCAGACCGGCCGAGCTGGTCCGCTATGACCGCCACCCGCCCGGCCAGCGGTCAGCGGGTCAGATAGTAGTCAGACATCCAGACAGTAGTCAGACAGCCAGTCAGTAGTCAGACAGCCAGTCAGTAGTCAGACAGCCAGTCAGTAGTCAGACAACCAGACAGTAGTCAGTAGCCAGTCAGTAGTCAGACAGCCAGTCAGTAGTCAGACAGCCAGTCAGTAGTCAGACAGCCAGTCAGTAGTCAGACAGCCAGTCAGTAGTCAGACAGCCAGTCAGTAGTCAGACAGCCAGACAGCAGTCAGACAGCCAGTCAGTAGTCAGACAGCCAGTCAGTACTCAGACAGCCAGACAGTAGTCAGACAGCCAGTCAGTAGTCAGACAGCCAGTCAGTAGTCAGACAGCCAGTCAGTAGTCAGACAGCCAGTCAGTAGTCAGACAGCCAGTCAGTAGTCAGACAGCCAGTCAGTAGTCCAGACAGCCAGTCAGTAGTCAGACAGCCAGTCAGTAGTCAGACAGCCAGTCGTAGTCGGACAGCCAGTCAGTAGTCAGACAGCCAGTCAGTAGTCAGACAGCCAGTCAGTAGTCCAGACAGCCAGTCAGTAGTCAGACAGCCAGTCAGTAGTCAGACAGCCAGTCAGTAGTCAGACAGCCAGTCAGTAGTCAGACAGCCAGACAGTAGCTATCAGCACATCCAGCCGAGACAAGTATTGCTGATGTCCGAATGTCGTGTCATGGATCGATCAAAGGCAGAGGTCAGTGACTTCGCATTACAACGCGATCAAAGGTAGAGGTCAGTGACCTCTAACCAGGGGCGTCGCCGAACATTTTTGAGTGGGGGGGGGGAGGGGGTCGGTTGAAATGACGAAAAAAATGTACCCACATTTTTGTTGCGCGTATTTCATATATGCCTTTGCAGCATTTTGTATGTATATTTCCATATCATAGTAGGTACTAGTTATTTAGCGCCGCCAAGTGGCGCAGTTTTTTTACGGGTTTTCCTGATAAAACCCAGAAATATAGGTGGTGGGCCATGTATAGGATAAGAAGCTAAAAATGTTATAAATTCCATTCAGCGTTACGAGGAACCGAATACGATGACGATGGCTTCGTTATATTGATGGCCACTGATGTGACGCCGCGAAGCGGCGTGAAAAGTTTAATTTTAGGTCGTGGAAAACGAAATTTTAATATTGAAACCAGATCGTGAGTGGAGCCAAGCCTCAGGTAACCCCTTTTCCTGGTTAAACAACTCGGTATGATGAAAAATATTGAAATGAAGGTAGTTTTTCATATACATAAGCCTCGGATAGTAAATCACGATGACCGGTGGCAGTCAGCGCTCAATAGTACATATGATAATAACTGTATACATATGTACCGTGCTGTAACAAACAACTGGTAACAGTACAAATGGTTTGAAAGCAGCAAGGGGCAGAACGACTTTTCCGCGCATAAATGGTCTCTGTGGATCTGGAGTAGCCTGGGGGGGGGGGGGGGGGGGTGGCTTGAGGAGATGGTCCTGGCCTGGTCCCCACTATTAGCTCTTCGGTCCAGCAAGTTGGGCACCGCTGGAGCAGCTTCCGGGTGCCGATGTCCGCGTCTTTGCGTTCGCGTCGCCTTTTTCGGAACTCGGCAGACTAGCTAAGCATGTAGCCCGCTTGCAAGTTAATATGTTATGAAGGAAGTGGGCCCTGGTGGAATTAATTTTCCCATTTTCCAAATTTGTATAAGCAATTGCGAAACTTGTGTCATGCCGCGAAGCGGCGCGAAATTTCCTCTTTTTGATTGTGGATAGCTGAATTTTTGACTTCTGCAAAGGCAATTTTTACGATAAATTGTGAACCTCCCCCACAAAAAGTGTGTATGTGTGTGTGGGTGGTGGGGGGAAACCACCCCACCTTCTGAAACTTAAGGGTCGGGGGACCGCCCCCCCCCCCCCGACCCTCCCGTCGGCGACGCCCCTGCATGTGACGGATGAAATTTCCATAGTTGTCCATTCGGAGCAGCAGAATGTCGAAGAGAGGATCCTATTCAGTTGAGGAGGCTTCAGCCCCCCCCCCCCCCCACCCCAACTTGGACGAGGAAGTGGGTCAACTCCGGGGAGAAATATGCATTTATTTGTATTTTTGTGGTACTTAAAGCGATTTTTCCCAGCTCAGCCCCCCCCCCCCCAAAAAAAAACTTTTCTGGAGAAGCTACGAGAGGCTGCCACGTGAGAAGCTGCCACGTCATTATTTTTCATATTCCAATCTTGATTTTAATAGAAATTACATGAAAACTAGAATCAGCTTCCGCCATAAAAGTGCGCGTGTGCGTGTGCGCGTGCGCGTGTGTGTGTGATCATGATTCATTTTCGAATCTGAATGATCCAATCACTGTTCGATTCCACGGATTTTTTTTTAGAATTGATTCTTTCCGATTAAAAAAATACAAAAAAGTTATAATCGATTCACGTTTGATTCAACATTTAGATATATGTGGTTTATTTATGTCAAATCAATCCAAATGGAAACATACATATATATGATAATTAAAACATTGTTACAGCAATACTATTTTAGTATAAATGAATGTAGCCACTGGGACTGCATGTATTTACACAATTTACCAGTGTACTTGAATTCTTAAGAATCGTTAAATCTTTTGATTCAATGGGGCACCACAATTGAAGCTATTGTAGGTGGCGCTGATGATCAACTGCTACCAAGCGGACCGGCGGCTGTGCGTTCAGAGTGTAGGGCGCATTGTTTACGGCGGAGTTTTGAAGGGGTTAGAGTGGGACAGATGTGTTCAAACTTATGCGAAATGTTGGTGTGTATATGAAGTGTATTCGAGTGTATTCGAAACCTGAAAGCATGTCTCGCAGAGGTCAATCGTTTGACCTCGGGAGGTCAAAAAGTGCCCGCGAGGTCAAATATCGGGCATCGCATAACTTTTTCCCTAAAGTACTTATCGAAGTCGTTTTAACGGCTAAAAGTTCCCACCAGCCTATAGACGGTGCACAAAGAGTGATATGACCGCCCCTGGCCACCGGTTGACCTCAGGTCACAACATAAGTTACCATTATGGCCTATGGGAGAATGACGGTACCGCATATTTTCCCCCAAAATCACTTAGAGAACCCATTCTACTAACATCCCCTTCCCTGACGACGTCATGAAAATGACGTCATGAATCGCTTACACTTAGGTAGCCATCATTCAGTAAAAAATAGATATTTCTTTGAAATTTGGTTTGAGTATTGTCCATACTCAGTTATCTCACATATATTCCGGTTTCTTTAACATCTTTAAAATTTTGATTTTGTGGTGATTTTTCAATAAAAAACCGTTTTTGTTCATTTTGGGGGTAAAAAAAACCAAATTTCGAAAATCGGAGATAGCCATTTTAAAGAAAATTACATTTAGTATCTTTGTTTAATTGTGTTTGCAATTTGCTTGAAAACTCTGTTTTCTACGATTTTTCAAACATTTATCGTTTTTCCACCAACATGACGTCATCAAAACATCATGATTTCCCAAATTTCTCAACCAATTTTGATGAAATTTTTACAGCATACATATAATTTCTGTATACTTAGCTACTAAAAATTTGAGCATGATGCGCTTCATGTATAAAAAGTTATGCGAGAAAAACCTCAGGGGGGTCGTTTTAGGACCCCCTGAGGGTCCTAAAAGGGCGAGGGTTAACGAGCCGTCCAAATACTTATTCGTTGTTTAGCGGCCGATTGTGTTCAAACTTATTACACAAATGTTGATGTCTGAGTGTATTCAAACCCTGAAAGTATTTATCGCTGAGGTCAATCGTTTGACCTCAGGTCAAAGAGTGCCTGCAATGTCAATATTGAGTACCGCATAACTGTTTCCTTAAAGTACTTACCGAAGTCGTTTCACCGGCTAAATGTTACCACCAGCCTATATCGACGGCGCACAACGCAAGACTTGACCCCTCCAGGTCACCGTTTGACCTCAGGTCACCTGGAAAGGCGCTAATATCGAATTAACGAGCCGTCCGAATACGTATTCGTTGTGTACCAACCGATTGTGTTCAAACTTACCTTCGGTGGTTTACAGGGAAGGCGATGGTGAAAGCATGGTTTCTCCAAGTGATTTTTGTTAAAAAAAACATTATGCGGTACACCGTCATTCTCCTATAGGCCATAATGGTAACCTATGTTGTGACCTGAGGTCAACCGGTGACCAGGGGCGGTCAGATCACTCGTTGGGCACCGTCTATAGGCTGGTGTGAATATTTAGCCGTTGAAGCGACTTTGATAAGTACTTTAGGGAAAAGGTTATGCGGTACCCGATATTTGATCTCGCGGGCACTCTTTGACCTCTGAGGTCAAACGATTTACCTCAGCGAGAAATGATTTCAGGGTTCAAATACACTCAGACACCAACATTTCGTATAAGTTTGAACACAATCGACCAATAAGCAACGAGTACGTATTTTGCCGGCTGGTTAAATGGATATTAGCGCCTTTCCAGGTGACCTGAGGTCAAACGGTGACCTGAAGGGGTCAATTATTGCATTGTGCACCTTCGGTGAGTTAAAGAGAAGGCGATGGTGGTGGGATGGGTTCTCTAAGTGATTTGGGGGAAAATATGCGGTACCCCGTCATTCTCCCATAGGCCATAATGGTAACTTATGTTGTGACCTGAGGTCAACCGGTGACCAGGGGCGGCCATATCACTCTTTGTGCACCGTCTATATGCTGGTGGGAATATTTATCCGTTGAAACGACTTCGGTAAGTACTTTAGGGAAAAGGTTATACGGTACCCAAGATTTGACCTCGCGGACACTCTTTGACCTCCGAGGTCAAACGATGGACCTCAGCGAGAAATGCGTTCAGGTTTCGAATTCACTCATAAGACACCAACATTTCGTATAAGTTTGAACACATCTGTACCACTCAAAACCCCTTCAAAACTCCGCCGTAAACAATGCACCCTATGCTCTGACGCACAGACGCCGGTCCGCTTGGTAGCAGTTGATGATCAGCGCCTCTAGCGGCGGGAAATTTATTGTGGTGCCCCATCAGCCTCGATTGGATGAGGGTTTTGATTCAATCACGATTCATGAATCAAAAGATCTTGTGGTGAATCAATTATTTTTTATTCCAGGAATTTTGATTGAACGATTCCAATCGATTCAATCAGAGTCGAATCAATAACCAGTCTGGACCCAATAAGAACGACTCAATTGTCGTAACACACGATTTTGCTCCTTGTGTATCCACGTATGCAACTTAATTTCCCGATGTGCAACAATTTTTTTATCTATTGTTTACCTATATAATATATTGTTTTGCTTCCCCGGGCTACATGTAGTTAGCCCGGAGAAAACAAAAATCATGTGCAACTTGTGAATCATGCGAACCTACGTATACGTAGATCCGCAGTCAGACCTTCCGATCATGCCACCATACTTTCAAAAGGGTCTCGCGCCCCTCCGGGGTATTCAGCCCAAGGCTATATCACAAGGTAGGCCATTCCGGCCAAAAACAGGGTCTCATGGCCTCTGATTGGTCGATGGTCGTGACGTCAATGGTACATGACTTTTGCTAGCCGGCATGATCAGCGTGCAAAATCCCACTGGGATCCCCCCTCTAACTCGAAAACCAAAAAGGCTAGCAAAACGCAGAAAACATTGTTCGAAAGCTCTCTGCAAGGTCATTCGAAGTTACTTCGGGTGTTATTTGGCTTAGGTCAATATTGAGGTCACCAGAGGTCATCAAAGCTCACATTTTCCAATTGGACTTTGCTCTAGAAACCCACAAATATCTCGGGAACTATGAGAGCTAGTAACAAACAGAAAACAATCGAAAGCTCATGAAAATTCAAATCGCCATAGTTGTATTCAAATTAAAGCTCAGGACAATAGTTTAGGCCCCAGAAGTCACCAAAAGTCACGAGGACATTTTTTCAAAAACGTTTTTCATAAATAACTTTGTACTGGTTAAACTTATAGCAGTAATTTTAACACCATCGTGTTTGTCTCGTAAAGGTGCTTCGAAACAACATATTAATTGTGACTTGGTTAGGTCAACTTCAAAATTTGACCTCAGGTCAGGGTCATTTGGTGAACCAGGTAGGTCATGTTGCATATGGGGCGACGAGACTCGACGACGAGACAAACACAGTGGTGTCCTTTGCACGTCTCTATCTTTATTATATCAATATTTATTGGCAAAAGAGTGCTGGTGAGATGAGATGACCTCAGCTGACCTTGCAGAGGTCACTGAGCAACAATTGCACCTGGGTCATCAATAATGAGCTAAAATAACACGATTCTGAAAGAATTGGCCTGATCCAATGCATATTCTCTGAAAGGAAGCATGTGCATATTTTCCCAAATCTACTTATAATGGGAGGTCACGAAATTGACCTGACCTTAGGTCAGCGATACAAAAAAAAACGAGATAAACGAATTGTAAGTACCTACTTATGACCTTATGAGATCCTGCAAGTTTCAAATTTATCGGACAAACTGTGGCTTCGGCACGACCACAAACATTTTTGGAGGTCACTTGACGTGACCTGGTGACCTGACTTGCGACGACCTTAAGTTAAAACTTTCACACAATATGGGTAATTGATGCACACATAGCCGTACCAAATTTACTGCGCGCCACTGTTTTCTCGCTATTCTCGAGAAACCAGTGGGATGGTCAAAGTGACGCCCCACCAGATCTCCTCGGATTTAGGCCACTATATTTTGCTGGGCCTCTAAATGGTCGCAAAAGAATGTCGGACAGGCCCATGTTGAAGTTTCAGGCCTTCCGAGGACCCCTCAGGCCTACCAAGGGCCCCTTCAGGCCGACTGAGTGCATTCTGTCTGCCTCGGCACCTCGGGCCCACAGCCAGCATTTAGCATTTGCCCCCCCCCCCCTATTAGCAAATTTGGCACGGCTATGTGTGCATCAATTACTCACATTGTGTGAAAGTTTTAACTTCAGGTCGTTTCAAGTCAGGTCACCAGGTTACGTCAAGTGACATTACCTCCAAACATGTTTGTGGTCGTGCCAAAGCCACAGTGTTTGTCCGATAAATTTGAAACTTGCCGGGTTTCATAAGGTCATAACTACCTACAATTCGTTTATGTCGGATTTTGTTTGTATCGGTAACCTACGGTCAGGTCAATGTCGTGACCTCCCCATTATAAGTAAATTTGGGAAAATATACAAATCTTCCTTTTCAGAGAATATACATTGGATCAGCCCAATTATTTCAGAATCATGTTATTCTAGCTCATTATTGATGACCCAGGTGCAATTGTTGCTCAGTGACCTCTGCAAGGTCGGCTGAGATCATCTCACGTCACCAGCACCTTTTTGCCAATAACTCTTGATATAATAAATATAGAGACGTGCAAATGACACCACTGTGTTTGTCTCGTCGAGTCGCGTCGCCCCATATGCAACATGACTTACCTGGGTCATCAATTGACCTTGATCTGAGGTCAAATTTTGAAGTTGACCTAACCAGGTCACCATTAATATGTTGTTTCGAAGCGACTTTATGAGACAAACACGATGGTGTTAAAATTACTGGTATATGTCTAACCAATACAAAGTTATTTATGAAAACTTTTTTGAAACAATGTCTTCGTGACCTTTGGTGACCTCTGAGGCCTAAACTATTGACCTGAGCTTAAATTTGAATACTACTACGGCCATTTGAATTTTCATGAGCTTTCGATTGCGTTCTTCCGTTTGTTATTAGCTCTCAATAGTTCCTGAGATATTTGGGGGTTTCTAGAGCTAAGTCCTTTACTTGGAAAATGTGACCTTTGATGACATCTGGTGACCTCAATATTGACCTGAGACAAAAAATACTCGATTAACTTCGGATGTCCTTAAAGAGAGCTTTTTAACGCTATTTTCTGCGCCTCTCTAGCCTTTTTAGTTTTCGAGTTAAAGGGGGAGTCCCAATGGGATTTTGCACGCTGCGCTTGCCGCCTAGCAAAAGTCATGCACCGTTGACGTCACGACCAATCAGAGGCTGGTATTGGATAGGACCCTCCCGCGTAATGCTGAAGGTGCCGGAGTGAGCCCCCTAATTCAGCCGAATGCGCCCCGCCAACCCGGCATTGGCTGGGGTCTCAGCCGAACGCCACTCCCCTCGTTATCTTCCGAACAAATAACCGCAGCGAGACGCGCAATGGGTCAATCGAAAGCTCTCAATGAGACGCATGTAAAGCATACGTGAAATGTGCGAAATAAGGTCACATGTCAGGTCACAGTCAGGTGAGATGTCAAAATCGAGGTATTTGGGTTGATTTGCTATACTTTCCATTTAAAGCCTTATATTGCGACTATTATGGCACAAAGTGCTCTCAGAGGCATAATACATCTTCCGCATAAGGGAAATTGTGATTGTAAGCCTATGCTTACAATCACAATTCAAGTCAAGGGCAGACAAAAATAACTATTGGCAAAAGGTCTACGAAATGCATGCGACACATGTTTTATGGGTTATTTTACACGTATAATTTGATAGTAGTAACTATTTTCACACCCAAACCCCATATAATGGCCCTTAGGTGAAGTTCAGGTCAAGGTCAGGTTGCATAAGGTCAATATTTGAAATTGATTAATATAAATACAAAAGTAATGTTTCTATACCAGTGTTGTCTAATAAATACAGTGGTGGTATTTATTTGCCTGTATCTAGTAATTAAAAGCCATAAAATGCCATACAAAAGTACGTCATGAGTTAATCATACTTGGGAGACATAAGTCAGTCAAAAATAAAGATTTTACTTTGAAATTTGGCGTGGGTATCGTTGCTACTTGGTTATCCAATATATATTCAGCTTTTGATCTTTTGGAAAATTGAGATTTTGTGGAATTTTTCCTACACAAATCATTTTTTTTAAGGTCAAAAATAATTTTAAAAAAAATGCATATCCGAGATCGCTATTTTGAAGGGAATGCCACTGTCTTTCATTTTACGTTTTTTATTTGAAATTTGCTTTACAGGTCGATTTTCTACGTTTTTTTCTCAAACATTTATCATTTTCCCACCAAAAATGACATGACCTGACTAAACGTCACTAAAACGTCATTATCTCTCAAACTACTTCGCCAATTTTAATGACATCAACATGTTGAGAGAAGATCTAGAATGCATTCAACATAAGGCACGGAACGGTTCACATCGATATCTATCACAGTTTTCAAGTTATTGAGAAAATCCGGGAGGGGCAAATTCTGCCCCCCCCCCCCCCACCGGGGGCGCGGGTTAAGGAAGAGGCATATTTGACCAGTTTAATTTGCATATTGGCGCCCTCTGGACCATGCCGCCCATGTTACCGAGGAAATATGCCGCCCTCGGGCCTGAAGCCCCTAGCCTAAGACAATCCTGGATCCGCCACTGATTGTTTTGCCATTAAATTGTTTAGGCTACTGAAAGCAATACATCGGCGAATCAATATTGTTATATGTCGTGTTGTCCAAGAACTGATGCAGGCCAGAAATAATCCAGGTAGCCGAAAACTGCAAGGTAGCTGAAGGTAGCTGAAAACAGGTTACTAAAACCAAATATTCCAATATAGAGGGAAAGGGGGAAGGAACTAATGAGCTACTGCGCATCGGATAATCGAGCCACTGCTGTTGGAATATACGACACTATGGCGCACTCTCAAGAACGCTTGCTGAATATCGCACTTCGCTATTTCAGAAGGAATGCTTTGGAGAGTATAGGAAGCATATTCTATCCATGGTGATTTAACTCCCCTTCTCCAAACCACAAACAGCTTCATCGCTGACCAAGTCGTTGACTAGAATAGGAGGTGGTCGCGTCTCGTGTTAGTGGCAACTACAACAGGTCTGGTGACCTCACCTGCGACCAGTTGACCACATCCTCCAGCCGCCGGGAGCCACCGGACGCAGATGGCGCTGCCGTCACCGACGGCTGCACCAGCAGGGTCGCCCTGTCACGGCCTGCGGGTTAGATGCGAGGGTTAGAGAGGTGTCTGGTCCGGGGACACGGGTTAGAGAGGTGTCTGGTCCGGGGACGGGACACGGGTTAGAGAGTTGTCTGGTCCGGGGACGGGACACGGGTCAGAGAGTTGTCTGGTCCGGAGACGGGACACGGGCTAGAGAGGTGTCTGGTCCGGAGACGGGACACGGGTTAGAGAGGTGTCTGGTCCGGAGACGGGACACGGGTTAGAGAGTTGTCTGGTCCGGGGACGGGACACGGGTTAGAGAGTTGTCTGGTCCGGAGACGGGACACGGGTTAGAGAGGTGTCTGGTCCGGAGACGGGACACGGGCTAGAGAGGTGTCTGGTCCGGGGACGGGACACGGGTTAGAGAGTTGTCTGGTCCGGGGACGGGACACGGGTTAGAGAGTTGTCTGGTCCGGAGACGGGACACGGGTTAGAGAGGTGTCTGGTCCGGGGACGGGACACGGGTTAGAGAGGTGTCTGGTCCGGGGGCGGGACACGGGTTAGAGTTGTCTGGTCCGGAGACGGGACACGGGTTAGAGAGGTGTCTGGTCCGGGTACACGGGTTAGAGAGGTGTCTGGTCTGGGGACGGGACACGGGTTAGAGAGGTGTCTGGTCCGGGGACGGGACACGGGTTAGAGAGTTGTCTGGTCCGGAGACGGGACACGGGTTAGAGAGGTGTCTGGTCCGGAGACGGGACACGGGTTAGAGAGGTGTCTGGTCCGGGACGGGACACGGGTTAGAGAGGTGTCTGGTCCGGGGACACGGGTTAGAGAGGTGTCTGGTCCGGGGACGGGACACGGGTTAGAGAGTTGTCTGGTCCGGAGACGGGACACGGGTTAGAGAGGTGTCTGGTCCGGGGACGGGACACGGGTTAGAGAGGTGTCTGGTCCGGAGACGGGACACGGGTTAGAGAGGTGTCTGGTCCGGGACGGGACACGGGTTAGAGAGGTGTCTGGTCCGGGGACACGGGTTAGAGAGTTGTCTGGTCCGGAGACGGGACAGGGGTAGAGAGGTGTCTGGTCCGGGGACGGGACACGGGTTAGAGAGGTGTCTGGTCCGGGTACACGGGTTAGAGAGGTGTCTGGTCCGGGGACACGGGTTAGAGAGGTGTCTGGTCCGGGGACACGGGTTAGAGAGTTGTCTGGTCCGGAGACGGGACACGGGCTAGAGAGGTGTCTGGTCCGGGACGGGACACGGGTTAGAGAGGTGTCTGGTCCGGGGACACGGGTTAGAGAGGTGTCTGGTCCGGGGACACGGGTTAGAGAGGTGTTTGGTCCGGGGACGGGACACGGGTTAGAGAGGTGTCTGGTCCGGGGACACGGGTTAGAGAGGTGTCTGGTCCGGGACACGGGTTAGAGAGGTGTCTGGTCCGGGGACACGGGTTAGAGAGGTGTTTGGTCCGGAGACGGGACACGGGTTAGAGAGGTGTCCGGTCCGGAGACGGGACACGGGTTAGAGAGGTGTCTGGTCCGGGGACGGGACACGGGTTAGAGAGTTGTCTGGTCCGGGGACGGGACACGGGTTAGAGAGGTGTCTGGTCCGGGGACACGGGTTAGAGAGGTGTCTGGTCCGGAGACGGGACACGGGTTAGAGAGGTGTCTGGTCCGGGGACACGGGTTAGAGAGGTGTCTGGTCCGGAGACGGGACACGGGTTAGAGAGGTGTCTGGTCCGGGGACACGGGTTAGAGAGGTGTCTGGTCCGGAGACGGGACACGGGTTAGAGAGGTGTCTGGTCCGGGGACACGGGTTAGAGAGGTGTCTGGTCCGGAGACGGGACACGGGTTAGAGAGGTGTCTGGTCCGGGGACACGGGTTAGAGAGGTGTCTGGTCCGGAGACGGGACACGGGTTAGAGAGGTGTCTGGTCCGGGGACACGGGTTAGAGAGGTGTCTGGTCCGGAGACGGGACACGGGTTAGAGAGGTGTCTGGTCCGGGGACAGGGCACGGGTTAGAGAGGTGTCTGGTCCGGGGACACGGGTTAGAGAGGTGTCTGGTCCGGGGACACGGGTTAGAGAGGTGTCTGGTCCGGGGACACGGGTTAGAGAGGTGTCTGGTCCGGGGACACGGGTTAGAGAGGTGTCTGGTCCGGGGACACGGGTTAGAGAGGTGTTTGGTCCGGGGACGGGACACGGGTTAGAGAGGTGTCTGGTCCGGGGACACGGGTTAGAGAGGTGTCTGGTCTGGGGACACGGGTTAGAGAGGTGTCTGGTCCGGGGACGGGACACGGGTTAGAGAGGTGTCTGGTCCGGGGACGGGACACGGGTTAGAGAGGTGTCTGGTCCGGAGACGGGACACGGGTTAGAGAGGTGTTTGGTCCGGGGACGGGACACGGGTTAGAGAGGTGTCTGGTCCGGGGACGGGACACGGGTTAGAGAGGTGTCTGGTCCGGAGACGGGACACGGGTTAGAGAGATGTCTGGTCCGGGGACACGGGTTATAGAGGTGTCTGGTCCGGGGATACGGGTTAGAGGTGTTTGGTCCGGGGACACGGGTTAGAGAGGTGTCTGGCCCGGGGACGGGACACGGGTTAGAGAGGTGTCTGGTCCGGGGACACGGGTTAGAGAGGTGTCTGGTCCGGAGACGGGACACGGGTTAGAGAGGTGTTTGGTCCGGGGACGGGACACGGGTTAGAGAGGTGTCTGGTCCGGGGACGGGACAGGGGTAGAGAGGTGTCTGGTTCGGAGACGGGACACGGGTTAGAGAGGTGTCTGGTCCGGGGACGGGACAGGGGTTAGAGAGGTGTTTGGTCCGGGGACACGGGTTAGAGAGGTGTCTGGCCCGGGGACGGGACACGGGTTAGAGAGGTGTCTGGTCCGGGGACACGGGTTAGAGAGGTGTCTGGTCCGGAGACGGGACACGGGTTAGAGAGGTGTTTGGTCCGGGGACGGGACACGGGTTAGAGAGGTGTCTGGTCCGGGGACGGGACAGGGGTAGAGAGGTGTCTGGTCCGGAGACGGGACACGGGTTAGGGAGGTGTCTGGTCCGGGGACGGGACACGGGTTAGAGAGTTGTCTGGTCCGGGGACACGGGTTAGAGAGGTGTCTGGTCTGGGGACGGGACACGGGTTAGAGAGGTGTCTGGTCCGGGGACACGGGTTAGAGAGTTGTCTGGGCCGGGTACACGGGTTAGAGAGGTGTCTGGTCCGGAGACGGGACACGGGTTAGAGAGGTGTCTGGTCCGGGGACGGGACACGGGTTAGAGAGTTGTCTGGTCCGGGGACGGGACACGGGTTAGAGAGGTGTCTGGTCCGGAGACGGGACACGGGTTAGAGAGGTGGCTGGTCCGGAGACGGGACACGGGTTAGAGAGGTGTCTGGTCCGGGGACACGGGTTAGAGATGTGTCTGGTCCGGAGACACGGGTTAGAGGGGTGTTTGGTCCGGGGACACGGGTTAGAGAGGTGTCTGGTCCGGGGACACGGGTTAGAGAGGTGTCTGGTCCGGGGACGGGACACGGGTTAGAGAGGTGTCTGGTCCGGGAACACGGGTTAGAGAGGTGTTTGGTCCGGGGACGGGACACGGGTTAGAGAGGTGTCTGGTCCGGAGACGGGACACGGGTTAGAGAGGTGTCTGGTCCGGGGACACGGGTTAGAGAGGTGTCTGGTCCGGAGACACGGGTTAGAGAGGTGTTTGGTCCGGGGACACGGGTTAGAGAGGTGTCTGGTCCTGGGACACGGGTTAGAGAGGTGTCTTGGTCCGGGGACACGGGTTAGAGAGGTGTCTGGTCCGGAGACACGGGTTAGAGAGGTGTTTGGTCCGGGGACACGTGTTAGAGAGGTGTCTGGTCCGGGGACACGGGTTAGAAAGGTGTCTGGTCCGGGGACGGGACACGGGTTAGAGGTGTCTGGTCCGGGGACACGGGTTAGAGAGGTGTTTGGTCCGGGGACGGGACACGGGTTAGAGAGGTGTCTGGTCCGGAGACGGGACACGGGTTAGAGAGGTGTCTGGTCCGGGGACACGGGTTAGAGAGGTGTCTGGTCCGGAGACACGGGTTAGAGAGGTGTTTGGTCCGGGGACACGGGTTAGAGAGGTGTCTGGTCCGGGGACACGGGTTAGAGAGGTGTCTTGGTCCGGGGACACGGGTTAGAGAGGTGTATGGTCCTGAGACACGGGTTAGAGAGGTGTTTGGTCCGGGGACACGGGTTAGAGAGGTGTCTGGTCCGGGGACACGGGTTAGAGAGGTGTCTGGTCCGGAGACACGGGTTAGAGAGGTGCCTGGTCCGGGGACACGGGTTAGAGAGGTGTCTGGTCCGGGGACACGGGTTAGAGAGGTGTCTGGTCCGGGGACGGGACACGGGTTAGAGAGGTGTCTGGTCCGGAGACGGGACACGGGTTAGAGAGGTGTCTGGTCCGGGGACGGGACACGGGTTAGAGAGGTGTCTGGTCCGGGGACACGGGTTAGAGAGGTGTCTGGTCCGGGGACACGGGTTAGAGAGGTGTCTGGTCCGGGGACACGGGTTAGAGAGGTGTCTGGTCCGGGGACACGGGTTAGAGAGGTGTCTGGTCCGGGGACGGGACACCGGTTAGAGAGGTGTCTGGTCCGGGGACGAAGCAGAAGTCCGTGTTGGTCGTCCAAAACGGTGCAATAATAACGTCACAAGCCATATGTAAGCGTCAGCTGGCAGTTCAAGAGAAGATCCCATTTCACAACCTTAGCCTTCTAACCTTCTAACCTTCTAACCATTAGCCGCAGGCGAAGATGGTTGTTCAATGGCGTCAGTCGGTGGGCGGGCCTCCCTCCCGCCCCACCTGCAGCCTTCCTCCCTCACCCCAACCCACCAGCACTGCCGTCGACTGCTGAGCGGCGCAGTCTGTCGGTCCAGGCGGCTGCTGAGCCGGCACCGGCTGCCGGCCCCAGGTGGCGGGGCCGCTCCGTCAGCCGCTCTGTGCTGAGCTGCCGACGGGCTGCCGGCTCCCACAGACGGCCTGCAGCACACCACAGGTCAGTCATCGTGCCGGGAGGGCCCCAGAGCGCCGGCTTTTGGTGCTGCCACCAGTGAGCACGGACCAGGTAACGAGGAGTCTCCGCTCTGTCACCGTGACAGACAGACCGATATGTGAACAACATTGGAAGTCAACAGGTCGCAGCACTCTCAGCTCAGAAAAGAAAGAGTGCATATCAAGGTTAACATCAAATAAGTATTACTATTGTGTAGGAATTATCTACACTGCTGAATCAAATATTACATCATGAATGTACCAGTCCCTTTTAACTGATACTAATCGACACCTTGCTGAACGATACACACATACCTATCCCCGCTTTAAAACAGAGGTCAGGTGTTTCGCACCGGAAGCGGAGTCCCACATTTGAACCGGGATCAGATTCCCACCTATGAACCAGAAACGGACGCCTCACCTTTGAACCAGAAACGGACGCCTCACCTTTGAACCGGAAACTGACGCCTCACCTTTGAACCGGACGCAGGCGTGCAGCGTGACGACCAGCTTGGTGACGAGGTTGAGCGGGGCGGGCGGCGCCCTGCTCCGGCTCAGACCTCCGATCAGCTGCGCCAGCTCAAACTTCCACTCCGTCTCCGACTCTGTCTGCAACACACCAGCAGCAAGGTCCACTCGCAGCTGAACCCACTCTCACGGGGCAGCACAAACGGTGCAAATATAATGGAATCAATTATGCTCGAAGTGAATAGTCATGCAGCAATCGCCGTTTCAATGTAAGGTCTATTTTCGTGAGTTATAACTACGGCGAGCACAGTATCACGAGATCATCTTTCGAATTCAAATGAATTTCATCGAATGAATGTATGAGACAGCACATAAGCGCTAGAACAGCTGAGTATGAAGGGCAACATAATACCGAAGTCGCTACAGTTCATGTCCTCCAAAGGCGGTTAATGAGACAGCACCACGACCAGGCACTTCATCAGCTAACACCGGGCATGTACCACGCCGCAGTGACCTGTCTGGCTGACCTGGCTGCGTCGGCAGGTGTCGGTCAACATGGCCACCAGCAGGCCGGTCAGCACCACGGCCGTCAGCAGCAGGTACAGCGCCATCACCAGCTTCAGCAGCCCCGCCGACCAGGCAGGGTGCGTCACTGGGGGAGGGAGCTGGCTGTAGGAGGCCGCAAGACCCAGCAGAGAGAACAGCATCATCTCCAGCGTGTTCAGCGGACTCCGATCCGGCAGGTCTGTAGGCGGAGCAGAGGGAAGGCACGGTAAGACGCTGCCTGGGAGCTGGGAACCATTCGATGGTTGATTTCAGTTGGAATCAGTGAGCTATCGGCGAGTGATGATACGACATAATATTCCGGAACTTCAATTTGTATCGGCAACAAATAAGGCCTCGTGCAACTATTCCACCCTATGATATAGCATGATCCTATACCGTAAATCACATAACTAAGGCACAGTATAGAAGTGACAGTATGCATTGCAGTATACTGCCCGTTAAGACACATGAAGCGGCCCTCACCTCTGGGCGGATACCCCATGCCGTCCTGCCGACTGACGCTGGGCATAGGACGCACAGGTGTGAAGATGGTCGTCACCTGCAGACTGAAGCCGCAAACGACGAGGAAGAGCAGCAAAAGAAACCTGGCAACACATAGAAAATAACATCAGATTCAGAGACCAAAGGACATGGAATGGAGAATAGCATCAGAAGTCCAGACAAAGAAGACTTTGTCACTGTGTACATTTGTCTCCTAACTTTAAAACCGTAATTGGTTTGCAAAATGGTAAGTTACTCTGGTCTGTGTTTTTTTTCCATTCACATATGATAATCATTGCAATGTAATTATATTGCTGTAAAGTTGCACGCTGTTTTTTTTTTCTTCTCACCGTCCAAAGTCAGCTATGACAGCTCTAAGCGTAATTGTCCATGGGCCGAACATATGGTGGAACGCCAGGAAATCAAGCAGTTGAACGCAGCCAAGAAGAAGCACAAATGCCAGAATCTGGTTTCTGATGTACCTGAAATGAAAGAACAGTACAGCTAGTATGTTTTGCCTCGCCATATGATAGGCTTTGTGATTCCAGGAAAGTATTTTTTTAACGCAATGAAAGGCAGTAGAAAGGGTAAAGTTTTATTTGTCACGGGGTTTATGAAGTAGAATGAAGTTTAACCTGACGAGGCTTATGAGTCTAAGAAAGCAAATGAATAAACTTCGCTTTTTACATCGGTCGGAACAATGTCAAAATCCGCGCAATTCAGCCGACTGGCATCGCTCATCTAGCTGCATAACCACATGACATTCTCGGCTCTCTCCCCGCTCCTGAGACTCACAGTGCCTCCTGACGGTCCCGCCCGGCAGCCAGAGCTGTCAGCGCCGCGCCGTGTACCACCAGAGCCGCGGCAGCCAGCCCGAGCTGCGCCAGCCGCAGCGGCCGCAGTCCACCGTTCTGCCGTCCACCAGTCAGCTCTGCCAGCAGCAGGCCAGCCAGCCACAGCAGCAACGCCAGCTCCAGCGGGCCGGCCAGCAGCGGCCTGCTGCGCCCAGCAGTCAGCAACAGCAGCAGCAGCAGCAGCAGCTGGGCGTGGGAGGCCAGCCGGGCGCCCAGCCGCACCAGTGGCACGCGGCCGCAGCGGGGGCCCACAGGGAGGGAGAGCAGCGCCCAGAGCGGAGGGCAGAGCAGGAGAGCGGCCAGAAGACCGGCGTCCCGCCACCGCGGCCAGGCGGACCGTCCGCCGCGCCACACATCAGAGAGGTGAGACTGTACCACCGGGTGGGCGATCACCTGAGAGGGCAGGGGGACATGCAGGGTCAGACATCCACGGTGTCGCCTGTGGAGGCACGGTCCCGTGGTGCCAGACGCCCACAGCTCTCAGTGACGGAGATAATATCGAACTGACGCCTGGGCCGTCACATGGTGCCAGCTGTGCCAACACTACACAATTGAGAGTCAGGCTTGCAAAAGGCCGACGAGCCACAGGTTTGGTACCATCCAAGACTAGTTCGCATTCTGAAAATATCTTGTCAAACACAAGTTTAATGGCATGCAATAGCAAGTAAATAGCACCTTTCAAACATCAAACATTATTAGTTAAGAGTTCCATGCACCATAACGTTTAGCGATAATTGCTATCACCGAAGCCGCACCTCTTTGTGCCTGAGCTGTATGAGCAGGTCGAGCAGCTCGGTTTGCTGCGGATCCACGGCGGCCAGCAGGGTGGCCGTCGAGCTGTGGCAGCTAGCCAGCGCCAGCAGCTCTGCCGTCATCGTCTGACAGAGGGCTGCAGCGTCCCGCAAGTCCCGGCCCACCTTCTCCTCTTCGTCCTGCGTATGGGACAGGAGAGGAGTCATATTCCGACACAGTGCAGGGATCTGACGCTACAACAAGTTTGCGATAACTCCCATCCTCCTGAAAGATAAGCTAGATACTTATCGGATCCAGACACCATAAACCAATGATCTGCATCAATCTCGAGCCTAACAATACTGATAAATCGCTCTTTTTGAATGATGACGCATCACCTAGAATTGCACTTAAAAACCTGCCTGGACTGATCCGCAATGCCCATCCTCGCGATTCCTGGCCTAGAGGCAACTGTCGCACATAATACAGATAAAGATACAGACTTGTATTAAGGTCGTCCACATGTGCCTGTGGCTATTATAACCTCTCGCCATAAGTTAAAAACACAGGAAACATGGTCAGAAAAAGCATACAATAAAATCACACAAGTAAAAACAAGAATAAAAAACACTGACACACGCGAACACATACACATACACCCATACAATCAGTCAACTAAAACCCGCCGGCATGACGGTAGAATCGCCGCGTCGGTCAGTCCGGTGCCCGCGGAGCGGCAGCGAGATGTCGCCGCACCTGGCGACGAAACAGCGGCACGGGCAGTCCTACAAGGTCGCGTGGCAGGGCGCTCTACAGCGCTGGTCCCCGGCAGGCAAAACGCCGCCGTCCCATCTCCGTGGTGACCGGGGAACAAACAACATGTGGTCCTGTCGCGTGGCCCGCTCGGTAGCGCGGGCCTCTGCCACGGTGGACAGACTCACAGCCAGCTGTTCAGGCTCGCCGCAGCAACGCACCTTGTGCGTGAGGCACAGTGTGTGGTTAGTGGCCATGCCCTCCGCACCGAGCCACCCCAGCCTCCCCAGCAGATCCGATACATGGTCGTACTTCCGTCGGCCAAAAATTACTCTAGCAGCATAGTTTATGATTTTCTGAAGCCGACAGAAGTTCCCCTTCTTGCCGTTACCGTATACCGAGATACAGTACCGGATCTGCGAGAAAACCAGGGCATTGATCAGCGCGGAGAGCACGGCCGTTGGCAGGTGCATCCTCAGATGCGATAGACCAGTCAAAACTCCGAAGCAGCGTTGTGTTACGGTAGAGACATGGCGGTTCCAGCATAACGAGCGGTCAAAGGTGATACCTGGGTTTTTGGCTTCTGAAATGGGGATTAAATCCTGATCGCGGAATTTTACTCTGATGTCATGTACAGTGCGCATATTTTGAGAGCTGCCCAGAAGCATCAGTTGGGTCTTGACGGCATTTACTTTTAGTTCATTTGCTTGAAACCAGTTATCAAGAGAGGCTAAGGCATCCTCCATGCAAATGACTACTCTGTGAATATCAGATTGACTATATTATAACATAAATATCATAACTGACGATTACAACGACGACCCACCACTAGTCCGTACATCCCGCCGCTCAACTAGTGGTGGGTTGACTCGCCTGTTTGGAGAGGTCGTCTCGCAGGACAGCTGCCAGCTTGGCCGCCGTGTAGACGGGCGCAGGTGAAGAGAGGACATAGTCCTCCAGTAGATGCTGCTGATTGCTCGCACTCACCAGCGTGAGGTCACGGATAAACTAGAAACGGAACAGCACCGCTGAATGCTTAGCAAAATACGTGTATTTGTTAAAGGGAGATAATCACCTTGTTCCACAAAAATGGAGTTAGCACCTGAAATCAATAGACGAGGCCAAAATATGATATAAATTCATCACATTTTGCATTAAACATTCCTACCGAAAGATATTGGCAGTTTCCTACTGATAAGCTATCCACGCTTATATCGGTCGGTACTCAGCAAGTACCCGAAAACGAATTGCGTAAATTAGCCTCCCTACGCATTGCTATTTATTATGAAGGTATGCAATATGTTTCCTGCACTCTATCTTTTGCGAATATGTGCCAAAATTTGTATGAACAATCAACAATCATTTGAAAAAGGTGCATTGAAATCGACAGTTTAGCTTGGCACCGGCCGGCCGGTGCCAAGCTAAACTACGGCGACCTATTTAGTGTCGGCGATTTGTTTACAAGTGCCCATTCAACAACGTTGAACAGATTGATGCAAAAGCGCCAGATGTTGCGCTTTCCAATAGTGGAGGGAAAATACCGATCATTAATTTTCCCAAACTTCCAACTTTGAATTAGGGAATAATTTTATTTAATTCTTAAATTTAGATCACAACATTTTAATTCCATAACAGTAGCCAAATAAGTTGTTGCTAACAAAATCAAAAGGTGATTTTCTCCCTTTAATAGGAAACTTTTCTTCTATTGTCGATTTACTTGCATGCAGAGTCAATAATTCGGGTCAGAATGGTACGCAGCTTAATTGGTGTAAACATTGTTCTCTTCGCCATTCAATGCCGCCCCGTGCTAAAATACGCCATAAACGCCATATAAGCCATATAAAGGCCGTTTAATCTCATCGGTGGTGTGCAAATGGGTGTTGAACCCACGGCAGCGACACAACTTCTAAACCCTACATTCACCCACCTTCTGATCGGCGAGCAGCGCGTGCGAGAAGCCACCTCTCTTCACGAGGTAGGTGGTGACGTCAGCGTGCCCTCCGGCCACTGCGAACCTGACCAGGCCGTCAGTGACATCACTCTCCCCCTCAGCGCCAGGAGGTGAGATGACGTCCAGCAGCAGCTGAACGGTGGGCAGGTGACCGCGCTGGACGGCACGCTGCAGCGCCGTCAGGCCCTCCTGGTGGGTGTCACTCAGAGATAAGGACGTGAGGCACGGAGGTTGGTTGTCGGTCAGAGATGACCGACAGAATAGCGGAACAATAAGTGTCCTCTTAGACCATTGTACTTAACCTTCACAACGCAAAGAATCTACATTTGAACATTCTTAAAAGGAAATAATTACATTTTCCCACACAAATGGAGTATCACTTGAAATCGACAGACGAGACCAAAATATATTGTACATTGATTACAGTTTGCATATAAACATTCCTACCGAAATATATTTCAAGTTAAAGTTGATAAGCGATCCACGCTTATAATGGTCGGTACTCCCAAGTACTTGGTAACGAACTTCGGTCACCACCAACATCCGGTATTGCTTTTTGACGAAATGGTATGGAAAATATGCCTTCCACTCTGTTTATCGTGATTGTGCCCTATTGCCCTTAAAAATCAACAAACATTGAATACAAAGGCAACCCAATTATCAGTTAACTTATGCACCCACCGATGACCTAGTTAGTGGTTGCGACCCTAAATTTGTGAAAATTGGCTCATGTATCTTCAACATTAGGAATTTTGCTTTGTTTGGTCTTTGGCGGTATATACCACTATGCTTAAAGGAAATAGTTCACCTTCAACATTGGTTTTAAACTGAGATAGCAGTTTTGTAGCCCGTGTTGGGAAACCCCTATCTGCAAGTTGTCTTGGCTGAACAGACTCTCCAGCCGGATATATTAGATTTTTTTGGCGAAGGAATGCGGTGATGGCGAAAGAACGTGGTGCTGGATCTAGCCCGGGCAGAGGCTATACCATCAGCCAATCAGCTTGTAGCTGGTGCTAGCAAGCGAACCGCCGGTCGCCGGTTGGCACATCTCTAATGCGAGTCTATCCTTACGCGACTACTTTCGAATATGATTGGCCGAACCATTTTTTACATTCGCGTGACGTCAGGACTCTGACTCAGAGAGTATGCATATAGTTTTGATAAACAATAATAATTTACGGCCTTCTGTCCTGAATCGACTCGATATAAGGCCATTTTTGACAATATAAAAATAAACTATTACAAAATATAATCAAATCGTGTTTGGGAAAATTTTCCAAGGTGAACTATTTCCTTTAAGCTTATCATTTAAAAGAAGCATTTTTCAAACAAAATCACCATGAAACAATGCAAAAATGGCAATGAAATCGTAAGTTAACGTAGCACCTAACGGCGGCCTATTTAGTGTCGGCAATTTGTTTCATTGACCAATCAGGGACGTTGTCACGCTTCTTGGCGCACTTACTTCATGTCTGGCCCTATGACTTGTTTACAAATCAACATTCAAACCAGAGATAGTGATGGATCATACTGTTCGTCACCATATATAAGTACACATTTTAATTTCCCAAAATGTAATTTTCGAAACATAAAAAGTTATGTCACCTTTAAATTGATATGCGATCACTTTGATACCATACATGTGTAGTACAATAATGCAGATAAACAAATCAAAAGATAATTATTTATTTTTAACGAACGAAATGTTTTACTTGTGAAACGGGGTCGGTGATATTGGGGCTTACAGGAAATAGTTCACCTTCAACATTAGTTTTAAACTGAGATAGCAGTTTTGTAGCCCGTGTTGGGAAACCCCTGTCTGCAAGTTTCCTTGACTGAAAAGACTCTCCAGCCGAATATATTTGAGTTTTTGGCGAAGGAATGCGGTGCTGGCGAAAGAATGTTGTACTGGTTCTAGCCCGGGCAGAGGCTATACCATCAGCCAATCAGCTTGCAGCTGGTGCTAGCGAGGGAACGCCGGCCGCCGGTTGGCACATCTCCAATGCGAGTTTATCTTTACGCAACTACTTTCGAATCTGATTGGCTGAACCATTTTTTACATTCGCGTGACGTCAGGACTCTGACTCAGAGAGTATGCATATAGTTTTGATAAACAATAAAAAATTACGGCCTTCTGTCCTGAATCGGCGCGATGTAAGGCTATTTTTGACAATATAAAAAGAAATTGTATTAAAAAATGTAATAAAATCGTGTTGGGTAAAACAATTCCAAGGTGAACTATTTCCTTTAAGGGTGCCACAGGGTTACTGATTGCTTAAAAATGGGGTTTAAAACCGAGATACTTATTTTGTAGAGCATGCAGGAGGACCGTGAGACCTGCCTTGATTTACTCCAAAACCAGTTATGCATGGGCGGAACCATGTATTTCGAGGCAGATCTGATCCTGTGTGCCCCACTGATCTGTAACATGCCGTACTGACGTTATCGGCGGCGGCGGCCGGCTCGGCGTCCTGCCGCAGCAGCAGCTCCGTCAGCTGAGTGTGGCCGTGTACGGCCGACAGGTGGAGCGGGGTGCTGCCGTGACCGACCGCCGCCGCCAGCTGACCGCCCCGCCAGCTGAGCAGCAGGGTCACCACAGACACGTGGCCGCCGATACAGGCCAGCTGCAGCGGAGTGTACTCCTGGGAACAACCCGTGTCACTGTCATGACGCGCATCACCACAAGATCACAACAACACAGCTAACTTTAAACAGCACCAAGGTTTCAAGATGTTTGTATTAAAATAGACTGGAGTTTATCAACCTAACGGATTGCCACTTGGCGCTGCACCAGTACTCACGGTCGGCGTCGTGACGGGGTCGACCGGAGCGGTGCCGGAGCTGTTGAGCAGCAGTCGCACCGTGTCCTCGTGTCCGGCCAGCGCCGCCAGGTGGAGCGGGGTCAGCTGGGACTCGGCAGCCAGTACCGGCGGCAGCAGCAGCAGCACGGACGAGCCGCCGTCACCATCCTCTTCCACAGGCTCAGATGGCAGCGTGGCCGGCACGTACTGCAGCAGCTCCCACACAATGTCTGCGGAGGGTACCGATACAGGTCAGCAGGATTCCTACAGGCAGAAGAATGCGAGTAGCAGCACAACTCGCATTGATGTCACACTTATCGATTGGAAATGATCCGTGACAGTCTCAACGACCGGTGCACCATCCTCCCCTCCATTAAAGGCGACGGGCTTACTTATCATCAGGTAATCAAATTCAGCCGGCACATTTAAATGTAAATAATACAGCGCGTCATTCTAAACCCGTTTAGCTGCTCGAAATATCTTTCGGCCGTGATAGGTAAGATGCTCACCTATTTCTCCGTAGTAGGCGGCTATGTGGAGAGCGCTGAGGCCCGTCTTCCTGCTGGCGGACTGCATGGAGATATTCAGCGCTCGCAGTTGGGCCAGAACAGCGCTGTGGCCCCGGCAAGTCGCCAGGTGAACACAGGTGAAACCCAGCTGAAATGCAAGCCAGTCTATGGTTAGCCGAACGGAACTATGACCACTCTAACTAACCACCAGGGTGGCAAACAAAAACATTAAAGGAAATAGTTCACCTTCAACATTAGTTTTAAACTGAGATAGCAGTTGTGTAGCCCGTGTTGGGAAACCCCTATCTGCGAGTTTTCCTGACTGAAAAGACTCTCCAGCCGAATATATTGGACTTTTTGGCGAAGGAATGCGGTGTTGGTGAAAGAATGTGGTGCTGGATCTAGCCCGGGCAGAGGCTATACCATCAGCCAATCAGCTTGCAGCTGGTGCTAGCAAGCGAATCGCCGGCCGCCGGTTGGCACATCTCCAATGCGAGTCTATCCTTACGCGAGTCTATCCTTACTTTCGAATCTGATTGACTGAACCATTTGTTTAATTCGCGCGACGTCAGGACTCTGACTCGGAGAGTATGCATACAGTTTTGATAAACAATAATAATTTACGGCCTTCTGTCCTAAATCGGCGCAATATAATGCCATTTTTGACAATATAAAAATAAATTGTATTAAAAAATATGATCAAATCGTGCTTGGGAAAATTTTCCAAGGTGAACTATTTCCTTCAACACTCACCATGAATTCATTTCAGAATCATCAACCTTGAGGAAATTATCACGACGTTCTTAAACTAAAATCTGCACAGAAATTTAGCACCATGGCGTTATTAACCATATGACACCATCAGCTGTTCCCCAATAATTGTCTATCTGTCCATTTGTGTAGAAATATATCGAACCTGGCGGATCTTACCTTATCCTCATCATTTGCGCTGGCCCCAGCGTCCAGTAGAACTCTGACCACCTCAGCGTGTCCCGTCTCGGCCGCCAGGTGCAGTGGTGTCGCGTCGTCCTTTTTGTTTCGAGACGACGTCACCATGGAGGCGTTGAACATGAGCAGTTCCCGAACGACGTCCACCGAGCCGTGCATGGCGGCCACGTGCGCACACGTGTTCCCGTCCTGTAATAACGCACGGTGTTATACGAGACTTATAGAATATAGAACACAGGAACTGAAAAGCTGCAATGCAGGATCTATCCGAACCTCTTGTCTGTCCTATAGCCACTTTCACTTGATGTTGTATAATATGGAGTCACTGTTCAAACAAACAGCGCGATGTACATTAATTGACTACTGCATAAGATCCGCAAATATGCGTATAACAAATAACAATCTATAATATTCATATAACCTTGTGGATGAGATCATCATGTTCTGAGTGATTAGCGTCTACCAACGCCGGATGAGTTGGATCAGGATGAACCGATTTCGACTTTGTTGGAATCATTACACTCCTCTTCAGGCTAAGCGCGACTACTTGTCAGTGTGTCGAAACATTCGTACGTTTACGGAACCAATAAGAGTTGCTGACATGGGTCGTACCTGGTCAGCGGAGTCGGGCAGCTCGGGACTGTACTTGAGCAGCAGTTTGACCACCTCGGCGTGGTCGTGTCGGGCGGCCAGCAGCACGGGCGTCTGTCCGGCGGCGTCACGGGCGGAGGTGTCGCTGCCGGCCTGCACCAGCGCACTGCAAACCTCCAGATGACCGGCTCCGGCCGACAGGTGCAGCGGGGTGCGACCATCCTGTGGACAGACCAGGGAGGATCACTTTAGAGCAGGTCAGACAAGTCACACCAGACCAAAAGCCAGATCAGACCATACAAGACATACGCAGGTAAGGCCAAAAACTGTCTTCAATACTGTCGATTCGGATTCAATAATCCGTAATTGCATTTCAAACACGATTAGAGCTTCCGAAACTCCAAATCATATCCAGCGTGACCGAACGCTGGCGCCACTAAGTTCATCTCATCACCACCACCCCAGCACAGACGACCCGCGTCTGACCTGGGCGGCGATATCTGCCGCAGCTCCATGCCGCTGCAGCAGGGACTCCACCAGGGCGGAGAACCCCTCGGCAGCCGCCAGGTGGAGGGCGGTGCGGCCGGCGGCGCAGCGGGCGTTCAGGAGGGCGGGACGACCCAGCAGCGTCTCACAGAGGGCCCCGTGACCGGCCGCCGCCGCCAGGTGCAGCGCAGTCCAGCCGGCACCGTCCAGAACGTCCAGTCTGTGCAAAGATCACGTCATTGGGTCAAACACCAAACATGGCGACGTGGCATCACAGATTCTCTCATCGTACAGTGGTAAATGTATGTGATGACACACGTTGTTTTTAGTGTTAAAAATCAGCATCTAAGAATAGCAATCTAGAGTAAACGTCACAAAAATGTCACTCAAGATCGTCACCAGTGGCAATAGTGTAGTGTCGGCTATAGTATCGGGCAACTGCCGGCCGTGTTTTCAGCGAAATCATGAGCGACAAGGAGACGCATCCCATGCGTACCTGGTTCCTCCGTTATCCATCAGTGTTTTGACGGTCTGTTGATGTCCCTCCTCCCGTACCTGGCTCCGTTATCCATCAGTGTTTTGACGGTCTGCTGATGTCCCTCCCGTACCTGGCTCCGTTGTCCATCAGTGTGTTGACGGTCTGCTGATGTCCCTCCCGTACCTGGCTCCGTTGTCCATCAGTGTGTTGACGGTCTGCTGATGTCCCTCCCGTACCTGGCTCCGTTGTCCATCAGTGTTTTCACGGTCTGCTGATGTCCCTCCCGTACCTGGTTCCTCCGTTATCCATCAGTGTTTTGACGGTCTGCTGATGTCCCTCCCGTACCTGGCTCCGTTGTCCATCAGTGTTTTGACGGTCTGTCGATGTCCCTCCTCCCGTACCTGGCTCCGTTGTCCATCAGTGTTTTGACGGTCTGCTGATGTCCCTCCCGTACCTGGTTCCTCCGTTATCCATCAGTGTTTTGACGGTCTGCTGATGTCCCTCCTCCCGTACCTGGCTCCGTTGTCCATCAGTGTTTTGACGGTCTGTCGATGTCCCTCCCGTACCTGGCTCCGTTGTCCATCAGTGTGTTGACGGTCTGCCGATGTCCCTCCCGTACCTGGCTCCGTTGTCCATCAGTGTGTTGACGGTCTGCCGATGTCCCTCCCGTACCTGGCTCCGTTGTCCATCAGTGTGTTGACGGTCTGCTGATGTCCCTCCCGTACCTGGCTCCGTTGTCCATCAGTGTGTTGACGGTCTGCTGATGTCCCTCCTCCCGTACCTGGTTCCTCCGTTATCCATCAGTGTGTTGACGGTCTGCTGATGTCCCTCCTCCCGTACCTGGCTCCGTTGTCCATCAGTGTTTTGACGGTCTGCTGATGTCCCTCCCGTACCTGGTTCCTCCGTTGTCCATCAGTGTTTTGACGGTCTGCCGATGTCCCTCCCGTACCTGGCTCCGTTGTCCATCAGTGTTTTGACGGTCTGCTGATGTCCCTCCCGTACCTGGCTCCGTTGTCCATCAGTGTGTTGACGGTCTGCCGATGTCCCTCCCGTACCTGGCTCCTCCGTTGTCCATCAGTGTGTTGACGGTCTGTTGATGTCCCTCCCGTACCTGGCTCCGTTGTCCATCAGTGTTTTGACGGTCTGCTGATGTCCCTCCCGTACCTGGCTCCGTTGTCCATCAGTGTTTTGACGGTCTGCTGATGTCTCTCCCGTACCTGGCTCCGTTGTCCATCAGTGTTTTGACGGTCTGCCGATGTCCCTCCCGTACCTGGCTCCGTTGTCCATCAGTGTTTTCACGGTCTGCTGATGTCCCTCCCGTACCTGGTTCCTCCGTTATCCATCAGTGTTTTGACGGTCTGCTGATGTCCCTCCTCCCGTACCTGGCTCCGTTGTCCATCAGTGTTTTCACGGTCTGCTGATGTCCCTCCCGTACCTGGCTCCGTTGTCCATCAGTGTTTTGACGGTCTGCCGATGTCCCTCCCGTACCTGGCTCCGTTGTCCATCAGTGTTTTCACGGTCTGCTGATGTCCCTCCCGTACCTGGTTCCTCCGTTATCCATCAGTGTGTTGACGGTCTGCTGATGTCTCTCCCGTACCTGGCTCCGTTGTCCATCAGTGTGTTGACGGTCTGTTGATGTCCCTCCCGTACCTGGCTCCGTTGTCCATCAGTGTTTTGACGGTCTGCTGATGTCCCTCCCGTACCTGGCTCCGTTGTCCATCAGTGTTTTGACGGTCTGCTGATGTCCCTCCCGTACCTGGCTCCGTTGTCCATCAGTGTGTTGACGGTCTGTCGATGTCCCTCCCGTACCTGGTTCCTCCGTTGTCCATCAGTGTGTTGACGGTCTGCTGATGTCCCTCCCGTACCTGGCTCCGTTGTCCATCAGTGTTTTGACGGTCTGCTGATGTCCCTCCCGTACCTGGCTCCGTTGTCCATCAGTGTTTTGACGGTCTGCTGATGTCCCTCCTCCCGTACCTGGCTCCGTTGTCCATCAGTGTTTTGACGGTCTGCTGATGTCCCTCCCGTACCTGGCTCCGTTGTCCATCAGTGTTTTGACGGTCTGCTGATGTCCCTCCCGTACCTGGTTCCTCCGTTATCCATCAGTGTTTTGACGGTCTGCTGATGTCCCTCCTCCCGTACCTGGCTCCGTTGTCCATCAGTGTGTTGACGGTCTGCTGATGTCCCTCCCGTACCTGGCTCCGTTGTCCATCAGTGTGTTGACGGTCTGCTGATGTCCCTCCCGTACCTGGTTCCTCCGTTGTCCATCAGTGTGTTGACGGTCTGCTGATGTCCCTCCCGTACCTGGCTCCGTTGTCCATCAGTGTTTTGACGGTCTGCTGATGTCCCTCCTCCCGTACCTGGCTCCGTTGTCCATCAGTGTTTTGACGGTCTGCTGATGTCCCTCCCGTACCTGGCTCCTCCGTTGTCCATCAGTGTTTTGACGGTCTGCCGATGTCCCTCCCGTACCTGGCTCCTCCGTTGTCCATCAGTGTTTTGACGGTCTGCTGATGTCCCTCCCGTACCTGGTTCCTCCGTTATCCATCAGTGTGTTGACGGTCTGCTGATGTCCCTCCCGTACCTGGCTCCGTTGTCCATCAGTGTGTTGACGGTCTGCTGATGTCCCTCCCGTACCTGGTTCCTCCGTTATCCATCAGTGTTTTGACGGTCTGCTGATGTCCCTCCTCCCGTACCTGGCTCCGTTGTCCATCAGTGTTTTGACGGTCTGCTGATGTCCCTCCCGTACCTGGCTCCGTTGTCCATCAGTGTGTTGACGGTCTGCTGATGTCCCTCCCGTACCTGGCTCCGTTGTCCATCAGTGTTTTGACGGTCTGCTGATGTCCCTCCTCCCGTACCTGGCTCCGTTGTCCATCAGTGTGTTGACGGTCTGCCGATGTCCCTCCCGTACCTGGCTCCTCCGTTGTCCATCAGTGTGTTGACGGTCTGTTGATGTCCCTCCCGTACCTGGCTCCGTTGTCCATCAGTGTTTTGACGGTCTGCTGATGTCCCTCCCGTACCTGGCTCCGTTGTCCATCAGTGTTTTGACGGTCTGTCGATGTCCCTCCCGTACCTGGCTCCTCCGTTGTCCATCAGTGTGTTGACGGTCTGTCGATGTCCCTCCCGTACCTGGCTCCTCCGTTGTCCATCAGTGTTTTGACGGTCTGTTGATGTCCCTCCCGTACCTGGCTCCGTTGTCCATCAGTGTTTTGACGGTCTGCTGATGTCCCTCCCGTACCTGGCTCCGTTGTCCATCAGTGTTTTGACGGTCTGCTGATGTCCCTCCCGTACCTGGCTCCGTTGTCCATCAGTGTTTTGACGGTCTGCTGATGTCCCTCCCGTACCTGGCTCCGTTGTCCATCAGTGTTTTGACGGTCTGCCGATGTCCCTCCCGTACCTGGCTCCGTTGTCCATCAGTGTTTTGACGGTCTGCTGATGCCCCTCCCGTGCGGCCACCATCAGACACGTGTCCCCGGCGGTCGTCTGTAAGTTCAGCACCGGAGCCACGACCGTAACCTGACAAACAAACAGGGCACGATTGGATGCGCCCGAGCAAAGCCCGAGCAAAGCCCGAGCAAAGCCCGAGCAAAGCCCGAGCAAAGCCCGAACAAAGCCCGAGCAAAGCCCGAGCAAAGCCCGAGCAAAGCCCGAGCAAAGCCCGAGCAAAGCCCGAGCAAAGCCCGAGCAAAGCCCGAGCAAAGCCCGAGCAAAGCCCGAGCAAAGCCCGAGCAAAGCCCGAGCAAAGCCCGAGCAAAGCCCGAGCAAAGCCCGAGCAAAGCCCGAGCAAAGCCCGAGCAAAGCCCGAGTAAAGCCCGAGCAAAGCCCGAGCAAAGCCCGAGCAAAGCCCGAGCAAAGCCCGAGCAAAGCCCGAGCAAAGCCCGAGCAAAGCCCGAGCAAAGCCCGAGCAAAGCCCGAACAAAGCCCGAGCAAAGCCCGAGCAAAGCCCGAGCAAAGCCCGAGCAAAGCCCGAGCAAAGCCCGAGCAAAGCCCGAGCAAAGCCCGAGCAAAGCCCGAGCAAAGCCCGAGCAAAGCCCGAGCAAAGCCCGAGCAAAGCCCGAGCAAAGCCCGAGCAAAGCCCGAGCAAAGCCCGAGCAAAGCCCGAGCAAAGCCCGAGAAAAGCCCGAGCAAAGCCCGAGCAAAGCCCGAGCAAAGCCCGAGCAAAGCCCGAGCAAAGCCCGAGCAAAGCCCGAGCAAAGCCCGAGCAAAGCCCGAGCAAAGCCCGAGCAAAGCCCGAGCAAAGCCCGAGCAAAGCCCGAGCAAAGCCCGAGCAAAGCCCGAGCAAAGCCCGAGCAAAGCCCGAGCAAAGCCCGAGCAAAGCCCGAGCAAAGAGCAAAGCCCGAGCAAAGCCCGAGCAAAGCCCGAGCAAAGCCCGAGCAAAGCCCGAGCAAAGCCCGAGCAAAGCCCGAGCAAAGCCCGAGCAAAGCCCGAGCAAAGCCCGAGCAAAGAGCAAAGCCCGAGCAAAGCCCGAGCAAAGCCCGAGCAAAGCCCGAGCAAAGAGCAAAGCCCGAGCAAAGCCCGAGCAAAGCCCGAGCAAAGCCCGAGCAAAGCCCGAGCAAAGCCCGAGCAAAGCCCGAGCAAAGCCCGAGCAAAGCCCGAGCAAAGCCCGAGCAAAGCCCGAGCAAAGCCCGAGCAAAGCCCGAGCAAAGCCCGAGCAAAGCCCGAGCAAAGCCCGAGCAAAGCCCGAGCAAAGCCCGAGCAAAGCCCGAGCAAAGCCCGAGCAAAGCCCGAGCAAAGCCCGAGCAAAGCCCGAGCAAAGCCCGAGCAAAGCCCGAGCAAAGCCCGAGCAAAGCCCGAGCAAAGCCCGAGCAAAGCCCGAGCAAAGCCCGAGCAAAGCCCGAGCAAAGCCCGAGCAAAGCCCGAGCAAAGCCCGAGCAAAGCCCGAGCAAAGCCCGAGCAAAGCCCGAGCAAAGCCCGAGCAAAGCCCGAGCAAAGCCCGAGCAAAGCCCGAGCAAAGCCCGAGCAAAGCCCGAGCAAAGCCCGAGCAAAGCCCGAGCAAAGCCCGAGCAAAGCCCGAGCAAAGCCCGAGCAAAGCCCGAGCAAAGCCCGAGCAAAGCCCGAGCAAAGCCCGAGCAAAGCCCGAGCAAAGCCCGAGCAAAGCAATGCATAACCAAGGAAACAAATTGAAATTGGAAAATATATATATGTAGCTTTGAATGGTTTTCGCGACCATGATTGGGATTGATAAACACAAAACAGAAATACAAATCTGCTCAGTGTTAAAGTTTCCTGAAACTCACCTGGTCCTTCAGGAGGGTCAGCATTTGCTCCAAAAGCTGACAATTGTTGCACCGAGCCACACAATGGAATGGTGACTCATGATTCTGAAACAGGTCGGCAAAGGCCATCAATAAATACACACAGCAGCATGCCAGACCGAGCTTATAGTATATGTTTGGGTACAACTTGTTCTCCGATTCAAAACAACAACTCAATTATCAATCAAGCAACCTAGTCAAAACAAGTGTTTCGTGTGTTAAGCCCGCCTGTGACGTCACTCACCAGTGACGTCACTCGGTCCAGTCTCGCTCCGCTGACACAGAGCAGCGTCAGTATATCCCCTGCCTCGCTGTCGCCCCCGCTCTCCCGCCGGCTGGCCGCGCAGTGGACCGGGGTCAGACCGGCGGCGTTCTCAGCGCTGAGGAGACGCTCGAGCCGCGACTCGCCGCCGGCAGAGTCGGCCGCGTGGCGTAACAGGGCCGTGATGACGTCACGGTGGCCGACGGAGCAGGCCAGGTGGAGCGGCGTGTTGCCGGACTAGAGAAGGGCGGAGACGTAGTCACGTGAGACCTTTACGTCACTGTGGTTAGTTTTAGGGTAATTGTTTAAATGAAGCTTGGCCGAGGAAACATGAACATTCAATTTTCAGCAGCATTACTTTTAATGTACTCAATGGAAGCAAATCCATTAATGATATTAACTAGTTAATAAAATCTGAAAATGGCGGAAGCATAAAATTCGTGTAAATGATACTAATACAATATAGCTCAGAAAAACGGATCATATTGCTCGTCACGCGACCCGATCTGATCCGACAACGTTCCACTGGCATCGTATGTCACGCTCTGACCTGGCATCACCTCGCTCCTGTCCTGACCTGGCACTGGGCGGCCGAGTCGGCTCCCTCCTCCAGCAGCAGCCGGCAGGTCTCCAGGTGACCCCGCTCTGTCGCCACATGAAGAGGTTGTAGTCCTGAGGTCACAGGAACACAGTCAGATAGCAGGTGACCACGCTCTGCGGCCACATGAAGAGGCTGTAGTCCTGAGGTCACATAACACAGTCAGATAGCAGGTGACCCCGCTCCGTCGCCACATGAAGAGGCTGTAGTCCTGAGGTCACAGGAACACAGTCAGATAGCAGGTGACCCCGCTCCGTCGCCACATGAAGAGGCTGTAGTCCTGGGGTCACAGTAACACAGTGCTGAGGTCACAGGAACACAGTGCTGAGGTCACAGGAACACACAGTCAGTGCTGAGCTGCCCCTCACGTCACGGCACCACACAGCCAAGCGACCAGGTGTAGAGGCTAGCGTCACTTGGTCGGTTGAAGTCGGCTGGCTCATCGCAGATCTCAACTAGAAGGGCGGGGAGTATTCAAGGATGTACCCTAATTGACATAACATAGCTGTGTTGATCTCAGAATCAAGGCAAAGTAAAAGGCATGTCATTATTAAATGTCATCAGACTGATGCAAGACAGTGCTGTCACAAGTACTCACAAGTTGAACATGCGGCCCGTTCAACCAACCTCTGTTGTCCGCGCCGTGTACGGACGCTCCGGATTTGAGCAGCGCCTGAACGCACTCGGCTCCGCCCGCACAGCCGGCCGCCAGGTGCAGAGGTGTCTCCTCTCGGGAGCCGCCTGCAGTCACAACGCGTTTGTAAATAGGCCTGGTCTATACAAACGGCTGTGTAGACACTGCAGTCACACAGCCGCAGGGTCACACGGGTGCACGACACTACACAGTGTCGCCTCATTTGAAACGTCCGATCACAAACCACAAAGCGGTTCGCAAATACAGCCGACAGTTATTTGGAAAGGCATTAAATAATTCAACTATTTATTCGTGGGATAGTTAACTCATCAAATAGCTCGATAAATTAACCCTCGCCCTACGAGGGGGGGGGGGCCTGACAGCCCCTCCTGAGGTTTTTCTTAAATAACTTTTTACACATGCGGCGCCGGCGCATCTTGCTGAAATTTCGGTAGCCGAGTTTACAACAATTATACGTATGCTGTAAAAATTTAATTTAAACTGGTTAAGTAGTTTGGGAGATAATCATGTTTTGATGACGTCATGTTAGTGGAAAAACTATAAATAATTGACAAATGGTAGCAAACCGAGTTTTGAAGGAAACTGCAAACGCAATTCAACAAAAATACAAAATGTAATTCTCTTTAAAATGGCAATCTCGGATTTGCACAATTTTGGGTTTTTGACCCCTAAATGAGAAGAAAAAAAATTTCTTTTTGTGTGAAAAATCCCCACAAAATCAAAATTTTCGAAGATGTGAGAAAAACCGGAATATTTGTGAGAGAACTGAGTATGGACAATCCCCATACCAAATTTCAAAGCAATATCTTCATTTTTGACTGAGTGATGGCTCCCTAAGTGTAAGGAACTCATGACATCATTTTTTTTAAATATCATATAAGATAATATAAGATAATCATATAAGATAATAATTTGTGCAATAACTTGCAATGAAGGCCTATGTATAACTCATTATGACTAGACACATTAAAAGCATGCACAAAACAAAATTGGAATTAAAATTAGCCAATTCTGTATTGAAGCGATTCAAATAAATTGTAACATCATAGAAGCCAACTAAACAATTTAATAACCGGATCCGAACAGTAGCAAAGCATCATTTGGACACTCACAATGCCCTGCTTTCAATGTATTATCATTAAAGCCCAGCCGCAGTCAATTTGTCTCCCGCTATAAAAATAATGTAAAATACGAATTCCGCAATCTACGGACTCCCGGTTGGCAGCCGGCCGGTCCTGACTGAACGGACTGAACGGGGAACGCTTGTTCTGTCTGGACAGCGGGCCTGGGTTTTCTCGGCCGTTAGACATAAAATATTATGAGGCCACATTCAACGGTCAAATTCTGTCATTGGAGAGCACCGATTGCTCATACAGTATGCAAAGTTTTCGCGTATCATTAATTTATACTTACGCAACAACTGTGATAGAACCGAAACTGGCTTACATGCGGATACGGTGGACCACCTTTTTGACTTATTTTCGCGGTAAAATTCGCTAAAATATGATAAATTTTCAACAACTGCCGTTCGGTACGTTTTCTAAGAATAATGTCTCACCGTTTTCCCCTTTGTCCTCCGTTTGTTCAATGCCACACTAATCGTGCGTGATACGCGCACACGCAGCCCGCTCACTCGACCCCGACTGACCCGCTGACCTTGGACCGTATAGCCTCAGGCGAGGATCAGTTCAGCTGACGGTGGCAAGGGCGCGCCCAGCTCTCTATATAGGTGGGGCATAATACCTGTCCTACCTCTCCGTTCCATCTGAGCTGCTGAACTCCTGAGCGGAGGACTTACCTCTCCGCTCCATCTGAGCTGCTGAACTCCTGAGCGGAGGACTTACCTCTCCGCTCCATCTGAGCTGCTGAACTCCTGATCAGAGGACTTACCTCTCCGCTCCATCTGAGCTGCTGAACTCCTGAGCAGAGGACTTACCTCTCCGCTCCATCTGAGCTGCTGAACTCCTGAGCAGAGCACTTACCTCTCCGCTCCATCTGAGCTGCTGAACTCCTGAGCAGAGGACTTACCTCTCCGCTCCATCTGAGCTGCTGAACTCCTGAGCAGAGCACTTACCTCTCCGTTCCATCTGAGCTGCTGAACTCCTGAGCTTACCTCCCCGCTCCATCTGAGCTGCTGAACTCCTGAGCGGAGGACTTACCTCTCCGCTCCATCTGAGCTGCTGAACCCTGAACAGAGAACTTACCTCTCCGCTCCATCTGAGCTGCTGAACTCCTGAACAGAGGACTTAACTCTCCGCTCCATCTGAGCTGCTGAACTCCTGAGCAGAGGACCTACCTCTCCGCTCCATCTGAGCTGCTGAACTCCTGAGCAGAGGACTTACCTCTCCCCTCCATTTGAGCTGCTAAACTCCTGAGCGGAGGACTTACCTCTCCGCTCCATCTGAGCTGCTGAATTCCTGAGCTTACCTCTCCGCTCCATCTGAGCTGCTGAACTCCTGAGCAGAGCACTTACCTCTCCGCTCCATCTGAGCTGCTGAACTCCTGAGCAGGACTTACCTCTCCGCTCCATTTGAGCTGCTGAACTCCTGAGCAGAGCACCTACCTCTCCGCTTCATCTGAGCTGCTGAACTCCTGAGCAGAGGACTTACCTCTCCGCTCCATCTGAGCTGCTGAACTCCTGAGCAGAGGACCTACCTCTCCGCTCCATCTGATCTGCTGAACTCCTGAGCAGAGGACCTACCTCTCCGCTCCATCTGAGCTGCTGAACTCCTGAGCAGAGCACTTACCTCTCCGCTCCATCTGAGCTGCTGAACTCCTGAGCAGAGGACCTACCTCTCCGCTCCATCTGAGCTGCTGAACTCCTGAGCAGAGGACTTACCTCTCCGCTCCATCTGAGCTGCTGAACTCCTGAGCAGAGGAATTACCAAGTCCTCTCCATCTGAGCTGCTGAACTCCTGAGCAGAGGACTTACCTCTCCGCTCCATCTGAGCTGCTGAACTCCTGAGCGGAGGACTTACCTCTCTGCTCCATCTGAGCTGCTGCACTCCTGAGCAGAGGACCTACCTCTCCGCTCCATCTGAGCTGCTGAACTCCTGAGCAGAGGACTTACCTCTCCGCTCCATCTGAGCTGCTGAACTCCTGAGCAGAGGACCTACCTCTCCGCTCCATCTGAGCTGCTGAACTCCTGAGCAGAGGACTTACATCTCCGCTCCATCTGAGCTGCTGAACTCCTGAGCAGAGGACCCACCTCTCCGCTCCATCTGAGCTGCTGAACTCCTGAGCAGAGGACTTACCTCTCCGCTCCATCTGAGCTGCTGAACTCCTGAGCAGAGGACCTACCTCTCCGCTCCATCTGAGCTGCTGAACTCCTGAGCAGAGGACTTACCTCTCCGCTCCATCTGAGCTGCTGAACTCCTGAGCAGAGGACCTACCTCTCCGCTCCATCTGAGCTGCTGAACTCCTGAGCAGAGGACTTACCTCTCCGCTCCATCTGAGCTGCTGAACTCCTGAGCAGAGGAATTACCAAGTCCTCTCCATCTGAGCTGCTGAACTCCTGAGCAGAGGACATACCTCTCCGCTCCATCTGAGCTGCTGAACTCCTGAGCAGAGGACTTACCTCTCCGCTCCATCTGAGCTGCTGAACTCCTGAGCAGAGCACTTACCTCTCCGCTCCATCTGAGCTGCTGAACTCCTGAGCAGAGGACTTACCTCTCCGCTCCATCTGAGCTGCTGAACTCCTGAGCAGAGGACTTACCTCTCCGCTCCATCTGAGCTGCTGAACTCCTGAGCAGAGCACTTACCTCTCCGCTCCATCTGAGCTGCTGAACTCCTGAGCAGAGGACTTACCTCTCCCCTCCATCTGAGCTGCTGAACTCCTGAGCAGAGGACCTACCTCTCCGCTCCATCTGAGCTGCTGAACTCCTGAGCAGAGGACTTACCTCTCCGCTCCATCTGAGCTGCTGAACTCCTGAGCAGAGGAATTACCAAGTCCTCTCCATCTGAGCTGCTGAACTCCTGAGCAGAGGACTTACCTCTCCGCTCCATCTGAGCTGCTGAACTCCTGAGCGGAGGACTTACCTCTCCGCTCCATCTGAGCTGCTGAACTCCTGAGCGGAGGACTTACCTCTCCGCTCCATCTGAGCTGCTGAACTCCTGAGCAGAGGACTTACCTCTCCGCTCCATCTGAGCTGCTGAACTCCTGAGCAGAGGAATTACCAAGTCCTCTCCATCTGAGCTGCTGAACTCCTGAGCAGAGGACTTACCTCTCCGCTCCATCTGAGCTGCTGAACTCCTGAGCAGAGGACCTACCTCTCCGCTCCATCTGAGCTGCTGAACTCCTGAGCAGAGGACTTACCTCTCCGCTCCATCTGAGCTGCTGAACTCCTGAGCAGAGGACCTACCTCACCGCTCCATCTGAGCTGCTGAACTCCTGAGCAGAGGACTTACCTCTCCGCTCCATCTGAGCTGCTGAACTCCTGAGCGGAGGACATACCTCTCCGCTCCATCTGAGCTGCTGAACTCCTGAGCAGAGGACTTACCTCTCCGCTCCATCTGAGCTGCTGAACTCCTGAGCAGAGGAATTACCAAGTCCTCTCCATCTGAGCTGCTGAACTCCTGAGCAGAGGACTTACCTCTCCGCTCCATCTGAGCTGCTGAACTCCTGAGCAGAGGACTTACCTCTCCGCTCCATCTGAGCTGCTGAACTCCTGAGCAGAGCACTTACCTCTCCGCTCCATCTGAGCTGCTGAACTCCTGAGCAGAGCACTTACCTCTCCGCTCCATCTGAGCTGCTGAACTCCTGAGCAGAGGACTTACCTCTCCGCTCCATCTGAGCTGCTGATCTCCTGAGCAGAGCACTTACCTCTCCGCTCCATCTGAGCTGCTGAACTCCTGAGCGGAGGATTTACCTCTCCGCTCCATCTGAGCTGCTGAACTCCTGAGCGAAGGACTTACCTATCCGCTCCATCTGAGCTGCTGAACTCCTGAGCAGAGGACTTACCACTCCGCTCCATCTGAGCTGCTGAACTCCTGAGCCTCTGCTCAGGAGTTCAGCACTTACCTCTCCGCTCCATCTGGGCCCCGTGACCGAGAAGAGCCTCCACGGCAGATGCCTGGCCGGTCCGTGCCGACAGATGAAGAGACGTTAGCGCGTCCTGTCAAGAGACCAACACACTGCCACTGACCGGCAATACCGTAACCGGCCAGAGACGATTCACAACCTGTGGTTAGGCGAAAACGTTTGAACGCATCAGCTGGTAATGGTTAGCTTTTCGCAGTAAATGTTTCAGACCATATCATAACTTTTATTATTATCAAGGTTCATTGACATTGAGTGAAGATTGATGCTACTTTCGATTCACGCATAACGCTATGGTGGAGTCCTGACTACGCTCCTGCCCTCAACACTAGCCTGATGCCTGTTCACGGTCACCTGCGGTTCGGCGGTTTCCAGCAGGCTCTAGCCCCGCCCCTTTCCTCATGCGTCATCACAAGCAGGCGTCTCTTGAACACTGAATGGCGCGACACGCCACTTCACGTGGCATTTCATCCTGCGGTTGCTTCGTACCGACCGCCGGAACCGCAGCCAACCGCAACCGTGTGACGTCATACCGTTCACCCCATCCCCACTTTTAGTTACCCCCCCCCCCCCCCTCCCCTGCTGCCGACCACTGCTGACCGCCGAACCGAAGCCACCCGCAGGGCCCGTGAACAGGCATCAGGCCTCACTTCTGACCGGTCATCCAGACATTGGACCTGTTCCCGTGGCGCCTCTAACCTCCTCCAAGTTGCTCCAACTTGCAACTGTCGTATCCATTGCACAGGCAGTTGCAAGTTGGAGCAACTTGGAGCAACTTGGAGGAGGTTAGAGGAGGTTAGAGGCGCCACGGGAACAGGCCGTTTAATATAAGTACTCTGATCGAGACCACGTGCGTTCCGCGCAGGGCCACCATAGCTGAGCGGTGCCAAGATTCGACCAACGCGGCGCCCGGCGAAACACCGCGTCGCTGTTTTTTTCCCTCCACTTTTGGCTTAATGTAACGAAACGTATGCACGCAAATTACGATTTTGTCTGAAACGTGTGTGTACTGCGAACAGTTGGCATATACCAGATGTTGCGTGTCAAAGTCATCGACGATAAAAAAAAACGGGCTACCGGGCAGCTTGCTAATAAATAACAGTATACCGCGAGCTTCTGACCAATATAGAAATCACACCTTGTGAATGCTCTCATTGCATAATATATAATAATATAATATACAATTATTATTTACTATTGTATTTATTACTATTATTATTACTATTTACTAAATACTATTATAATTATTGTGTACGTATCTTTGTTACGTTCGGTGCAATGAAGGTGTCAACATCCATAGCTTTTACGTTCAATAATTTGGTTTCCCCATCATTGCTGGCAAATCTCTGCACTGGGTACAACTTAATCATATTAAAACCAGTGCATCAACTTTGGTCATCAGAATAACATGCCATAGGGTAAAATTTGACATACTAATTAAATGGTTGAAAAGGCTCCACAATCTCGTCAAGAGGAGATGGTGCCTCACCCGGGAAGTGGTATCCACCAGTTCTCCACTCTGAATCAGAGCCGCGATTACCGGCCCGTGACCTGCCAGCGCCGCCTGGTGGATGGCGCGTAAACCAGCCTGAAAACACAGACACAACCGGGAATCGATCCTAACCAACAGCACGCCTACAGCTACATATCAGCATCATACACGAACTGGGAACGATCCAAAGGAATCACATCCTCGCATTTGTTGTTTGTTATAATCAAAAGTTGTATAAAATCAGTTTCAAAATAGAAAGCTAATTTTGAAATACAAAACTCGTCAATAATAAAAACTTATATTTTTTATCTGTTTCCCGTTGGTGATAGCCCGTCTGATTCACACACTTTCACAGGAAGACTGGAATTGATCATGATAACATGCCACGCAGCATCACAAGTAAAATATACTCTGATTCCCGGGTGGCGATAGCAGAGGTAGATAGGGTAACAGCTGACTTCCACTCAAGAAGCTGGAGGAGCAAAAGCGTGATTGTGTTCCCCTATACAATTTTGAAAGAGGCAACTTAGAAGGGAGCTCGCCGTAGGGCAGAGTTTTCCTAGCTACCGCCTGTTTGAAAATGAGTAGGCTGTACCGCAATCCTTTGTGTCGTGCGGCGCAGTCTACCACTGTTTTAATGCGTCTAACACCACGATGCAGTCTCCAGATGTAATGATATTCATTGTTATCCCTGGAAAACAGGCAGTCTGCAGTCTGCACAAGGGCGAATCCAGCCGGCCGTTTTGGTTTTGGAAGGGGGGCACCAGTTTGAGCGGACCTTACCTAGGTACCCCCAATTTCGAATTTCTCACTGGATTTGAGCCACTTTATTTTGCAACCACACGATTTCTAATGATTTGTGTTTTTTAAAGCTTTCCGACCTTTTGGGATATCGAAAAACCTATGTTTTCCTTCCAGACTGCAAGGAAAAAAACATGAAAAATGTGTGCTGAATCAAGCCGGCTTTGCTCTTAAGAGCAAGGACGGATCCATCCGTTCGTCTTCGGGCCAACTACTTTTTGCTACAAGGTTCGACGACCCTTGCCAAAAAACAAGAGTATTTGAGTATTTGAGAGATTTGAATAGTTGTTTTGCGGTCAAGGAAAACAAATGTTAGTGGAAAGAAGCTAACATAGAAATTTAAAACAGAACTTGGAGCATCAAATAAATGGTAGTTTTCTTCAGAATTTCTAGCTCCGAATCTCGGATAGTAAACCGAGGGGAGGGTCCGACAGGAAAAATGAATACACATTTCGCTGCACAAGTGTTTGTCGTTGTTATCTGTTGCGCGCCGATAAAAAAGAGCTAAAGGCGAGGACGTCAAACATGATCGAACCAGTCACACTTCCGCCATTCAAAACAATAATACATATGACCCATTCATGGCGTCAAATTAAATATGCATTTCAAGAAACTTTAGCTACCTATCTATGCACCGCATACGGATAGGATGATCAAATTCCGTTGCAAGATTCTTGAAAAAATATGTCCTTGCTCCCGGACCTCGAGGCCATTTGCGCATCTCGGCGGGCGCATAGATACAACACACGCAGACGAAGTAACCAATACTTACTACGGTGAACGCTGCATTTCTTATATTACTGCCATACAGTCGATGGCACAAACCTGCGGCAGCCAGCCAGGCAGCGGCAGCCTGAAATAATCTAGCTGGCGACTTCCCGATCGCGCAAACAAGTCAACGACTTCGCTGACGGATTACATTATAATGTCATCTGTATAGGTCAGACCTATAGGTCTCGCGGTGGGCTTCGCACATGATCAGCGCCTCCACTCGGAGCTCGGTCATTGTCGCTCGGAGAGAGGATAAAGTCTTCTCCAATCTTACTGAACACCCTCTCCGCGTCCGCCGTCGTAACCGAAAGGACAGCAAGGACCTACAGGACAAAGGATGGATTTGGACCGATTGTTCTATTGTAGACTTGCTTGACCGAAATGGTGCTGGATAGAAATAATGCAATAAGGACACTTGTAAACGTTATAATTGTTAAACTGATAAATTACCCCTCGCCTTGGTGGGGGTCATTTGTCATTTCGACCCTCCCCCTGCAGTTTTTTTAGAATAGCGGAAAAACAGCGGCGCGCAGCGCCGCCCAATTTGGCCAAATTTGCCCAGTACCGTTCTAAAAACACAAATATAGCATGTATTAGACTTCACGTCTTGGGTGGGTGGGGGGTGGGGGTGGGTGGGGGACATAGTTTGGCCCCCTTGAACGGTCTTGGGGGGGACATGGTCCCATTGCCCCCCCCCCCAGGATCCGCCTCTGAGTCCGCACAGCAACAGTTCATGCTGTCCAGCACAGTAAACCATTTCATTTGAAGTAGCCATCACCAAGTTGCAATCCCCAGTCCACCTATCCGGCATGTGCACGTACGCCTATTTAATAATGAACTAAATGCAGTGCCAGGCAGGGATGTAGGAATGTCACATAAAGCGTGTGTGTGTGTGTGGGGGGGGGGGGGGGGGGGGCAGTGCAACTTTGATCTCGTCTTGAGAGAAACCCAACCCCCAACTCCCTATGGAATATTTATTTGCAGATTTGGGCTCTCCTCGTTTTGGCGAACCTTTTGCTATCAACAAATGTTCTCAGCAAGCAAAACAAAATATTTTAGCAAAACAAAATGCCGAAAAGTGAAGGGCCTGACACCATAAGTGTCAATTGCCTGGCACTTATGGTGCCAGGCAATTGACAATGCACTTGAGATTTTCCTGACGGCCATTGCGATTATCAATCCATGGTATAGTATGTATGTATATAGTACAATTGCATTGGATATTTTTTGTTTAATTCATAGGAAATAGAAGACAAGAACAAAACAGTCCGCATGCCAATAAAATGACCTCAAGCTCTGTGGATAAATTATATTTATCTGATTTATCTGTGGATAAATTATATTTCTCCGATTTCTCCGTGGATAAATTATATGTATCTGCTTTATCTGTGTAGAAATGAGATCTAACTAATGTCAACGCGGAGAAGCACAAACATTGTAATACAAGACATATAAGCAGGGAAGTTACCAGATTAAAGTACGAATCAATCATTGTGAGAATATTAAAGGGAATAGGTCACCTTGAAAGTTGTCTTGAAATTCAACCATACGGTGCATCTTGAGCTCAAAACTACGAATATGACTTTGGTTTGGACAACTGATGGATATATGTGGAGAAAGAAGTAAGTTTCTCTTTGCATTTCAAGATAAATCGTACGATAGCAGCTGGCGTTCTGGCTCCGCCCCGCTCCGCCTGACGCCAAGTACAGTCTCTGACGGGGCCGCCGCGCCGCCCGGACGGCTGAGCGGATATTAACGAGGCGTTGTGATCAGATACTACGTTCCAGAGAGTGTACCTGCCTCCGGCGGCGAGCGTTCATATCCCGATCGTGGCTCGGAACAGCGGACATGAAACCGGGCCCACTAGTCCTGTGTCGAAATTACTTAACGTAGGGAGGTAATCCTTTCACCACAACCCATTTTTAGATCTGCTCTACAAATCTGCTATCTGAGTCCAAAACCCCATGTTGAAGGTGAACTATTCCCTTTAATGTTCTGTAGAGGGTAGCGAGGGAACTGATAGAAGAGATGTTTCCTAACAGCACCACGAGATTGGCTGACAAGGTTGCGCGATACCGCCAGTAATGGCGTCTTATATGGCTGGGTGCCCGTGCGCCTGTAATCTGCAGGCACTGCCGTCTTGCCCCCCCCCCCTCCCCTAACGAAAACACGATCCGCCGTCACTGAGCATTAGTTCTGACAACCACCGCATGACAACCACCGCATGACAACCACCGCATGACAACCACCGCATGACAGCCACCGCATGACAGCCACCGCATGACAGCCACCGCATGACAGCCACCGCGTGACAACCACCGCATGACAGCCACCGCGTGACAACTACCGCATGACAACCACCGCATGACAGCCACCGCATGACAACCACCGCATGACAGCCACCGCGTGACAACCACCGCATGACAACCACCGCATGACAGCCACCGCGTGACAACCACCGCATGACAACCACCGCATGACAACCACCGCATGACAACCACCGCATGACAACCACCGCATGACAGCCACCGCATGACAACCACCGCATGACAGCCACCGCGTGACAACCACCGCATGACAACCACCGCATGACAACCACCGCATGACAACCACCGCATAACAGCCACCGCATGACAACCACCGCATGACAGCCACCGCGTGACAACCACCGCATGACAACCACCGCATGACAGCCACCGCGTGACAACCACCGCATGACAACCACCGCATGACTGTTGCAAGGCCACTTCGAATGCAAGGCAGTGCAGTCAACACTGACTCCCAATACGACTCTATGTGGCCGTCACCGGCTTAAGACAGTCATCAACCAGAGCTCCGGAGTCGACTACGATTCCGACTCTGACTCTGACTCTGACTCCGACTCCGACTCTGACTCCGACTCTGACTCCTGACCCGACTTCTTATTTCTGCTTAATGCTCCATTCTGTCTAATGCCAAGAGGTCAAGTGGTATACCACACCTTATTTGGCATCCGTAGCGGCAGTCCCTTCTTGATCGCTGCCACCACCGCTCCCGGGTGACCGCTACGAGCGGCGATGTGCAGCAGGGTGTCGCCATCTTTTGTTCTGTCCATTACTGAAGCTTTGAACATGTCCGCCAGGGCCTCCACCACAAGCGTGTAGCCGTGCTCCGCTGCCACGTGCAAGGCTGTTCGGTCTGTTGGGAAAGAAGAATAACATTGGAGGTCATTTTCTGGAGGATATTAAATCTTAAATGCAGGTACTACCGGCCCAGGTGCATTTGAAGTTCCAACGCATGAATGCTAACCTTAAAAATGATCGTGCTTAAAGGAAATAGTTCACCTTCAACATGGGGGTTTGAACTGAAATAGCAGTTTTGTAGCCCGTGTTGAGAAATCCCTATCTGCAGCTTTTCTTGGCTGAAAAGACTCCAGCCGAAGATATTTGACTTTTTGGCGAAGGAATGCGGCGCATATATGATATACCGTACCGTCTGAAAGTGCCAGCACTGCATGGAGCATGCGCAGACCAATTACGCACACCATAAAATTAATAGTTTACGACCTTCTGCCTTCCGTCCTGAATTGGCGCGATGTAGGACCATTTTTGAAGAAGAAAAAACCTGTATTAACAAATATAATAAAATCGTGTTCTGAAAAATTTCCGAAGGTGAACCACCTTTAAGTGCACAAAGATCTGGGAAGACTAAATTAAGTATTTTTACACATAATACTTTTACAAACAAATGTGGCTATTCCCAAGTTTTGCCTTCAAATTCCTTGCGTAAAATTTAGTGAAACTAACTAACAAAACTCAATGCTGACTCAATGCTCAATATGTGATTTTTAGGTTTCAGGTCAACAGGTGACATTCCAGGTCACGTGAATGACCTAAGATCGACCACGTCCAAAAATAGCGATTGTACAGGGCGCTTAGTATAACTTCCGAACGGAGATAGATAGAGAGGCCGTAAAAAGTAACGTGTTGCCACTCATAAGGAAAATCCAGCGGCATCCCATTTTGAGCATCTAGGTCAACTGGTGACCTTTGGGGTCAGGTCAATGGCTCTTTGGGGTCTGCCATGATCTTGACGAAATGGTTATAGGTCACGATCTAATAATCGCATACACTTCACATTTGGATAAGATACGTATAATTTTTGTACACTCAGCTACTGAAAATGTCAGCAAGATGCGCCGCATGTGTAAAAAAGTATTCAAGAAAAACCTCAGGGGGGGGGGGGGGGGGGGGGGGGGGGGGGGGCTGTCAGCCCCCCCGTAGGGCGAGGGTTAATGCAAGTGAAGACCAAGATAGAAAGACAATGCGGTTCATGCCGTTGCTGGCTTCTGCCATACATTTCCTTCTATTTCCGTGTTCCTGCTGCTGCCCTCCTTACCTTGGCAGTCGTGAATGGCAGCGTCCGCGTCCAGACTGTGCAGGTATTTGACCATACCCTCGTCTCCCTCAGTCGAGGCCACGTGCAGCGCCGTCTGCCCCTCACCCTGCCGGGGTGTACACATCATGTCACATAGTTAAAGTGACGCGGAATTAATATGCAAGTATATTAGAACCAATATTGCCATTAATATTGCAAGTAAGTGTCATAATATTGCAACACATGCAAGACGCAAGTATATTAGTATATAAGATATGTTATTTTTGGCCTGATTTTGATGGGTAGTGAGCCGAGTTTCCGCGCTCCGGTGTCGCTTTAGGATGGCGGTTGTGTATTGAGGTGTTTGGTCGATTGATGTATTGAGGTAATGAGGTTTAGGGTGCCACTTCAGGATATTCCTAATGCAAGTTAAGGTACCACCACCGGGTACAGATCCGCTTAAATGTTGAATGACGTGGGAGTTTGAGGTTATCCGGGACGCCCCTGGTCAGCAGTCAGCACATCGTACAGTCCCACTTTAATTATTCTTAGTTTTAGTCGCTTCTGATCGACGTATTTCAATTACGGCGACTCGAAGAGCATTGCAGATAGGGAACGTTTTCTAATTACCGACACAGATGAACATGTCTGTGGAACAGATTATCGTTATTGGCAATCCATGTAGACATTTTGTTCAAATTGAAGTCATCCCGGTGATGACTTAAGCCGTTACGGGAAGATAAGTCAAAATGACAGTGACTTTGTTATTTCGGTGATAAATTGGCCAAAGTAGTGATGCTTTAGCTAATCGGTGACCTAAAGGCGCCTCTTTAATTTACAAATTATTGGGATGACATTCTGTTGCAGCGGCCGCTCAAGGTCGCGTGACGCGTGCGAACTTAAGTCCGTAAGGCATACTGCACCGCACTGCATACTGCACCGCACTGCATACTGCACCGCACTGCACACTGCACCGCACTGCATACTGCACCGCACTGCATACTGCACCGCACTGCATACTGCACCATACTGCGCCGCATGTCAGAAGAGCGCATCAGAACAGCTTAACATCGAACTTAAATAATAAACACATCGTCATCAACGGTCAGGCAAGAAGACAAACCCAAGGACACCGCCACCTTCCGAAAGTTGGTGGGACGGAGGCATTCTGAAGTCGATTCTTTCCATGCAACGCCCATACGTGTGTTAAAATCCGAAACTGTTGGGGGGGGGGGGGGGCACGTCCCCTCCCCCGCCCCTGTGGCGGAGCCCCTGGACAAACCCATTTAACCCATTTAAACCCATAAAACCCATACCCATAAACCATAAAACCATAACCCATAAAACCCATTTCACATCCGTAATTGGATAGCACGGGCTGGAGCGGCCAGACAAAACGGTATCAGTCGGTATCACGTCGGTGTCACGTCGGTGTCACGTCGGTGTCACGTCGGTGTTACGTCGGTGTCACGTCGGTATCACGTCGGTGTCACGTCGGTATCACGTCGGTGTCACGTCGGTGTCACGTCGGTGTCACGTCGGTGTCACGTCGGTGTCACGTCGGTGTCACGTCGGTGTCACGTCAGTGTCACGTCGGTGTCACGTCGGTGTCACGTCGGTGTCACGTCGGTGTCACGTCGGTGTCACGTCGGTGTCACGTCGGTGTCACGTCGGTATCAGTCGGTATCAGTCGGTGTCACGTCTGTGTCACGTCGGTGTCGCGTCGGTGTCGCGTCGGTGTCGCGTCGGTGTCACGTCGGTATCACGTCGGTGTCACGTCGGTGTCACGTCGGTGTCACGTCGGTGTCACGTCGGTGTCACGTCGGTGTCACGTCGGTGTCACGTCAGTGTCACGTCGGTGTCACGTCGGTGTCACGTCGGTGTCACGTCGGTGTCACATCGGTGTCACGTCGGTGTCGGGCCAGATGACGTACGTTTTGAGCGTCCACCTCCGCGCCGTGGTCGACGAACAGTTTGGCGAGCTCCAGGTCTCTGCGGCGGACGACCATATGCAGGACGGTGTCGCCGTTCCTCCTGCGGCTCAACACCTGAAAACGGCACCAGAGTATAGTAAGACGGCATTATTACGCTCAAATAACCATCCACCCTCGTCCTCCATTATCAATAGCGGTATGTGCATTATATTTCGTTATTTCGCGCATGAGCTTCCCCGCCCCGACAGCGACAAAAGAAAACTAAAATTATAGAAATTTCTATCCAATTACTCACTGCGCCCAAATTATCCACTGAATTAAATCCAGCCAAACACAACTATGAAAATATAAATAGTTGTGTCCAAATACTGACTGAAGTAAGCCAGGCACAATTATTCCGTTCTTGCCGAGAACGGAATATTTCGTTCCGTTCTTCAGAGACGTGTTTAAATAAAATAGTTTGAAATGGGTGAGTCTGGTAAAGGGAGATGTGCAACCTCACATAGGCCTAAAATATTTGTTTTGGACCTTTCTTTTATGTCTGTACGTCTTACCTGCTGTTCGGCGTTGGTGCTGAGAAGTTCCCTGCAAACGGGGAGGGCTCCCACCTCAGTAGCCAGGAACAGAGGGATGTTACCGTCCTAGCAGAAGAAAAAATAACGCACAATAAAAGCCATGAACGAGGGACACAAGGGAGTGAGACTAGAAGGAAGCCACCACAAATGCTATTGTAAAAATAGAATCACCAATAGTTCACTTGCAACCATTTGGTATAGTTTTGTACAGAAATAACAGAAAAGTAAAGACTGAAGGAATGTAAGTAGCACGATATCGATGCTAAGGTCGATTATTAAAATACGTTATCATACAGCTAAGAGTTAAAGGGAAATCATGACCTTTTGATTTTGTTAGCAACAATTTATTAGGCTACCGTTATGGTTTTAAAATTATTTTATTTAAATTTAAGAAATAAATAAAATTATTCCCAAATTCAAAGTTGTAAGTTTGGAAAAAAATACAAAACAAGTACTTTGTGTACTTCATGAAGGTCATTGACAAATTCGTCCTTCCCTACCATTGTTTACATCGAGTGCGGCATTTTTGGAGGCTCTGTGACATTTCCGATCAAACTGAGCGCTGCTCGGACACACGCTAGTAGCGCTTTCGTTCTCCATGGCAACCAGGCGTCAGCCAATCAAAAGCCAGAAAGGGAATACGTTCTGGCTTTTCATTGGCTCACGCCTGGTTGCCATGGAGAACGAAAGCGCTACTAGCGTGCGTTCGAGCAGCGCTCTGATCCGTGAAGCAATCCGTGAAGCATCCGTGATGCATGACTGACTATCAGTATAAGTCATGAATAACAACAACATGCAAACTATACCAACTCGAATAAAATAAGGGCGGAATGAATTGAACCCCAGGCAAGCTAGTATTCGCAAAGCACTCGGCACTGCGCCACAATAGCAAAAGGTGAGGGAAATGCATATTGGATACAATAATATTACGTCACAAGTTTCTGAAGTGTCAACTACTATGAAATACAGTGATACAATACCTTTAATAATGATTAACAAGAAAATTCAAACTTAAAAACAATAATTTGAATCAGTCATTAATTAGCTTTCAACTCAAAATCAGATACATTTTTGAATGCTACACAAGAATGGCACCAGTGACGTCATTAACAAAGCCTGCTACGGGACTTGGGTATACTAATCAGGAACAACTCGCCACAATGGTTAAGTGCGCCGAGAAGCATGACAATGACTTTGTAAACAAATCGCCGACGCTAAATAGGTCGCCGTCGATGTGCATCGATGAGCTTCCGATTTAATTGCCAGTTTTGTGTTATTGTTTGTTAGTTTTTTGGGGATTTTTTTTATTTTTCATGATAATATACAGCATAGTGTTATATACAGCCACATACAAATTATACAATACTCCTAATGTTGAAAACAAATGAATCGATTTTCACAAATTGAGGGTCGCAACCACTAACTATGCCGCCGTTGATGTGCATCGATGAGCTTCCGATTTTATTGCCACTTTTTCAAGCATCGATTTTATTGCCACATTCACAAGCATCGATGAGCTTCCGATTTAATTGCCAGTTTTGTGTTATTGTTTGTTAGTTTTTTTGGGGAAAATTATTATTTTGCATGATAATATACAGCATAGTGTTATATACAGCCACATACAAATTATACAATACTCCTAATGTTGAAAACAAATGAATCGATTTTCACAAATTGAGGGTCGCAACCACTAACTATGCCGCCGTTGATGTGCATCGATGAGCTTCCGATTTTATTGCCACTTTTTCCAATCGCTGTTAGTTTTAGAAGATCGCCGGGCATATAATCACAACAAGCAGAACGCACAATATATTTTCCACTCCATTGCGTAAAAAAACAATACGGGAAAAGCCCGCAGTTTGATGAGGACCAAAAGTACTTGCAAGTACCGGTCGTTAAAAGTGTGGAACGCTTATCAACTTTAACTTGAAATATCTTTCGGTAGGAAAGTTTTCATGCAAAATGTGATGAATTTACAATATATTTTGGTCTCGTCTGGCGATTTCAAGTGCTAACTCCATTTTTGTGGAAAAAGGTCATTATTTCCCTTTAAGACCAAAATTTAAAACAAAACATGGAAAGAGCATGGGCCTAGTGCCAGCCTCTCTTATTGCCCGCAAACAGAACGGACCAGCACCCATCCACAGACCACGACCTCCTCCGCAGATGTTACCGAGACACGCTATACCCGAAGCGGCGGGTGCTGACCCTCGCACACCGCCGCGTGGTCGAGTCCCTCCGACACTAGTGAGCAGTGCAGCACTTACCGCGTCCTCGGCCAGGCGCGAGGTGTCGGCTTGGGTCTGCTGCAGCAGCAGACGAAGCACCCCCATGGTGGAGATTCTCGTACACGCCAGGTGGACACAGGTCATCTGCTTCGGCTACAGGAGACGCACGTGGAGTTAGACAGTAAGTCAGACGGTACTGGTTAGGTGTGGTTTGCAGTGTATATTTAAAGTCATAAACTGGTTATACTCAGTTAAATATAGACTTTAAAATATAAAATGAAAAATCGTCTTGGCACTGTGCCCGCGAGGATCAAAATGCGCAATAGCTGCTGTGTATGTACAAAAACAGACCACGATTGTATAGCCACCCACTTATAGTTGAAAGTTATGTTTAGGATCGAGAGTGGGATCTATTCTTTTGTAACGTGAAACACTGTGCTTAATGGTTATGAAGATGCGATGAAGATGAAGATGTTATGAAGCGACTTACCTCTGATCGTGCGTTGATGTCGGCTCTTTTATTGAGTAGCGCCCGAACCATATCTTCTCTGCCGGTCAACACAGCCATGTGCAGAACTGTCAACCCTTCCTGTAACAAAATCATCCCGTTAATACAAAGCTTTCTTCGCCATTAGCCCTCGCCCTACGGGGGGGGGGGGGCTGACAGACCCCCCTGAGGCTTTTATTGAATAACTTTTTACTCATGCGGTGCATGTTGCTGAAATTTTCGGTAGCTGAGTTCACCATAATTATACGTAAGCAATAAAAATGTAATTAAAATTGGTTAAGTAATTTGGGAGATAATCATGTTTTGATGACGTCATGTTGGTACAAAAATGAAAAATATTTGAAAAATCGAGAAAACAGAGTTTTAAAGAAAATTGCAAACGCAAATCACCAAAGATACAAAATGGCATTCTCTTTAAAATGGCAATCTCGTATTTGCCAAAAATTGGGTTTTTGACCCCTAAAATTAAAAAAAACTTCTTTTTTTATGGAAAATCCCCACAAAATTAATATTTTCAAAGATATTAGAAAAACCGGAATATATGTGAGATAACTAAGTATGGACAATATCCATACCCAATTTCAAAGCAATATCTTCATTTTTGACTGAGTGATGGCTCCCTAAGTGTAAGAAACTGATGACGTCATTTTTTTTTAATAACTTTTTTGACTTTTTTTTTGACAAGATACGAACAAATAATTATCTTTTTTTATGAACCAAAACTGGTCTAGGAACATGCTTTTTATTTACATTTATCAATTTCTAATTTTGAGGTTTTCTGAAGAGCAAAATCGCTATTCTGGACGTGGTAAATCCGAGGTCATTCACTTGACCTGGAAGGTCACCCGTTGACCTGAAACCTAAAAATCACATACTGTTAGATTCCTCTCATGACAGGCAACATTCTGGTTCTTACCGCGTTGCTCTAAGTTGCTTGGTTAGGAAGTTAACAGGGGGGCTGTCAGCCCCCCCCCGTAGGGCGAAGGTGAAAAAAGCTCCCGTAGGGCGAGGGTTAAACACGCCGTATAAGTGGCAACTGTGTCTCTTCCAACAACGAAGACATTTCAGTGCAACTACACTGAAACGTCATGTTTATACGATAGTAAAAGGCTAATGTTGCTTTGTAGCACTGATGCAGCCAGTGATTCTGATTGTAGAAGCCCAAAGCAGGCAGCAGTGGAGAGACGATATTAAAGGAACTAGTTCACCTTCAATATGGGGTTTTGAACCGAGATAGCAGTTTTGTAGCCCGTGTTGGGAAACCCATATCTGCAAGTTTTCTTGACTGAAAAGACTCTCCAGCCGCATATATTTGATTTTTTTGGCGAAGGAATGCGGTGCTTACGAAAGAATGCGGTGCTTACGATAGTCTGGGCAGATGCTATACAATCAGCCAATCAACTTGCATGCTGTGCTAGCAAACGAACCGCCGGCCGCCGGTTGGCACTTCTCTAACGCGAGTCTATCCTTACGCTACTACTTTCGAATCTGATTGGCTGAGCTATTTTTTTTCTTCTCATTCGCGTGACGTGAGGACCGACTTCAGAGAGTATGTATATAGTTTTGATAACATTAATAATTTACGACCTTCTGTCCTGAATCGGCGCGATGTATGACCATTTTTTTTGACAATATAAAAATTAACTGCATTTCAAAATATATCAAATCGTGTTTGGAAGACAAAAATATAAGGTGAACTATTTCCTCTTTAACAACAAAAACATGGGGCCTGCTGAAGCCTCAGGTGTGTAGAATGGTCTGGGACATAGTGGCAAGACTCGCGGTGACCGTACCCGCAAGATCGTAGCTTTACTGTTCTGAAGAATCGGCATGCCACGCGGTTAAGTATATACTTTCAATGAAGTGAAATGGTAAAAGCAATGCTATTTCACTCGGTTTTATCGCCTCATAAAGCAAATTTGTGGTCATAACTCGCTTTGGTTTTACTATCGCTGATGCAGGTTATTTCTAAATACTTCAGAGCCAGCTCGGTTTCGAGGTCAGCAGCTCTATGTAATTTCCCCCGACTGACGAGTGCTCGCCTGGCTCCGTGTTATGTCGATGTCACTCAGCCCTCGGGCCGTGGCAGCCGAGAGTCGCCCGCCCCTACCGCCGAGATTGGCCGACTCGGCACGCGAACATCCCGTCCAAGCTGGCAACTTTCCGACGGCAGAGCCCCGACATTGCCAGCCACGAGACTTCGCCGCAGAATATCTACCACGCGTCAGCCGTCACGGTCGAGGGCGCCGTGCCACCGTGCGGCATTGTCGCCTTTACCGACCGGCACGCGACATGACACGGCGAATATGATTATTATCCAAGCAGTGTGGTCGATGACGGTGGCTGGCTGCGCCATCTTTCTTCCTCAGCTCTGTGGCAGGCTGTGATTCTCCGTATTTCTTATTTAGCCGTTTAAGCAAGTCGTGTTTTCTTAGTATCTTACCGACCAGTAAAAAATACAATATTGCGAAAACTGAGAGAAAGACGGGCATTTCCTTTCAAATAAAATTCGAGGATCAAATGGGGATCGCATCAAATCGCACATCAAAATATCAATCATACGTAAAAAGTATGATGAATGAGCAGAAATGTGCATTTTGTTGTTGTTGCAAGTATCTAATCGCGTGTTAACCCGCGAGTTACTGGGGTATATTCCATAACGCGACTTACTGGGGGGGGGGGGGGGGCTATTTTTTGCCCCCCCCCCACTCGTATCTCCGGAACTACTGGACCGAATGTAAAAATTCAAACGGCATTCGATAGCCCTGGGAAATTTATCGAGGGAAACATAATATTGTTGACCTCGGGGTCACTGATGACGTCACAGGTCAGGTCAAGTACAAAATGTTTGACTGTGTCAAAAGGTCTCGATGGATGGAATTGTCGCGCAAAATTGCGATATTAAACGCATAAGCTGTCGATAAATCGGTATGATTCGTGTGTCTGACACTTCTAAGTACCTTTCTAAGCTGTTTATGACCTTGGGTCAGGTCAAGGTCATCCGAGGTCACGAGGTCAAACTGCAGATTACGGTCATTAGGCGTTGTAACACATGTTTATGGGTTTGTTTTTCGTCTAGAACGCGTAAAATGACATTAGAACATTGTTTGTTCCATATAAATAGAAGTAAAAAGCAAAAATGGAAATGCGTTTTTTTATGCATCGTAATGATGTGGGAGGTGGTCGATTTTTGTCATTTGAAGGTCATAACTCAGTCATTTTTGAAGATATCGATTTCAAATTTGGTACACATATTCAACGCATGCGTCTCGATCACAGATATTCCGGTTTTTTATATTTCTGATTTTCCTTGAAAATTAAAAAAAAAATGTATTTGGATTTCTCAAAATTTTGAATGTAAAAAATTTACAAATCTGAGATAGCAGTTAGATAGCCCGGTCTATTTTCATTAATTTGATTTAAGATAATTGAGTTTATCTCAAACATCATATCTTTGACAGCGTTTTCCGCAAACCATTATTTTGCAACAAAAACCGAAGAACATGACGTCACTCTGACGTCATCCCCGGTTGACCTACCATAACCTCATATTTTTCCTTTTGCCAACATGTGTAGAATTGATGTGAGAGAAGGTACTGCAAGTTTAATGACGATACCGGTGTTCGTTTAGGAGTTATCGCAAAATAACGGGAGGGGGGGGGGCAAAAAATACCCCCCAGTAACTCGCGGGTTAACTGTAAACATATAATGCCAAAAGACTGTCAAATATCAGATGGCAATGAGACACACGATACAAATCAGAAACGATTGTAAGATATCGCCTGATTAAGGTGCATAAAAAGTGTGAAAAGCGACTGGCCATAGGTGTCGATTTATATACTTTTGGGGTGGCCCTCGCCTCGCCCCCCTCATGTTGAGTTCGGCCCCCCCCCCCCCAATGGTACCCTCGCCGCCCCCCCCCCCCCCCAATGTTGAGTTCGCCCCCCCCCCCCAATGGTACCCTCGCCGCCCCCCCCCCAATGTTGAGTTCGCCCACCCCCCCCAATGGTACCCTCGCCACCCCCCCCCCATGGTACCCGCTCGCCCCCCCCCCCCAATGCTTTTGGCCGCTGGCGGATACAAGAGGGGGCAAAGCGGCCAAGCCTCCCAAACCGCCTGAAATGGGCAACAAATTGACACGTTTCCTATTTCAAAAGAAAGTCTACGCAGCTTTTTACTAAGAAAAGTTTGTTTTAAATCCCTCTTATGTATAAAGATGCGAAATCCGGTTATTTAAAAAAAACATATTTCCAATGTTTTATTTTTAGGGCATTTTTCCGATTTTTTTAAAATCCATTTTGTTTAGGGGTCAAACACCAAGGTTTTCACAAATCCGAGAATCTATTTTGTAGCCCTTGCTATTTGCTATTTTCTGACGTTTTTTATTGCATTTTTCTCAACATATAGACTTTGTATGATCTCTTAAAGTTTAGCTGATTTTTTTATTTGCCAAACTCGTTTGTAGTGACGTCACTAAATTCGTTATATCTAGATTTTTTTCTCTCGACAAAATTGCTTCATTTATGCACAGAAGACGTACAATTGGTGTAGGAGAAGGTACCCAAAGTTTCACGTTTATATCGCTATTGGTTTTTGAGCTATTGCGAAAATTCGTCAGGGGGAGATATTTGCCCCCCCCCTCCTCTCAGTCAATGGCAGGTTAACATTGCCGTTTTACTAAGTATGGGTTCCAAGTAAGGACTCGGGCCTTCTGGCGGATGCAGACCGGCCCAAAACGTTGGTTTGAGGGGCCGTCCGACAGAATTCCAAAACTCATGAGATTTCGTCTGTTTTTGCATTATGAATTGATTACAAATACTGTCCTTTGTACAAGTTGCCTAGAATTTCTTTAAAAATGTGTAAACTTTCATCGGATTTCGGTGGTTTCGGTAAAGCCATGGCGCTGATAGGCTCCCCTTGGATCCGTCCCTGTTCGGTCACTGGCGGATCCAGGGGGAGGGGGGCATCAGGGGCAAATGCCCCCCCCCCCCTACAGGAATATGAGGGGGCATTCAATACAAGTAGGTATCCCCCGTACGTTCCCAATTTATCGTAAAATTGTAAAAATTGTCTTTGCAGCAGTCAAAATCCAGCTATCCACAGTCAAAAACCGGAAAATTTCGCCCCGCTTCGCGGCATGACACAACTTTCGCAATTGCTTGTACAAATTTGGAAAATGGACAAATGCATTCCATTAAGTGTCTGGCAGAGGCTCTCCTTAGCGGTAATTGCTGGCACTGGCGGATCCAGGAGGCATCAGGGGAAATGCCTCCCCCCACAGGAATCTGGAAGGGGATTCAATGCAAGTATGTCCCCGGCCCACGCGCGTTCCCTGCACTGAAAGTGAAAAACAATGATCTTAGGAGACGACTTCCTGAAAACGGAAGTTTTTTTTTCTCTCGAGTGATTGAATTTGAAGTTTGAATGTATCCCTTGCTTTCAATGATAGACAAAACAGCGCACCTGACCTGATGCAATTCAATCAGCCCCGGTGGCACTTAACCCGCGCCCCGCTGGGGGGGGGGGGGGGGGGAGAATCTGCCTCTCACGGATTTTCTCAATAACTTGAAAACTATGATAGATATCAATGTCAAACTTCAGTAGGTACCTGATGTTTCATCAATTCTACGTCTTCTCACCAGATTCCAATGAAATTGATGCAGTACTTTGGGAGATAATGACGTTTACGTCATGTCATGCCATTTTTGGTGGGAAAAAATTATAAATGTTTGGACAATCGTAGAAAATAGAGTTTTGAAGCAAATTGCACACACAAAAAGGTTAAAGGGAGATAATCACCCTTTTCTACAAAAATGGAGTTAGCACCTGCAATCGATAGACGAGACCAACATATATTGTAAATTCATTACATTTTGCATATAACAATTCCTACCGATAGATATTTCAAGTCATAGTTGATAAGCGTTCCACGCTTATAATCAGCAAGCACTCACTAACGAATTCAGTAAATTAGCCTCCCTACGCATTGCTATTTATCATGAAGGCATGCAATATGTTTCCTGCACTCTATCTTTTACGAATGTGTGCCAAACTTTTATGAACATCAACAATCATTTGACAAAAGTGCATTGAAATCGTCAGTTTAGCAGTGGCGGTGAGGGCGACCTATTTAGTGTCGGCGATTTGTTTATAAGTGCCCATTTAACAACGTTGAACAGATTGATATAAAAGCGCCAGTAGTGATAAAATTTTGCGCTTTCCAATAGTAGAGGGAAAATACCGATGATTAATCTTCCCAAACTTCCATCTCTGAATAAGGGAATAATTTTATTTAATTCTTAAATTTAGATCACATCATTTTAATACCATAACGGTAGCCAAATAAATTGTTGCTAACAAAATAAAAGGTCTCCCTTTAAAAGAAAGGAAATTACATTTTCTTCAAAATGGCTATCTCAGATTCGCGAAAATTTGTGTTTTTGACCCCCAAAATAAAAACCAACTGATTTTTTTCCGGGGAAAAATCCACAAAATCAATTTTTGTGAATTTGAAAAGTGAATTTCTTAAGCCTGAATACCAAAAGAAAAACAATACCAAAATAAAACCCAAATCCGCAGAGGAAAAAATGGAGGGTATCTTTTAGCCACAAAAAGATGCCCCCCACGGAGAGAGCCAGTCTGTTCGACCCCCCCAGCCGTTTTGAAAAATCGGCACCGCTGCGACTAGCCTAAGCCTTACTTAAACCTGGTGTTGGGAACGAAACGCGATATAGATTTTAAAACAAATCGATTAAAACTGCCAGTCTTATGAGCTTCTCCAAGATATTAAATTACGCATGCCTGAAGTGGCATTTCGGGCCGCCCGTTTACGTATGTGGTGTTCACCTCACGAATCACGAATCGTTTGCCGCCGACTCAGAAGACATGCTAACAAAATGCAAAGGCATGCCTATCCAATATCCATTCGACGAGTGGAAGCAGCCTGGATGAAAAGCGTACATGCTTAAGCTATGGGCGACATAGCGAAAGGCTCTGCACTAACACCCGTGAAGATGTAAGATTTGCCACATATTCTACTTTGCATGACATAAATGCATGCGAGTATTTGCCGATATAATCTTCCGACAATATCGCAGATATCGCAGATATCGCAGGATCCAGATATCGCAGGATCTTCGACATGAGCCCTACCCACAAAATCATGTTCTTGTACGATATTTCGACATGCAACATTCGACATGTGATTGCGTTATTTTGCTAACACAACGATTTACTGGCATTCTCCTGTCAAATATAATTTGTTGATCTTCCGTAATAGAGCGGTTTCAATGGAGACGTTTACCCTGTCACAATAATATACATGTGATCAATGTTGATATACCTCACCTGGTTGAAGTGGTTGATATCGCAGCCAAGCTCGATCAGTTTGTCGATGACAGCAGGCCGGTTGTCTCTCGCAGCGTACATCAGCGGTGTGAACTCTCTCTGAAATCACATACAACATGGTACATCAGAACAGAACGCGTTGACATCAGGTCTCAAGCCGCTTCATTAACACGAACACTGGAGGGATCATATTGACAAATCCCTCCCTTTTTCTCGTTTAGCTCCTTCATTTATCAACCTATTGTGATAAATTTCGTTATTGTAATTCCCATAGTTACTGAACTGTGTGGAACTGGAAGGAGCAACTTTCTACCGAAAACCAAGATGAACACTTTTTTCGCTTTCTTTGAAGACATTCACATATGCTGGGGCACATGTCCGAGTTGCGTTGTGGTTGTAAGTGCTGTGGCTGTACACTAGACCGTTCCTCCGATGATAAAGCGTGACAATATAAATGACGAGCAAACGGCCACCGCACGGCACATCGTCCCGCCGATTGCCACTGCTGACATTTTATCGCGAAGATATTGACCCAGGGTCATACAATTTGCACACAAGGCGTAGCTCACCACCAAATCATCTAAACGTGAAAAGGTAATTGTTATAGCTAAGGAGTTGATGTCTGAGGTGGCCGAATTGTCTCCACCCCAGAGCGCGTAATTCTCAGAGGCCCTCCAGAGCAGGCTTGTTTGATAAGGCTATCGAAAAGTGTCTCGTGTGATTGTAGCGCTTTACAGTGGCGGATCTATGATTCGGTCAAGTGGACCGTCACGCAGCCTCGACCTGATAAGGGTCTACCAAAGGAATGTGCCCAAGGGAATGTGCCCTCAGTAAGCAAGGTTGGGCACTCTGCAGGTCAGAATGGTCCCTCTGCAGGTCAGAATGTATGTATGTATGTATGTATTTACATTCTTGAGCAATCCACACACGGCGTGGCGATTACCGCTCAGAGTCTGGGCCAGGTTCGCGACATGCGGGAACAAGTTAGCTATTCACACAAACCACACGGCACACATACAATTTCTCACAAACACACAATTCATGCCGCACTCAGTGATACGTATATACACTCGGTGATTTATCACACTCGGTGATTTATTTACACGCACCCGAGTCGACTGTCGACCGTCGACTGAGTCGCGCTTTTGCGGCACGGGCAAATCTGGCGGGAGGTAGCAGCGCCAGCTCTCTGGGGAGCGTGTTTAGAAGCGCCGCGGCACGATAGCCAAAACGACGCTTGCCAGTTTCGAGTCGGGGTCGTGGGAGGTGAAATAGGTTGTCCTGGCGAGTGGATCTAGGTCTAGTGTCAGAGTTTAGGGTAAACAGAGACGCTAGTGCCTCGGGTTCTCCCCGCTGGATGGCCTTTTGGGCTGTGGCTACAGTCTGATAATCTGTCATAGTTTTTGGTGTCATCCAGCCGAGTTGGTCGCGCAGGTCGGAAACATGGTCGAACTTGCGGCGGCCGAAAATGACCCTAGCGGCGAAGTTTAGAATTTTTTGGATCCGTTGGAGGTTCTTTTTGGTACCATTGCCATAGACTGTGAGGCAGTACTGAATGCGTGACATGACGAGTGCCATCACAAGTGTTTTGATGACACCGTCGGGAATATAGTGGCGGATGTGGGAGAGGCCGATTAATTGGCCCATGCAGCGGCGGCTGAGGTCAGACACGTGGGCGTCCCAGGACAGGGAGCTGTCAAAGACGACACCAAGGTTCCCCACCTGCGCGCATGGTTTCAACTCGGAGTCACGGAATGATACTGTAAAAGCGGGCATGTTTCGTAAATTTTGACGGCTGCCGAATACCATAAACTGAGTTTTGGTGGTGTTGACTTTAAGCGCATTTGCACAGAACCAACTGTCAAGTGATGCAAGAGAAGCTTCCATGCGCGAGATGAGTCCCCCGAGGTCGCTTTGCGGACCGCTCACCAATATCTGGGTGTCGTCAGCGTACTGGAAGACAGCAGCGTCTCCAGAGTACAGCGATAGGTCGTTTGAAAATACAGTAAAGAGCAGGGGACCCAGGGCTGAACCTTGAAAGACACCCATGGTATTAGGGAGAGGACGCGACAGTACTCGGCATCCGGGCCCATTCTGCAAGGAGACACTCTGTGTGTGTCCTTGTAGATAGGCGGTGAACCAGGAGGTCTCAATGCCGTGCATTTCCAGTTTGCCTATCAAGAGTTCGTGATCGATGACATCGAAGCATTTACTTAGATCGACGAGGCACAGCATTGAGACCTCCCCCCTGTCGGTGGCGGCAAGGATGCGGTCAGTGACTGACAGCAGCGCTGTCTCGGTAGAATGCCGGGGGCGGAAACCGTGTTGGGTGCAGGCCAGAAGATGGTTTTGTGAGAGATAATGATAGAGCTGCTGATGGACAACTCTTTCTACAACTTTCATGATGACAGGGACTAAGGAGATAGGTCGGAAGTTGGTGGGATCGGATGGATTTCCAGACTTGAAGATGGGGTGGACGATAGAATGTTTCCATTCATCAGGGATGTCAGATCTCATGATGCAGGTGTTTATAATATGCAGGATGACGTCACAGGTAGCTGGGAATCCGGTTTTAAGCATTCGGATGCACACCCCATCAGCACCGCGTGCGGCTGAGTTACGCATGCCGAAAATTGTACGACCGAGTTCATCGAGCGAGATTGCTCTGGGTTTAAAGCTGCAGGCACCGACACGGGGGAGGCGAATATTGAGCTTTGGGGCTGTGGTTTTGGTGCGGATCTCAGAAGCAATGCGCGGACCAATGGACACGAAGAAGGAGTTTAAGTCGTCAGCGGATACATCGGGCTGAACACTTTGTCCGTCCTTCTTGCCAGCTACAACTGACCGTATGCTTTGCCACACCTTGTTGGGACCCCTCTCACTGATCTCCCTCTGGAGTTCACCACGTCGGTCGCGCCTCAGCGCGGTACGGACAGAGCGGTTTAGATCTCTGTAGACCTCCGACTGTCGACCGAAACGCCGTAGCGCGGCGCGGCGTTGGTCCATGATTTTTCGAGTGGCAGAGGAGGCCGGAGGAGCGGTGGGATTTCGGATAGTCACGTTTTTTATAGGCGCATGGTCGTCAAAAACGGGCAATAATTGGGTCAGGAAGGCGTTCCACTGGTCGCTTACAGACGTGGCACGAAACACACGCTCCCAGTTAGCAGACAACAGGTCATAGTTAAGCGCCTCTACATCTACACGGCTGATAGAGCGAGATTGGATAACGGTTGGTTTCTTACATTGTTTTGGGACATCAATAACTGCATGAATAAGTTTGTGTGGGCTGAAGTGACAGAAAGTAACACTACAATCACGTACCAGCTCACGATTTTTGACGATACATACATCTAAGAGGGACCCGGAAGTATAAGTTGGAACGGTTACTAGCTGCTCGAGGGAGTAGTCAGCTAAAAAGTCACTGAGGTGTACACGCGCGCGAAAGCTCTGGTCCTTCATGATGTCACAGTTCAGGTCGCCACAGATGACAAATGGGACCTTTGGGTGGTCAATTAATACTCGTTGTAGCTGGGTCTCGAGGTCAGCGAAGTCGGCGCGCAGGGCGGCATCAGAGTGTCGAGGTGGCCGGTAGAGCGAGCCAACGATCAGCTGTCGGTTTCGCTCAAGCTTTAGCAGCGCCCACCGAGACTCGAGCAAGCTACCGGGGTACGAGGAGACGCTCAGCTTCAGCGCTACTGATGTTATGGTGGTTTTCGTGAGGATAGCGACCCCACCGTAGCCGCTGCCGTCTGGTCGGTCAGCTCGGCTGATCGAGTAGCCGGGGATCACCATCAGGCGATTTGGGGTGGTGGGGCGCAACCATGTCTCCGACAGCAGGATGACGTCAAAGTCGTGCCGACTGATCACCTCTGTCAGCTCCAGCAGCTTCGGTTTCATGCTCTGAATGTTAAGAGCGCCGATCAGGAGTCCGGTGTCAGGAGCACGCCGGCCGGTGAGTGGAATCGCCGCCTCGGTGTTTTGTTTGCCACGCCCCCGTCTTCCCCGGGCCCCGCGACGTTGGGGCCTCCGACCGCCGCTGCGTTTCTGGCCAGGCGGGCCGCCGGCCGGTGGGGGCGCGGCCGCCCGAGGGGCGGGACGATCCGTAGGCGGCGGCGGCGGCGGCGGCAAAACACCCCTTTGTCCTTGGGAGGGTGCCAGCGGTCCGTCGCCGGTATCCACGTCTGGGGAGACACACGCGGTCGTCCGTGGGGCTCGGGCGTTTACCACCGCTGACGGCCGGGCGGCGGACGGTGTAAAGGGTGACGGCGATGATATGTTCAGGTCCGATGGATTGTTGTCACTGGCATGGTCACGGTCACGAGGCGATTTCGGCGAGGCAGGTCGTCGGTGGGTGGTGTAGTGCCTCAGCTGGCGGTCGGCTGCTCGGCGGGATAGCGGCCTCGGTGGTGGTGCTGGGGCCGGACAGGCTACGATGGTTACAACCCGTACCACCGCGAGCAGGACCAGCAGCCGAGCGATATCTCGATGCATGATGATGTTTGTAGATCAGAAGAATGTTGACACTGATCACTGGCTTTTTGGTCTTGCGGTAATTCGCTATATAAAGTTTCACTCTCACTCACACTCACACGGGGAAGGCAAAGGGTATAACGGGGAGGAGCGAGCAGCGCTCGCGTCCGCTCTGGGCGACGCGCTCAGCTGAACGTCCCTCTACACGTCAGAATGGTCCCTCTACACGTCAGAATGGACCGTCTATAGACGTTTGGCTTTCAACCCTTTCGAGGCTTAAGGGAGGATTGCCACTCTCCCTCTGGATCCACCATTGGCGCTGTATGCATCTGTGATTCAATATAATTATTATTAAATATAATATAATTATTAAATATAATTTTGGATGCTTACACACATATGTATATTTTCACGTGTTGCACACTTGGTCTCAGAGGAAACCTACACAGTATTCAAATAAACAAACGCATTCAAAAACCGCAAAGGCCGCGTGCCACGACTGCAATGTTTTGCGTGACACCACATTGTTCAAATAGTGGGAAGAGACATAGTGGGAAGTGGGAAGAGACAAGTGATCATAAAAATAATCATAGTTCCAAGCACAATCTGAACTGAAGTTAAATTCAAATGAACTATATGAAACCATACATAATTATCTGAATAGTTTACAACGCAGTGCTAAATTAATGCCTTTCTACTTAAAGGGAATAGGTCACCTTGAAAGTTGTCTTGAAATTTGGCTATACGGGGTATTTCGAGCTGAAAAAATGGCATTTGTTTGGACGACAGATGTATATACGTCGAAGAGCCCCGATCGGGGCACGAAACAGCCGAACGGCGTCTTCTAAAAGGGCCCCTTTTAGAAGAAGCTGTTTCGTGCCCAGATCTACTACCACGACATTACATCCTGTGTCGAAATTACTTAGCGTAGCGAGGTAATTATTTCACCACAACCCGTGTTTCGATCTGCTCTACACATATGCTATCTCAGTTAAAAATCATGTTCAAGGTGAACTATTTATTCCCTTTAACGTGATCACAAAATTCAGTAGAAATTGAATAGCAAGTGTATATCGGCGTCTGCCTCACCTCATCGACGACATTCTGGAAGGGGCAGGGTCCGAGACGTCCCTCCAGTGCCGCCCGGTCCAGACTCTTCAAGCTCTGATCCACGGCCACCCAGTCGGAGCGCTGGCAGAGCACGAGCGTCCGGCGCGCCAGCAACCGGACCCGGTGCGAGGCCTGTTCGCTGAGCTCCTCATCCGAATCATCGCCAGCACCCCCCGGCGGCCGCCGTCCGGGAGAGCGGCCCGCCGCCAGCAGCCTGCCTCGAGACATCCTCCAGCGACTGCGGACCTCCTCGTCGGGCCTCCTCCGCGGAGCGTCCGCCTCGGTGGAGGGTCGCGGCCGCGGGGTCCACCGGGCCGACCGACGCCCCACCTCTGGAGCCGGGCAGTCGTCGGAAGGGGAGCGACTGAGACCCCGGCCGGACATCGCGCCGTCCTGGGGTGGTGGCAGGGGACTGGGCGGGGTGGGAGGAGAGGGAGAGACAGGGCAGTGTGACCGCGACGGCGAAATGGCGGCGACTGACGGCGTCCGAGGGGGTCACTGCGGACTAGGGGAACTGGCGTCGGACGCCCATGCGCCATCGCCAGTGAACTTTGCTGACCTGCAGGTGTGAGGGTGGAACAGAGCAGCTAGGCAATATTGGCCATGCTCATTCATATGTATATGCCCAAGGGGCGCAACAGGTCACTGATCCATCACTCTAGCCTAGCTAGCTGGTGATACTTGTAAACCAAAAGAAGACAAAGTTAAAAAGTTTGCTTTCATCTTCAGTTTTCATTTTTAAGCCCGGTGCCTTTTTCCTTAAAGGAAATAGTTCACCTTCGGAATTTTTTTTTCAGAACACGATTTTTATTTTATTTTTAATACAGTTTCTTTTTTTCTGTTTAAAAATGGTCCTACATCGCGCCAATTCAGGACGGAAGGTTGTAAATTATTCATTTTATGGTGTGCGTTATTGGTCTGCGCATGTTCCATGGCAGTGCTGGCACTTTCAGACGGTACGGTACATCATATATGCGCCGTATTCCTTCGCCAAGAAGTCAAATATCTTCGGCTGGAGAGTCTTTTCAGCCAAGAAAAGTTCCAGATAAGGATTTCTCAACACGGGCTACAAAACTGCTATTTCAGTTCAAAACCCATGTTGAAGGTGAACTATTTCCTTTAAGAGATAATCACCTTTTCCCACAAAAATGGAGTTGGCACCTGAAAACATAGAAGAGGCCAAAATATGATGTAAATTCATCACATTATGCATCTAAACATTCCTACCGAAAGATGTTGGCAGTTTCCTACTGATAAGCGATCCACGCTTATATCGGTCGGTACTCAGCAAGTACTCGATAACGAATTCAGTAAATTAGCCTTCCTACGCATTGTTATTTATCATGAAGGTATGCAATATGTTTCCTGCACTATCTTTTGCGAATATGTGCCAATTTTGTATGAACAATCAACAATCATTTGAAAAAAGGTGCATTGAAATCGGCACTACGGCGACCTATTTAGAGTCGGCGATTTGTTTACAAGTGCCCATTCAACAACGTTGCACAGATTGATGCAAAAGCGCCAGATGTTGCGCTTTCCAATAGTGCAGGGAAAATACCGATCATTAATTTTCCCAAACTTCCAACTTTGAATTAGAGAATAATGTTATTTAATTCTTAAATTTAGATCACAACATTTTAATACCATAAGGGTAGCCAAATAAGTTGTTGCTAACAAAATACAAAGGTGATTATCTCTCTTTAATAAATTGTTTAATCGATAAGGCGAGTGCCAAAAAAATGACTGAAATCCTTCAGGATATCGCATTTCGCGTTGAAAACACAGTTTCATCGCAATATACAATAATGCTGCGTACTTTAGTTATTTATAATCTAGATGGAATCAACAGCGGATCCAGGAAAGCCGAAACAATTTGGCTTGGGGGTGCGAATCACAGAACCTGAAAAATAAAATGCTGATTAGATTTCGCTTCTTTGTCCATTAATAATTAACTTAACACGCGCACGGACGTTGATTTCGGCCCCCCCCCCACTCCGTTTTTTTCTGAATAGCGGAAAAACGGCGGCGTACAGCGCCGCCAAATTTGGCACAGCTGTTTGGGCATCAATTACCCACATTGTCTGATTTTTTTTACTTCGGATCTTCTCAGGTCAGGTCATCAGGCCAGGTCACGTGACCCCACCTCCAAAAAGTGTGCGGTCATACCACAGCCACAGTTGTTAGTCAATCCATTTCAAACTTACAGGATTTCATAAAACCATAAATACCTACAATTCATATATCTCGGATTTTTTTTTATATCGGTGACCTTATGTCGGGTCAATTTCGTGACCTCCCCATTATAAATCAATGGGGAAATATTAAAATGCTTTCTATTCCGAGGATACGCAGGATAGCAGCCCAATTCCTTCCGGATCATGTTATCATAGGCCATTCATGATGACCCAGGTGAAATTTTTGTTCAGTGACCCCTACAGGGTCAGCCGAGGTCATCCGAGGTCACCAACACTATTTTGTACATAACTCTGACAGAATAAAGATAGAGAAGTGAAACCGGTAACGATGTGTTTGTATCATCGAGACACGTCTCCCAATATGAAACTTGACCTACTTGGGTCACCACTTGACCTGAGGTCAAATTTCGATGTTGACCTAACCTGGTCAACATGAATATGATTCGAAGCGCCTTGACGAGAAAAACACGATGGCGTCAAAAGTATTTCCATACTTTTATTAGTTAAAATGTTATTTCGAAAAACAGCTTTGCCAAAAAATAGCCCTTTTGACCTTTGATGACCCCTGGAGCCTAAACTATTGATCTGAGATAAAATTTGACGCACCTTGGCGATTTAATTTTTCAAGAGCTTTCCATTGCCTCCCCTGGAGGCCAGGAGGGGCCTTTTCGGTGGCGGAGGGACCTTTTCGGCGCGCTGCGCGCGCCGAAAAGGGCCGACGAGACCGCGCGAATCGCGGTATCATGGGCTCTTTACCACGCGAAGCGTGGTCTTTAGAGAGTTTATAGCACTTCAGAGGCCCTTTAGGGCCACCAGGACCCTCTCTGAAAGACCAGAGGGCTGTTTGGACGTTCAAAAGAGCCCTGTGCATGTCAGAGGTGCCCCTGGCCGGACGGAAAGGGCCCCTGAGCGGGTCAGAGGGCCCCCTGAATACGTCGAATGGGCCCCTAGCCAGCACAGAGGGGCCCTTGGGCAGGTCGAGAGGCCCCTAAGCATGTGCGCAGGGCGACAAAGCAGCCCGCACAGTCCCTTGCCAGGTCATAAGAGCCCCTGAGCAGGTTGGGGGCCCTTGGACATATCCCAGAGGGCCCCTGGGAAGTTCAAAGGGCCCTTTGCAGGTCAGATGGGCCCCTGACCAGACCGAAAAGGCCCCTAGGTGGGTCAGGACGGCCCCTGAACACGTCGAATGGGCCCCTAGCCAACACAGAGGGGGCCCCTGGGCAGGTCGGAGGGCCTCGGAGCATGTCGCAAGGCGACAAAGCAGCCATCACAGTCCCTTGCCAGGTCGGAAGGGCCCCTTAAAAGACTGGAGGGCCCCTGGACAGACCAGAGGGGCCCTGGAAAGTTCCAAATGCCCCTGTGCAGATCGGAGGACCCTGACCAGACCGAAAGGGCCCCTGAGCGGGTAAAAAGGGCCCCCGAACATGCCGAATTGGCCCCTAGCCAGCACAGAGGGGCTCCAGGGCAGGTCCACTGGCGGATCTAGGGGGGGGGGGGCGGCAGAGGCAAAATCCCCCCCATCCCACGCTCGACGGGGGCGGCAATAGAAATTATCCCCCCAAATCCGCTGAAACTGGCGATGAAATGACTGCGAAAAAACTTTTTGCGACCAAAAAAAATCGTTATTTTTCCTCGTTCGTGTTTCCTCTATTTTGTAGCATTTTGGTAGCAAGAGGGAAAGTGGCGCGTGCATATTTTGAAATCTCGAATACAAAATCCAGACCCATCATACTTAAGTAGCCATAAGTCAGCCAAAACTAAAGATATTGCTTTGAAATTCGGTTTGGGTATTGTCTATATACTTCGTTCCCCAATATATATTCCGGTTTTTGAACATGTTTGGAAATTTTGATTTTGTGGATGTTTTTCTCCTTTTTTTCTCTCTTCATAAACTCATATAAAATATCAAATCATATGAAAAGGACGGAATATATATTGGAGAACCAAGTATGGGCGATGCCCAAACCAAATGTAAAAGCAATATCTTGAGCGTTGACTGACTTATGGCTCCCTAAGCAGTGGCGTACGAAGAAATTCACAAAGGACCAGGTCATTGCCTTGAGGGGCGCCACCCGATCGACAGGGCCGCCACCAATATTGGCGAAATTTTGCAGTGGGGGGGGGGGGGGGCGCCTTTCCTTCCGCACCGTGCTGAAGGAGAGTCACTGGCCGGAGGGGCGCCGTAACTCGCCGAAGAGGGGCAGTCACTAGTCGGAGGGGCGCCGTCACTCGCCGAAGGGGCGCCGTCACTAGCCGGAGAGCGCCGTCACTCGCCTGAGGGGCGTGGTCACTGGCTGGAGGGGCGCTGTCACGGGCCGGAGAGGCGCTGCCACGGGCCGGAGAGGCGCCGTCTATGGCAGGGGACGCCCTCACTGGCCGGGGGCGCCGTCACTGGCCGCAAGAGTGCCGTCACTGGCCGGGGGAGCGTCCTCACTGGCCGGAGTGGCGCCGTCACTGGCTAGAGAGGCGTCGTGACTGATCAGAAGAGCGCCAGCTTTGCATGGGCGCCTCGGGTCCAAAGGACCAGGTCATGACCTGCATGACCTGATAGTTGATACTCGGTATGCCGCTGTCCCTAAGTATGGTGGGCCTTGACTTTGTATTCGACATTTCCAAATATGCGTGGCGCGTCTGGCGCTATTTTCGATCTGGGGGGGGGGGGGGGGGGGGGCTGTCAGCCCCCCGTAGGGCGAAGGTGAAAAAAGCTCCCGTAGGGCGAGGGTTAATTTATACGATGAAGCATGCAGCGCTCAGGAAGTACTCCCTTTTGGCGGATTCGAGAAAGGAGTGTTGACAACGGCGGATAAAAGGACTTTGAGACGCTATGCGACATGTATTGAGGCAGTAAAGCAATTGTAGTTGCAGGAGTAACAGTTGGAATACAAAGTGCAAGTAGGTCGAGTAGAACGATTTGGTCGAATAGAACCGGCAGAATAGAACCAGTAGAATATAATAGAATAGGTTTCAAAGTTTTTCCACAACACCGAATATCAATTCATGTCGACTGGCGCGCGCAACCTTCTGCGCCACTTGCCACGTCGCATGTGTGCACAGACGCATAAAAAATGTCTTATAGTTCCATGCGCGGCCGCATGACGGGACGGCGCCACCCATCAGAGTCGCCACATCATTACATCACGGACTGGCGCGACATCTATACACTCGGCCCGCAACATCCTCCCCCCGGTGTCACGATGACACCCTATTGAGCGGGCATCGCAGTCTTGACGGTACATCACGAATACAAAACTGCTTCAGGACGGCACTCAGCCTCTCACGGCGCGCCGGTAGTCCGACCAGACGGTGTCTATCCCCAGATCGACGCCAGGCGCGCGAGGGTAAACGCCGCACACACACACAGCGTCCACGGGAAGACGCCGAGGTGTCCGCCACATCCCTCCGCCCACAGGAGCTCCACGTGACTTACAGAGAGTCGGACTGCACTGCGCCGACGCACCCCCGACCAAAGCCGGCGCCGCTCGTCGGGACCGCCGCCGCTTCGGAGACCGCCATCGTCGCGCTCCGGAGACCGCCATCATCGCGCTCCGGAGACCACCATCACCGCCGCTCCAGAGTCCGCCATCGTCGCGCTCCGGAGACCGCCATCGTCGCCGCTCCAGAGTCCGCCGCCGCGGCAGGCAGCCACGAACGTTGAAGTCGCGTCATGCAGGATGTCTTACAAAAAGGAAACAAAGGACAGCAGGACATGAGTGACAGGAAAACCACAATAAATGCAAACAAAGGATAGCAGGACATGAGTGACAGGACAGCCACAATAAATGCAAACAAAGCAAATGACATTTCAGCATGTTTCACTGTTCCATACAACATAATTCATTCAGCCTCCTCCAACAGGCATACTTTGCTGACAGGGCGTCGGTACGTGCCTCCCCCCGCTGACCTCAGCTCCACAGAGCGAACAGTCCCGTCCGAGCCCGGGAAAACTCTTATAACTCGGGCCAACGGCCAGAAACCTCGTGGCGAGTCAGCCTCGACCATCAAAACAACGTCACCTACTTTAAGGTTTCTTGTCTCGAGAAGCCACTTCTGACGATTCACCAGTGTTGGCACGTACTCTCGTCTCCATCTCTTCCAGAAGTGATCTGCTATGACTTGTGACTGACGCCAGCGACGTCTGCTGCTGATTTCCTTGGTCTGGAAGACTCCTGGTGACATGTTGACACTGGCGCGCCCGAGCAGAAGGTGATTTGGCGTCAACGGCTCCACATCAGCGGCGTCAGGGCTGACGTATGTAAGCGGCCGTCCGTTGACCATGGACTCCACCTCCAGCAGCACAGTGTGGAGCACTTCGTCGGTCGCACACTGAGATCCGATGGTCACTTTGAGAGCCCGCTTCACGCTGCCCACCATTCTCTCCCAGACGCCACCCATGTGGCTAGCGCTGGGAGGTATGAAGATCCACTTGATATGCTCGTGACTCAGCTCATCTGTGATCCGAGTTTGGTCTAGCTCCTGGAGCGACTCACGGAGCTCGCGTTCACCTCCTACAAGGTTGGTACCGTTGTCTGAGTAAACACAATCAGGCTTGCCTCTTCTTGCCATGAATCTCCGCGTGGCCATGCTAAAGCTGTCAGTATCCAAAGAGTTGGCTATCTCCAGATGCACAGCGCGAGTGGAGAGACAGGTGAACAGAACGCCGTATCTCTTTTCGGTCTTCCGGTACTTTTTCACGAACATTGGTCCGAAGTAGTCGACCCGACTGTGCTGAAGGCTCGCGAGGTGTCAAATCGACCAGCCGGCAGGTCAGCCATCCTTGGGACTTGCGGATGCGTCCTTCGTCTTCTGCATACGGCGCACCTGAACAGGATGCCTCTGACGGTTGACCGAGCCTTCGGGATCCAGTAGCTCTTCCTGATTTCCGTCAGCGTTCTTTCTTGGCCTGAGTGAAGGACTTTCTCATGGTTGTACGTCACAACCAGGCGCGTGACGTCGTCACTAGACGGCAGTATCACGGGGTGGCGTGTCGAATAGGCCACAGGTGCCTTATCGATGCGTCCACCGACTCTCATCACACCTTCACTGTCAAGGAATGGTGACGTCTGTCGCAGTTTCCCTCCAGTTTTCACCTGGTTACCAGCCTGGATCTCAGTCATCTCCTCAGAGAAACATCTCGCTTGGCAGTCTGTCACGATCTTGGTCTCTGCATGTCTGACTTCCTCTGCCGATAGAGGCCCTTCTCGTTTCCATTCAGCTCTTGCTGGACAGTTCTTGGCGACGAAGTTTTTCACAAGCCTCAGGACCCAGGCTACAACTCTTCTGTACCTTGTCCACGACGAGAACCTCCCAGCGTCCGGAAGCATGGTTGCTTCAGTTTGTGGCTCCACCGCGAGCACGAGTTGCGTCTTGATTTCAGGATCGTCCTTCAGTACAGTCGTAGGTGATGGCTGTTCTGGCCAGTGCTCCTCGTCTTTCAGCACGAAGTCGGGACCTTCGCGCCAGCGTGAGTCTGAGGAGAGGACAGACGCTGTAGCTCCTCTGGAACAGATGTCTGCAGCGTTCAGACTTGACGGTACATGTCTCCACTGATCCGGACGAGACGACTCGCGGATCTCCGCCACCCGATTGGCCACAAAAGTGTGGAATCGGCGGCTGTCGTTCCTCACGTACTGCAGCACAACTGTACTGTCTGTCCAGAACATGACTCTCTCTACCTTGACTGACAGTTCCTTCTGCACCGCGTTCGCTAGCCTGACTGCTAACACGGCTGCCTGCAACTCGAGCCTGACGATCGAGAGCTGTTTGAGAGGTGCAAACCTGGTCTTCGACATGATCAGAGAACAGGAACTGCGACCATCAGGCGCCATCGTCTTCACATACGCAACGGCGCCGAATGCATCCTGAGAAGCGTCACAGAACACATGGAGCTCCCGACGACAGTCTTCACGGACTGATGCGCCCCCGAAACATCGTGGAACAGTCAACAGCTCCAGGGAAGGCAGCGCCGCCAGCCACTGCGTCCAGGCGTACAGTTCTCCTCCCACGAGCTCATCATCCCAGCGATAGCTCCCAGCCCACAAATGCTGCATCAGGATCTTGGCCTGGAGTGTGAATGGAGAAGCCAGCCCCAAGGGATCAAACAGTCGGGCGACTCCCTGTAGCACCCCTCTCTTCGTCGACGGTACACGTGGGTCGATACCTCTGACTCCCAGGGTGTCCTCAGCGGTGTTCCAGGCGCAGCCCAGCACACTCTGAACCGCCACAGTGGAGTCGGCCTGAGCACGTTCTGTGGGTTCGATCTGGTCCATCACCTTCTGCGAGCTGCTCATCCACTTCGTTAGCCTGAACCCACCTCTTCTCAGCATCTCTGTCACCTCGCTGTGCGTCTCGGCTGCTTCTTCCTCAGTTCTTGCAGCGTGAACGAAGTCGTCCATGTAGAAGCGTGTCATTGCCGCCTCTTTGGCTGCTCGTCCAGCTGGAGTGCCGCGGCTACAGTCCTTGGCGGTCCGTTGGAGGACGAAGTTTGCTGACGCCGGGCTGCTTCTGGCTCCGAAGATCGCGACCTGCATGGTGTAAGACACCGGGTTCTTCATCACATCCAGTCCTCTCCAGAGGAATCGCAGAGCAGACTGATCTTGCTGGAATATCCTGACTTGATGGTACATACCCTCGATGTCGGCGGTCAGAGCGACAGGCTTTTCTCTGAACCTCAGGAGAATACCGGGCAGGTTATTCAGTAGGTCAGGCCCGGTGAGGAGCACGTCGTTCAGAGAAGTGTCTCCACACTTGGCAGCAGCATCAAACACTACTCTGAGCTTCCCCGGCTTCCGGGGATTCGACACAGCATGATGTGGCAGGTACCACGTCCTGGGATGTACTTCTTGTTCCTCTTCGGTAGTCAGCTTGCGAGCGAACCCGCGCTCGACATACCCATCAACAACCTTCTTGTATGCGTCTGCCTTCTCAGGTTGTCGCAGCAAGCTCTTCTCCAGGGAACGTAGTCGGTTGACAGCCACCGTCTTGTTGTCTGGCAAGCTGACGTCATCTCTCTTCCATAGGAGTCCAGTCTCATACCGATTGTCCAGCCTTCGTGTGGTGCTTTCCATGATCTCTACTGCTCTGATGTCTTCCGGAGATTTGGCGTCTTCGCCTTCAAACTTGCTCCCGAATGACTCTGTGGTCCACCACTCTTGTAGCATTGCTGACATGTCATCATCAGGTGTGATCTTGCTGATCAGCATCACTTGCCGTGTCCTCTCTGGAACGAATCCCTTCACAGACCCAGTCAGAGTCCACCCAAAGGTAGTTCTGATGGCCACTGGCTGGCCGGCTGTTCCCGTCCTTACTTCTAGCTGAAGAACAGCTTCAAGGACGTTGGCCCCGAGCAGAAGCTCCACCTTCCTTCCGGCACAGTCAGGGAGGTCCAGATCTTGGATGTGCCTCCAGTCAGACCTCTTCCGTACTTGAGGAATGGCGATGTTGATTTCTCTGACTGAGAAAGCTTCAGGGACTGTGATCTTGGTGCCGCTGCCACTTGTTGCACACAGCTCCAGCTGCACCTTCTTTGAGCTCTGCTGGTGTCCACATCCTTCCACGTTCTGCAGTCTGAGTCTCTGCTCCACTCCTTGCAGACCCAGATCTTCCATCACGTTTTCTGACACCAGGGAGGTCTGGGACCCAGAGTCCAGCAGTGCACAGACTTCCATGGTCTTGTGGGGTCCAATTATGGTGACCGGCACCACCTGCAGAAGAGTAGTCCTGTTGCTGTCCCTGAGTTTGGCTGCGGCAACAATGCGCTGATCAGGTGAACTCGTCTTTTGGGCTGTTCGGTTCACCCTCTTGCTGCCGTGCAGAAGCTTGTGGTGTGTCATCCTGCAGTTGTCAATTCCGCAGCACCTAGCAGTGTAGCATTTCCGGACTCCATGCCCCCTCCTCAAGCAGAAGAAGCAGCACCCAGAAGTGGAGATCAGGACTGCCCTGTCGTCAACAGTCTTCTGCAGGAAGATGGGACACACCGTCAGATCATGCCTGTCCCCGCAGCACACACAAGAGATAAGAGGTCGTCTTGGCCTCTGTGGCCAGAGCTGTACGGTGAGCTGCCTTCTGTGCTGGCTGCGGCTTCCTCTCTGCTGCAGTCTTCTTGGGCTGTGGTGACACTGCTGCATAGTTGAGTGCAACTCTGACCTGTCTCTGCAACCAGACTTCGAGGTGCACGAGACTGGGCCTCTCTCCCAGGTCCAGGATGTACTCCCCCCAATCTCGCTTCAACTCTGAAGAAAGCTTCTGAGCTACCCTTCTCAAGTTCTCAAAGCTGCTGAGGTCACCATCATAGCCGAGATTCTGGAGCATTGTGACCGCACAGTGGACTGACGAGTGGAGACGCTCCAGTCCCACAGGGTCCAGGTACGAGGGTGCTGGACACGAGAAGATTTCCTGGAGGCTGGTGTGCACAACATCTTCCTGCCGCCCAAACCTGTCTTCCAGCGCCTTCAGTGCCACCTCGTAGAGTCCTCCATCGTACAACATCCCACTGATGGTGCGCTGCGCGAGACCTGTCACCGCAGCCTGTAGGTGCACCATCTTCTCAGTGGAAGTCAATGCTGTCTGATTATGCACCAGGGTCCTGAACAGGGCTGACCACTTTGGCCACTCTGCCGGCTCCCCACCAAACTGAGGCAGGGTCAACCGAGGGATGCTGTGGGTGAACAGGGATGCAGCGTGGAGCGCCCCTTGGGCAGCTCCGAGAGCAGATGGGGGACCTACAGTAGGGGCGGCAGGAGGGATGTGGGACTGAGCAGAGTGCTCAACAGGGCCAGGCGAAAGGAACTGTCCTCTCCCCTGCACACTCGGATCAGGATGAGCCCCTTGGGCTTCCCGAACCACAGTCTCACCATAAAAATCGTTCCGCCTCTCCCAACTCAGGTCATCTTCAGCTGCTCTGGCCAACTGAGCGCGCAGCTCAGCAGCTGTCTGGGCATCCTTTGCTTCCTGGAGCTTCATCTTCTGCAGGATCTGTTGCTCCTCCTTCTCGGTCTCAAGCCTTCGCTGCAGCTGTTCAAACTCCAACTGCTTCACCTTGACGTCTATCTCTGCTGCTCGTGATACTGCTGAGGTGCCAGATGCTTCAGAGTGGGACATCTGTCTTGACACCACTGACGGAGGATCATCCTTCCTCTCCTTCAAGTACACTTCTATCCGACTCACTGCTTCTTCATGCTGCCGGTCTACATCAGTCTGGTATGCTCTTGCCTGGTCAATGTCATCTTCAGATGTCAGTATCGGAATCAAACTATCTGTCACCTCTTCCAGCTGCTGAAGGGAATGATCGAGCTCTGGTAATATTGACACAAGCCGAGTCCTACTACCTTTGCTGTCAATCAGGACAAATGCCCTCCTCCGAACCCTGGTCAGTGCACCCAACAGTCTACCTCTCCTCTGCTTCAACTGTGCTACAGACATTGTGGCGACAGGACTCAGTTGGGTTATCGATCAGGGAGGCACAGGTACATTCCCAAGGGCAGGTAGGCACAGACAGGTTAAAGACAAACAAGTATTCAGTACGGATGGGCAGGTACGAACAGGTTAAAAACAGGTGAACGAGGGCAGGTTTAAATGCAGGTGGTCATGCGTGAACATTGAACAACCATTGCATGGAAAGCTGGCAGGAGAACCATTGGAACTTTCACAGGAAATCTTTTTACAGAAAAGCATAACTCATAACAAGAGGAAACTTTGAAACTGTTGACAACGACGGATAAAAGGACTTTGAGACGCTATGTGACATGTATTGAGGCAGTAAAGCAATTGTAGTTGCAGGAGTAACAGTTGGAATAAAAAGTGCAAGTAGGTCGAGTAGAACGATTTGGTCGAATAGAACCGGCAGAATAGAACCAGTAGAATATAATAGAATAGGTTTCAAAGTTTTTCCACAACACCGAATATCAATTCATGTCGACTGGCGCGCGCAACCTTCTGCGCCACTTGCCACGTCGCATGTGTGCACAGACGCATACAAAATGCCTTATAGTTCCATGCGCGGCCGCATGACGGGACGGCGCCACCCATCAGAGTCGCCACATCATTACATCACGGACTGGCGCGACATCTATACACTCGGCTCGCAACATCGAGATCATGAACAATTTAATACAACTTAATTTTTATGTTGGCATGCATTGAGGCCTGGCATTTTTTTTCTCTAGATAATTAAAAGGACTAAAAGGACTATGTGTTACCACCACGTGTGCTCCCTTACCGTTTCATATTTCAAACCTGTTTTACCTTTACCAGAGCGCACCCGCTCAGTCATCGACCAAAAAGGCGTTTTACTGGTATATAGGTTTATATGACTCGCATGATTACCGAGCGGGCGCGAAGCGCCCTTTAGGGTTCCCGTCAACTTATTATACAAATACATTTGACCCGGCCCGAACCGGCCGTACATACGCTTTTCGGAAGCTAATAACTTTGCAACCACTGCTCCGATTAAGATTGGGTTTTCACCATTGGAATGGACCATCAAATCAATTTTGATTTTTGTATGATGCGTTCTGATAGGGGTGGTACCAAAGCGCATGGCACATGCAAATGTCGAAATGAACCAAAATCATTCTTGATAAAAAATGGCTTCATTTGTCTAAGCATTAATTTATACGATGAAGCATGCAGCGCTCAGGACGTACTCCCTTTTGGCGGATTCGAGAAAGGAGATCATGACAAATGTAATACAACTTATTTTGTATGTAGTTTGTCCCAGGGAAGCAACAGATACCGCTCGGTTACCGTCGATTAAGGCGTTTTACTGGTTTAGATTGGAGATATTGTTAGCTGAAAATTTGAGTTTTGCTTGACTTTACAAAGTTGCCCGAGGCTGTAACTCGAAAACCATTTGACGGACGAGGCTGAAAAGTTCGCAGCGTAAATCAACAGCCCAGATAACCCCAGACACGTAGTTGTATCGAAATATGAGATGTAGTGTGTTATTTAGAGATTGTTTTGGTCAATCTGTTCTGGAATGCCCCAATTGCCCCCCCCCCAACGACAAATCGGTAGACAAATGCATATCCCCCAACCGTTCCGGGAGGTTGTGATTTTTGTTCTGGGAAGGCGAGATTTACCCCCTCCCCCGCTCAACGAAACTTTCGTGCTGACGACCCGACGCCCCCCCCCCCCGCTCAAAGACCTTCCCTGCTGACAATCCGACGCCACCCCCCTCTCAACGACTCTGCGCTGACGACCCGACCCCCCCCCCCCCGGTCAACAACTTTTTGCTGACGAAACGAAGCGATTTTTTTGCCCCCCCCCCCACTCGAAACCTAGATCCTCCACTGGTCGGAGGGGCCCCTAAACGATCTGAAGGGACCCTAGGCCTTTCAACAGTAAGAATGCAGTTGTCCAGGGAATACAACTCACAATTTTTGCGCCGCTCCGCGGCGCAATTTAACTACAAATTCAATGATATGCAGGTAATACAAAATGACGGGCCGTTTCTCGGTGCATTTATGTGTTATGTTGCTACTTTCCTATACAATTGGGCAAAATAGTTCACTTTATCACCTTTTTACAGCTTTTAAACGCACAACATTTTTAAAGGTCCGCACCATACGCAATGCGACGCATTTATGAGAATGATGAGAAATATCTAGGGCATAAGACTCAAAATTTTCGCGAAGCTCCGCGGCGCAATTTGTTTAAAGGAAATAGTTCACCTTCGGAATTTTTTTCAGAACACGAATTTATTATATTTTTAATACAGTTTCTTTTTTCTTTTTAAAAATGGTCTTACATCGCGCCAATTCAGGACAGAAGGCTGTAAATTATTGGTTTTATGGTGTGCGTTATTGGTCTGCGCATGCTCCATGGCAGTGCTGGCACTTTCAGACGGTACGGTACATCATATATGCGCCGTATTCCTTCGCCAAAAAGTCAAATATCTTCGGCTGGAGTCTTTTCAGCCAAGAAAAGTTCCAGATAAGGATTTCTCAACACGGGCTACAAAACTGCTATTTCAGTTCAAAACCCATGTTGAAAATGAACTATTTCCTTTAAAGGGAAATAATGACTTTTTGATTTTGTTAGCAACAATTTCTTAGGCTACCGTTATGTTTTTAAAATTATTTTATTTAAATTTAAGAATTAAATAAAATTATTCCCAAATTCAAAGTTGTAAGTTTAGAAAAAATACAAAACAAGTACCTTGTACGTGTGTGAATAAAGCGACATATTCACATTCACATTCAGCGACAGATTCGCGGACCCCTCAGAATCATCTACAACTCTACAGAAAGATAGACAAGAGCATGTAAATCAACATGGTTAAATCTTTTTCACCCTACATATCATAGTTTGGCGTCTAAACTAAAAATAGAGTTCGCCAGCGACATATTCGAGTTTTGGCGGACCCCTTCGATTTTCATGAAAATCGGTGTCCAGATGGAGTTTTAAGCGTTAATGAACGTGGTAAAATCCGTTCCACCCTACATATGACAGTTTAGCGTCTAGACGCCAAATAGAGTTTTTGAGTTTTGGCGGACCCCTTCGAATTCCATGAAAATAAATGTCCAGATAGAGTATCAGGCGTAGAATAACTTCGTGAAAACCGTTTCACCCTACATATGATAGTTTGGCATATAGACGCCAATAGAGTCCGCCAGCGACAGATTCGAATTTTGGCGGACCCCTTCGAATTCCATGAAAATCAATGTCCAGATAGAGTATCAGGCGTATAATAACTTCGTGAAAACCGTTTCACCCTACATATGATAGTTTGGCATATAGACGCCAATAGAGTCCGCCAGCGACAGATTCGATTTTTGGCGGACCCCTTCGAATTCCATGAAAATCAATGTCCAGATAGAGCTTCAGGCGTAGATTAACATGGTTAAATCCGTTTTACCCTACATATGATAGTTTGGCATCTAGACGCCAATAGAGTCCACCAGCGACAGATTCGAATTTTGGCGGACCCCTGCGAATTCCATGAAAATAAATGTCCAGATAGAGTACCAGGCGTAGAATAACATCGTTAAATCCGTATCACCCTACATATGATAGTTTGGAATATAGACGCCAATAGACGCCAGACGCCAGCGACAGATTCGAATTTTGGCGGACCCCTTCGAATTCCATGAAAATCAATGTCCAGATAGAGTATCAGGCGTAGAATAACTTCGTGAAAACCGTTTCACCCTACATATGATAGTTTGGCATATAGACGCCAAAAGAGTCCGCCAGCGACAGATTCGAATTTTAGCGGACCCCTTCGAATTCCATGAAAATCAATGTCCAGATAGAGTATCAGGCGTAGAATAACATCGTGAAATCCGTATCACCCTACATATGATAGTTTGGCATATAGACGCCAATAGAGTCCGCCAGCGACAGATTCGAATTTTGGCGGACCCCTTCGAATTCAATGAAAATCAATGTCCAGATAGAGTATCAGGCGTAGAATAACTTCGTGAAAACCGTTTCACCCTACATATGATAGTTTGGCATATAGACGCCAATAGAGTCCGCCAGCGACGGATTCGATTTTTTGCGGACCCCTGCGAATTCCATGAAAATCAATTTCCAGATAGAGTATCAGGCGTAGAATAACATCGTGAAATCCGTATCACCCTACATATGATAGTTTGGCATATATACGCCAATAGAGTCGCCAGCGACAGATTCGAATTTTGGCGGACCCCTTCGAATTCCATGAAAATAAATGTCCAGATAGAGTATCAGGCGTAGAATACCTTCGTGAAAACCGTTTCACCCTACATATGATAGTTTGGCATATAGACGCCAATAGAGTCGCCAGCGACAGATTCGAATTTTGGCGGACCCCTGCCAATTCCATGAAAATAAATGTCCAGATAGAGTATCAGGCGTAAACTAACATCGTGAAATCCGTATCACCCTACATATGATAGTTTGGCATATAGACGCCAATAGAGTCGCCAGCGACAGATTCGAATTTTGGCGGACCCCTTCGAATTCCATGAAAATAAATGTCCAGATAGAGTATCAGGCGTAGAATAACATCGTGAAATCTGTATCACCCTACATATGATAGTTTGGCATATAGACGCCAATAGAGTCGCCAGCGACATATTCGAATTTTGGCGGACTCCTTCGAATTCAATGAAAATCAATGTCCAGATAAAGTATCAGGCGTAGAATAACTTCGTGAAAACCGTTTCACCCTACATATGATAGTTTGGCATATAGACGCCAATAGAGTCCGCCAGCGACAGATTCGAATTTTGGCAGACCCCTTCGAATTCCATGAAAATCAATGTCCAGATAGAGTATCAGGCGTATAATAACTTCGTGAAAACCGTTTCACCCTACATATGATAGTTTGGCATATAGACGCCAATAGAGTCCGCCAGCGACAGATTCGATTTTTGGCGGACCCCTTCGAATTCCATGAAAATCAATGTCCAGATAGAGCTTCAGGCGTAGATTAACATGGTTAAATCCGTTTTACCCTACATATGATAGTTTGGTATCTAGACGCCAATAGAGTCCACCAGCGACAGATTCGAATTTTGGCGGACCCCTGCGAATTCCATGAAAATAAATGTCCAGGTAGAGTACCAGGCGTAGAATAACATCGTGAAATCCGTATCACCCTACATATGATAGTTTGGAATATAGACGCCAATAGACGCCAGACGCCAGCGACAGATTCGAATTTTGGCGGACCCCTTCGAATTCCATGAACATCAATGTCCAGATAGAGTATCAGGCGTAGAATAACTTCGTGAAAACCGTTTCACCATACATATGATAGTTTGGCATATAAACGCCAAAAGAGTCCGCCAGCGACAGATTCGAGTTTTAGCGGACCCCTTCGAATTCCATGAAAATCAATGTCCAGATAGAGTATCAGGCGTAGAATAACATCGTGAAATCCGTATCACCCTACATATGATAGTTTGTTATATAGACGCCAAAAGAGTCCGCCAGCGACAGATTCGAATTTTGGCGGACCCCTTCGAATTCAATGAAAATCAATGTCCAGATAGAGTATCAGGCGTAGAATAACTTCGTGAAAACCGTTTCACCCTACATATGATAGTTTGGCATATAGACGCCAATAGAGTCGCCAGCGACAGATTCGAATTTTGGCGGACCCCTGCCAATTCCATGAAAATAAATGTCCAGATAGAGTATCAGGCGTAAACTAACATCGTGAAATCCGTATCACCCTACATATGATAGTTTGGCATATAGAGGCCAATAGAGTCGCCAGCGACAGATTCGAATTTTGGCGGACCCCTTCAAATTCCATGAAAATCAATGTCCAGATAGAGTATCAGGCGTAGAATAACATCGTGAAATCCGTATCACCCTACATATGATAGTTTGGCATATAGACGCCAATAGAGTCGCCAGCGACAGATTCGAATTTTGGCGGACCCCTTCGAATTCAATGAAAATCAATGTCCAGATAGAGTATCAGGCGTAGAATAACTTCGTGAAAACCGTTTCACCCTACATATGATAGTTTGGCATATAGACGCCAATAGAGTCCGCCAGCGACAGATTCGAATTTTGGCAGACCCCTTCGAATTCCATGAAAATCAATGTCCAGATAGAGTATCAGGCGTATAATAACTTCGTGAAAACCGTTTCACCCTACATATGATAGTTTGGCATATAGACGCCAATAGAGTCCGCCAGCGACAGATTCGATTTTTGGCGGACCCCTTCGAATTCCATGAAAATGAATGTCCAGATAGAGCTTCAGGCCTACGTAGATTAACATGGTTAAATCCGTTTCACCCTACATATGATAGTTTGGCATCTAGACGCCAATAGAGTCCACCAGCGACAGATTCGAATTTTGGCGGACCCCTGCGAATTCCATGAAAATAAATGTCCAGATAGAGTATCAAAATTCGAATCTGTCAATGGTGGACTCTATTGGCGTCTAGATGCCAAACTATCATATGTACGGTGAAACGGATTTAACCATGTTAATCTACGCCTGAAGCTCTATCTGGACATTGATTTTCATGGAATTCGAAGGGGTCCGCCAAAATTCGAATCTGTCGCTGGTGCACTCTATTGGCGTCTAGATGCCAAACTATCATATGTAGGGTGAAACGGATTTGACCATGTTAATCTACGCCTGAAGCTCTATCTGGACATTGATTCTCATGGAATTCGAAGGGGTCCGCCAAAAATCGAATCTGTCGCTGGCGGACTCTATTGGCGTCTATATGCCAAACTATCATATGTAGGGTGAAACGGTTTGCACGAAGTTATTCTACGCCTGATACGATAGAGCATCAGGCGTAGAATAACATCGTGAAATCCGTATCACCCTACATATGATAGTTTGGAATATAGACGCCAATAGACGCCAGACGCCAGCGACAGATTCGAATTTTGGCGGACCCCTTCGAATTCCATGAAAATCAATGTCCAGATAGAGTATCAGGCGTAGAATAACTTCGTGAAAACCGTTTCACCCTACATATGATAGTTTGGCATATAGACGCCAAAAGAGTCCGCCAGCAACAGATTCGAATTTTGGCGGACCCCTTCGAATTCCATCAAAATTAATGTCCAGATAGAGTATCAGGCGTAGAATATCTTCGTGAAAACGGTTTCACCCTACATATGATAGTTTGGCATATAGACGCCAATAGAGTCCGCCAGCGACAGATTCGAATTTTGGCGGACCCCTGCGAATTCCATGAAAATCAATGTCCAGATAGAGTATCAGGCGTAGAATAACATCGTGAAATCCGTATCACCCTACATATGATAGTTTGGCATATAGACGCCAATAGAGTCCGCCAGCGACAGATTCGAATTTTTACGGACCCCTTCGAATTCAATGAAAATCAATGTCCAGATAGAGTATCAGGCGTAGAATAACTTCGTGAAAACAGTTTCACCCTACATATGATAGTTTGGCATATAGACGCCAATAGAGTCCGCCAGCGACAGATTCGAATTGTGGCGAACCCCTTCGAATTCCATGAAAATAAATGTCCAGATAGAGCTTCAGGCGTAGATTAACATGGTTAAATCCGTTTCACCCTACATATGATAGTTTGGCATCTAGACGCCAATAGAGTCCACCAGCGACAGATTCGAATTTTGGCGGACCCCTTCGAATTCCATGAAAATCAATGTCCAGATAGAGTATCAGGCATAGAATAACTTCGTCAAACCCGTTTCACCCTACATATGATAGTTTGGCATATAGACGCCAATAGAGTCCGCCAGCGACAGATTCGAATTTTTACGGACCTCTTCGAATTCAATTAAAATCAATGTCCAGATAGAGTATCAGGCGTAGAATAACTTCGTGAAAACAGTTTCACCCTACATATGATAGTTTGGCATATATACGCCAATAGAGTCCGCCAGCGACAGATTCGAATTTTGGCGGACCCCTTCGAATTCAATGAAAATCAATGTCCAGATAGAGTATCAGGCGTAGAATAACTTCGTGAAAACCGTTTCACCCTACATATGATAGTTTGGCATATAGACGCCAATAGAGTCCGCCAGCGACAGATTCGATTTTTTGCGGACCCCTGCGAATTCCATGAAAATCAATTTCCAGATAGAGTATCAGGCGTAGAATAACATCGTGAAATCCGTATCACCTTACATATGATAGTTTGGCATATATACGCCAATAGAGTCGCCAGCGACAGATTCGAATTTTGGCGGACCCCTTCGAATTCCATGCAAATAAATGTCCAGATAGAGTATCAGGCGTAGAATAACTTCGTGAAAACCGTTTCACCCTACATATGATAGTTTGGCATATAGACGCCAATAGAGTCGCCAGCGACAGATTCGAATTTTGGCGGACCCCTGCCAATTCCATGAAAATAAATGTCCAGATAGAGTATCAGGCGTAAACTAACATCGTGAAATCCGTATCACCCTACATATGATAGTTTGGCATATAGAGGCCAATAGAGTCGCCAGCGACAGATTCGAATTTTGGCGGACCCCTTCAAATTCCATGAAAATCAATGTCCAGATAGAGTATCAGGCGTAGAATAACTTCGTGAAAACCGTTTCACCCTACATATGATAGTTTGGCATATAGTCGCCAATAGAGTCCGCCAGCGACAGATTCGAATTTTGGCAGACCCCTTCGAATTCCATGAAAATCAATGTCCAGATAGAGTATCAGGCGTATAATAACTTCGTGAAAACCGTTTCACCCTACATATGATAGTTTGGCATATAGACGCCAATAGAGTCCGCCAGCGACAGATTCGATTTTTGGCGGACCCCTTCGAATTCCATGAAAATGAATGTCCAGATAGAGCTTCAGGCCTACGTAGATTAACATGGTTAAATCCGTTTCACCCTACATATGATAGTTTGGCATCTAGACGCCAATAGAGTCCACCAGCGACAGATTCGAATTTTGGCGGACCCCTGCAAATTCCATGAAAATAAATGTCCAGATAGAGTATCAAAATTCGAATCTGTCAATGGTGGACTCTATTGGCGTCTAGATGCCAAACTATCATATGTACGGTGAAACGGATTTAACCATGTTAATCTACGCCTGAAGCTCTATCTGGACATTGATTTTCATGGAATTCGAAGGGGTCCGCCAAAATTCGAATCTGTCGCTGGTGCACTCTATTGGCGTCTAGATGCCAAACTATCATATGTAGGGTGAAACGGATTTGACCATGTTAATCTACGCCTGAAGTTCTATCTGGACATTGATTCTCATGGAATTCGAAGGGGTCCGCCAAAAATCGAATCTGTCGCTGGCGGACTCTATTGGCGTCTATATGCCAAACTATCATATGTAGGGTGAAACGGTTTGCACGAAGTTATTCTACGCCTGATACGATAGAGTATCAGGCGTAGAATAACATCGTGAAATCCGTATCACCCTACATATGATAGTTTGGAATATAGACGCCAATAGACGCCAGACGCCAGCGACAGATTCGAATTTTGGCGGACCCCTTCGAATTCCATGAAAATCAATGTCCAGATAGAGTATCAGGCGTAGAATAACATCGTGAAATCCGTATCACCCTACATATGATAGTTTGGCATATAGACGCCAATAGAGTCCGCCAGTGACAGATTCGAATTTTTACGGACCCCTTCGAATTCAATGAAAATCAATGTCCAGATAGAGTATCAGGCGTAGAATAACTTCGTGAAAACAGTTTCACCCTACATATGATAGTTTGGCATATAGACGCCAATAGAGTCCGCCAGCGACAGATTCGAATTGTGGCGGACCCCTTCGAATTCCATGAAAATAAATGTCCAGATAGAGCTTCAGGCGTAGATTAACATGGTTAAATCCGTTTCACCATACATATGATAGTTTGGCATCTAGACGCCAATAGAGTCCACCAGCGACAGATTCGAATTTTGGCGGACCCCTTCGAATTCCATGAAAATCAATGTCCAGATAGAGTATCAGGCGTAGAATAACTTCGTCAAATCCGTTTCACCCTACATATGATAGTTTGGCATAGAGACGCCAATAGAGTCCACCAAAGACAGATTCGAATTTTGGCGGACCCCTTCGAATTCCATGAAAATCAATGTCCAGAAAGAGCTTCAGGCGTAGATTAACATGGTTAAATCCGTTTCACCCTACATATGATAGTTTGGCATCTAGACGCCAATAGAGTCCTCCAGCGACAGATTCGAATTTTGGCGGACCCTTGCGAATTCCATGAAAATCAATGTCCAGATAGAGTATCAGGCGTAGAATAACATCGTGAAATCCGTATCACCCTACATATGATAGTTTGGCATATAGACGCCAATAGAGTCGCCAGCGACAGATTCGAATTTTGGCGGATCCCTTCGAATTCCATGAAAATCAATGTCCAGATAGAGTATCAGGCGTAGAATAACTTCGTGAAAACCGTTTCACCCTACATATGATAGTTTGGCATATAGACGCCAATAGAGTCCGCCAGCGACAGATTCGAATTGTGGCGGACCCCTTCGAATTCCATGAAATAAAATGTCCAGATAGAGTATCAGGCGTAGAATAACATCATGAAATCCGTATCACCCTACATATGATAGTTTGGCATATAGACGCCAACGACAGATTCTAATTTTGGCGGATCCCTTCGAATTCCATGAAAATAAATGTCCAGATAGAGCTTCAGGCGTAGATTAACCTGGTTAAATCCGTTTCACCCTACATATGATAGTTTGGTATCTAGACGCCAATAGAGTCCACCAGTGACATATTCGAATTTTGGCGGACCCCTTCGAATTCCATGAAAATCAATGTCCAGATAGAGCTTCAGGCGTAGATTAACATGGTTAAATCCGTTTCACCCTACATATGATAGTTTGGCATCTAGACGCCAATAGAGTCCTCCAGCGACAGATTCGAATTTTGGCGGACCCCTGCGAATTCCATGAAAATCAATGTCCAGATAGAGTATCAGGCGTAGAATAACATCGTGAAATCCGTATCACCCTACATATGATAGTTTGGCATATAGACGCCAATAGAGTCCGCCAGCGACAGATTCGAATTTTGGCGGACCCCTTCGAATTCCATGAAAATAAATGTCCAGGTAGAGTATCAGGCGTAGAATAACTTCGTGAAAACCGTTTCACCATACATATGATAGTTTGGCATATAGACGCCAATAGAGTCCGCCAGCGACAGATTCGAATTTTGGCGGACCCCTTCGAATTCCATGAAAATCAATGTCCAGATAGAGCTTCAGGCGTAGATTAACATGGTTAAATCCGTTTCACCCTACATATGATAGTTTGGCCTATAGACGCCAATAGAGTCCACCAGCGACAGATTCGAATTTTGGCGGAGCCCAGCGAATTACATGAAAATCAATGTCCAGATAGAGTATCAGGCGTAGAATAACATCGTGAAATCCGTATCACCCTACATATGATAGTTTGACATATAGACGCCAATAGAGTCCGCCAGCGACAGATTCGAATTTTGGCGGACCCCTTCGAATTCCATGAAAATCAATGTCCAGATACTCTATCGTATCAGGCGTAGAATAACTTCGTGAAAACCGTTTCACCCTACATATGATAGTTTGGCATATAGACGCCAATAGAGTCCGCCAGCGACAGATTCGGTTTTTGGCGGTCCCCTTCGAATTCCATGAGAATCAATGTCCAGATAGAGCTTCAGGCTTAGATTAACATGGTTAAATCCGTTTCACCCTACATATGATAGTTTGGCATCTTGACGCCAATTCGAATCTGACACCAGCGACAGATTCGAATTTTGGCGGACCCCTTCGAATTCCATGAAAATCAATGTCCAGATAGAGCTTCAGGCGTAGATTAACATGGTTAAATCCGTTTCACCGTACATATGATAGTTTGACATCTAGACGCCAATAGAGTCCACCAGCGACAGATTCGAATTTTGGCGGACCCCTGCGAATTCCATGAAAATCAATGTCCAGAAAGAGTATCAGGCGTAGAATAACATCGTGAAATCCGTATCACCCTACATATGATAGTTTGGCATATAGACGCCAATAGAGTCCGCCAGCGACAGATTCGAATTTTGGCGGACCCCTTCGAATTCAATGAAAATAAATTTCCAGATAGAGTATCAGGCGTAGAATAACATCGTGAAATCCGTATCACCCTACATATGATAGTTTGGCATATATACGGCAATAGAGTCCGCCAGCGACAGATTCGAATTTTGGCGGACCCCTTCGAATTCCATGAAAATCAATGTCCAGATAGAGCTTCAGGCGTAGATTAACATGGTTAAATCCGTTTCACCCTACATATGATAGTTTGGCATCTAGACGCCAATAGATTCCACCAGCGACAGATTCGAATTTTGGCGGACCCCTTCGAATTCCATGAAAATCAATGTCCAGATAGAGTATCAGGCGGACATTGATTTTCATGGAATTCAAAGGGGTCCGACAAAATTCGAATATGCCGCTGGCGGACTCTATTGGCGTATAGATACCAAACTATCAAAGGTAGGGTGATACAGATTTAGCTATATTAATTTACGCATAAAGCTCTATCTGGACACCGATTTTCATGGAATTCAAAGGGGTCCGCCAAAATTCGAATCTGTCGCTGGCGGACTCTATTGGCGTCTAGATGCCAAACTATCTTATGTAGGGTGATACGGATTTCACGATGTTATTCTACGCCTGATACTCTATCTGTAAATAGATTTTCATGGAATTCGCAGGGGTCCGCCAAAATTCGAATCTGTCGCTGGTGGACTCTATTGGCGTCTAGATGCCAAACTATCATATGTAGGGTGAAACGGATTTAACCATGTTATTCTACTCCTGAAGCTCTATCTGAACATTGATTTTCATGGAAATCGAAGGGGTCCGCCAAAATTCGAATCTGTCGCTGGTGGACTCTATTGGCGTCTAGATGCCAAACTATCATATGTAGGGTGAAACGGTTTTCACGAAGTTATTCTACGCCTAAAGCTCTATCTGGACATTGATTTTCATGGAATTCGAAGGGGTCCGCCAAAATTCGAATCTGTCGCTGGCGGACTCTATTGGCGTATATATGCCAAACTATCATATGTAGGGTGAAACGGTTTTCACGATGTTATTCTACGCCTGATATTCTATCTGGACATTGATTTTCATGGAATTCGATGGGGTCCGCCAAAATTCGAATCTGTCGCTGGTGGACTCTATTGGTGTCTAGATGCCAAACTATCATATGTAGGGTGAAACGGATTTAACCATTTTAATCTACGCCTGAAGTTCTATCTGGACATTGATTTTCATGGAATTCGAAGGGGTCCGCCAAAATTCGAATCTGTCGCTGGCGACTCTATTGGCGTCTATATGCCAAACTATCATATGTAGGGTGAAACGGTTTTCACGATGTTATTCTACGCCTGATAGTCTATCTGGACATTGATTTTCATGGAATTCGAAGGGGTCCACCAAAATTAGAATCTGTCGCTGGAGGACTCTATTGGCGTCTATATGCCAAACTATCATATGTAAGGTGATACGGATTTCACGTTATTCTACGCCTGATACTCTATCTGGAAATTGATTTTCATGGAATTCGCAGGGGTCCGCCAAAATTCGAATCTGTCGCTGGTGGACTCTATTGGCGTCTAGATGCCAAACTATCATATGTAGGGTGACACGGATTTAACCATGTTAATCTACGCCTGAAGCTCTATCTGGACATTGATTTTCATCGAATTCGAAGGGGTCCGCCAAAATTCGAATATGTCGCTTGCGGGCTCTATTGGCGTCTATATGCCAAACTATCATATGTAGGGTGAAACAGTTTTCACGAAGTTATTCTACGCCTGATATTCTATCTGGACATCGATTTTCATGGAATTCGAAGGGGTCCGCCAAAATTCAAATATGTCGCTGGTGGACTCTATTTGCGTCTATATGCCAAACTATCATATGTAGGGTGAAACGGTTTTCACGAAGTTATTCTACGCCTGATACTCTATCTGGACATTTATTTTCATCGAATTCGAAGGGGTCCGCCAAAATTCGAATCTGTCGCTGGTGTACTCTATTGGCGTCTAGATGCCAAACTATCATATGTAGGGTGAAACGGATTTAACTATGTTAATCTACGCCTGAAGCTCTATCTGGACATTGATTTTCATGGAATTCGAAGGGGTCCGCCAAAATTCGAATCTGTCGCTGGCGGACACTACTGTCGTCTATATGTCAAACTATCATATGTAGGGTGAAACGGTTTTCACGAAGTTATTCTACGCCTGATACTCTATCTGGACATTGATTTTCATGGAATTCGAAGGGGTCCGCCAAAATTAGAATCTGTCGCTGGTGGACTCTATTGGCGTCTAGATGCCAAACTATCATATGTAGGGTGAAACGTATTTAACCATGTTAATCTACGCCTGAAGCTCTATCTGGACATTGATTTTAATGGAATTCGAAGGGGTCCGCCAAAACTCAAAAACTCTATTTGGCGTCTAGACGCTAAACTGTCATATGTAGGGTGGAACGGATTTCACCACGTTCATTAGCGCTTAAAACTCCATCTGGACACCGATTTTCATGAAAATCGAAGGGGTCCGCCAAAACTCGAATATGTCGCTGGCGAACTATATTTTTAGTTTAGACGCCAAACTATCATATGTAGGGTGAACACAATTTCATCATGTTGATTTACATGCTCTTGTCTATCTTTCTGTAGAGTTGTAGATGATTCTGAGGGGTCCACGAATCTGTCGCTGAATGTGAATGTGAATCTGTCGCTGTCTTCACACACGTTATTCACGTGTGTACTTCATGAAGGTCATTGACAAATTCGTCCTTCCCTACCATTGTTAACATCGAGTGCGGCATTTGTGGAGGCTCTGTGACATTTCTGATTTAACTGAGCGCTGCTCGGGCACCAGCTAGTAGCGCTTTCGTTCTCCATGGCAACCCGGCGTCAGCCAATCAAAAGCCAGAAAGGGAATACGTTCTGGCTTTTCATTGGCTCACGCCTGGTTGCCATGGAGAACGAAAGCGCTACTAGCGTGCGTTCGAGCAGCGCTCTGATCCGTGAAGCAATCCGTGAAGCATCCGTGATGCATGACTATCAGTATAAGTCATGAATAACAACAACATGCAAACTATACCAACTCGAATAAAATAAGAGCGGAATGAATTGAACCCCAGGCAAGCTAGTATTCGCAAAGCACTCGGCACTGCGCCACAATAGCAAAAGGTGAGGGAAATGCATATTGGATACAATATTATTACGTCACAAGTTTCTGAAGTGTCAACTGCTATGCAATACAGTGATACAATACCTTTAATAATGATTAACAAGAAAATTCAAACTTAAAAACAATATTTTGAATAAGTCTTTAATTAGCTTTCAACTCGAAATCAGATATATTTTGCAATGCTACACAAGAATGGCACCAGTGACGTCATTAACAAAGCCTGCTACGGGACTTGGGTATACTAATCAGGAACAACTCGCCAAGTGCGCCGAGATGGTTAAGTGCGCCGAGAAGCATGACAATGACTTTGTAAACAAATCGCCGACGCTAAATAGGTCGCCGTCGATGTGCATCGATGAGCTTCTGATTTAATTGCCAGTTTTGTGTTATTGTTCGTTAGTTTTTTTGGGAAAAATTATTATTTTTCATGATAAAATAAAGCATAGTGTTATATACAGCCACAGACAAACTATACACAACTCCTAATGTTGAAAACAAGTGAATCGATTTTCAAAAATTGAGGGTCGCAACCACTAACTATGCCGCGTTGATGTGCATCGATGAGCTTCCGATTTTATTGCCACGTTTTCCAATCGCTGTTAGTTTTAGAAGATCGCCGGGCATATAATCACAAGCAGAACGCACAATATATTTTCCACTCCATTGCGTAAAAAAAACTACGGGAAAAGCCCGCAGTTTGATGAGGACCAAAAGTACTTGACAAAAGGTCAGAAATAGTGCAAGTACCGGTCGTTAAAAGTGTGGAACGCTTATCAACTTTAACTTGAAATATCTTTCGGTAGGGAAGTTTTCATGCAAAATGTGATGAATTTACAATATATTTTGATCTCGTCTGGCGATTTCAAGTGCTAACTCCATTTTAGTGGAAAAAGGTAATTATTTCCCTTTAAAGGGAAATAATGACATTTTCCACAAAAATGGAGTTAGCACTTGAAATCGCCAGACGAGACCAAAATATATTGTAAATTCATCACATTTTGCATGAAAACTTTCCTACCGAAAGATATTTCAAGTTAAAGTTGATAAGCGTTCCACACTTTTAACGACCGGTACTTGCAAGTACTTTTGGTCCTCATCAAACTGCTGGCTTTTCCCGTATTTTTTTTAACGCAATGGAATGGAAAATATATTGTGCGTTCTACTCGTTGTGATTATATGCCCGGTGATCTTCCAAGACTAACGGCGATTGGAAAAAGTGGCAATAAAATCGGAAGCTCATCGATGCACATCAACGGCGGCATAGTTAGTGGTTGCGACCCTCAATTTGGGAAAATCGATTCATTTGTTTTCAATATTAGGAGTATTGTATAATTTGTATGTGGCTGTATATAACACTACGCTTTATATTATCATGAAAAATAATAATTTGTCCCCAAAAAACTAACAAACAATAACACAAAACTGGCAATTAAATCGGAAGCTCATCGATGCACATCGACGGTGACCTATTTAGCGTCGGCGATTTGTTTACAAAGTCATTGTCATGCTTCTCGGCGCACTTAACCATTGTGGCGAGTTGTAGCGAGTAGCGCTTTCGTTCTCCATGGCAACCAGGCGTGAGCCAATGAGAAGCCAGAACGTATTCCCTTTTTGACTTTTGATTGGCTAACGCCTGGTTGCCATGGAGAACGAAAGCGCTACTAGCGCTACTAGCGTGTGTCCGAGCAGCGCTCAGTTTGATCGGAAACGTCACAGAGCCTCCAAAAATACCGCGCACTCGATGTAAACAATGGTAGGAAAGGACGAATTTGTCAATGACCTTCATGAAGTACACAAGGTACTTGTTTTGTATTTTTTCCAAACTTACAGCTTTCAATATGGGAATAATTGTATTTAATTCTTAAATTTAAATACAATAATTGTAAAATCATAGCGGTAGCCTAAGAAATTGTTGCTAACAAAATCAAAAGGTCATTATTTCCCTTTAAAGGGATTATACGGGTTTCCGTCCTGAAAGTAAATGCACTCTTTTGCAGTTGTATGAGCTTTAAACACGTTTAAGACATATAGCGGGGACCTCAATGCTCATTTAGTCCATTGTTTCAGCAATTATCAGCGTTAAAACTTGGGCGTTTTTCGAGACTAGTATCAGATAACGAGTACTTGATCGGCACTACTGTCCACCACTTTTATCTTAAGATCGATTTGAGAGTTTCTACACTGGATCACTAAATTATTATGCAATTCAAAACTGACGTGACTTTGTATTACTACACACTGTTCGCTGAGGTTTTGTGTTGTTGTGGTTTAATTATCTCCGGCCTTTAGCGTAGATAATTTGGTGGTGGCGTATTAGTTTTTTGGCATGAAAATTCATGACAAATATATAATTTTATGGGAAAACTAGGTAACTGCTGGTGTCGTTGGAACAAAAGAAGTTTATTTTCTTCCAAATATTGCTTATTTTACCGGAAATATGCCATAAGTGAGGTGTTATTAGCATAAAAGAGATGACTGGCTCTGCCTCAGCCGGTCCTGCAGAAAATACGCGATGGCATCACCGTGCACTTTGGAATGTCCTTACGTGCAGAAGAGGTCATTTACATAAAAATGTGGCTACCGTGGGACTTCTACCACCTTTATAAGTACGTTTTACTATGTAACTCAATTATTCTGGGAAAACCCGTATAATCCCTTTAAAGGAAATAGTTCACCTTCGGAAAATGTATCAGAACAATAATTTATTATACTTTTTAATACAGTTTATTTCTTTTTTCTTTTCAAAAATGGTCCTACATCGCGCCAATTCAGGACAGAAGGTCGTAAATTATTAAGTTTATGGTGTGCGTTATTGGTCTGCGCATGCTCCATGCAGTGCTGGCACTTTCAGATGGTGCGGTATATCATATATGCGCCGAATTTCTTCGCCAAATAGTCAAATATCTTCGGCTGGATTCTTTTCAGACAAGAACAGTTGCAGATAGGGATTTCTCAACACGGGCTACAAAACTGCTATTTCAGTTAAAAACCCCATGTTGAAGGAGAACTATTTCCTTTAAGAGTTCCAGGTCTTGAGCTTAAAAAATATCCCAAGTTGGTATAGCTCATTCCAAATTGGTGTCGCTGGTTCCAAAGTTGATATGGCAGTTTGCTAACTCCAGCTCTTAAAAGTTGGTATGGCCCATGCCATACCTGTCATACTGCTTTTTCCATCCGTGTAACGTGCCTTTCCATCGGTTTTGTTTGGCCCTTTCAACGCTTGGGAAGGGGCCCTTTCAGCGCTCAGGAAGGGGCCCTTTCAGCGCTCGGGAAGGGGACCCTTTCGAGGCGCCGCCCCCCCGGACGAAATCCTAGCTACGTGCCTGCCTCTCAGGCCTGGAATGGGCTCAAATGCCGTTTCAGATATTTATGGAGACTGCCCCCCCCCCCCCCCCATGTGACGGGCCCCCCGGACCGGATGCACCTGTCTAGAAAAATGCTGGCTACGCCCCCGGCTACCACAACCTACTTTAATGTACCATCTCGTACTTTAGGGAGGAAGGACTCGCCGGCAAGTAAATGGGGCTGAGGGCTGGCCGATGCCGGGGACCGAAACTTTGCATGATCCCCGACGACTGAACAGCTAAGGGCAAATGTTTCTACGGAACGAATCCGTGAAAATATGTGTTACGCTTCCCATGATGCGTAGCACCAAAACGCTATGTGCCAGTTTGCATAGTTTGTTAGTATACTAGTAGCCACTTTTGCGTGGGGTTAGTTCTAAACTGTCGGTGGCAAAGCCTGCCGACTGGTTCGCTACACACCTCCCTCCTTCAACGTACCAGCACTTCAGTTGCCCCTTCACCAGTTATCATCTGGGTTCCAACGCCTTTCCACTCAGCTCTCTCTCTCTCTCTCTCTCTCTCTCTCTCTCTCTCTCTCTCTCTCTCTCTCTCTCTCTCTCTCTCTCTCTCTCTCGCTCTCGCTCTCGCTCTCGCTCGCATATGGCAGTCTCGATAAACAAAGCCAGCTCAGGGGTTTCCATATAATTTACTCTGGGCGAACACCTGTACAAAAGGACACGACCTACCGAATAGCTACCGTACACAGTATACACTATACAGTCAGTATACACACATACACACACACACACACGGGCATGCAGAGCCGGCGGCCTCCGGGGCGGCCGCCGCCAGCAGGCAGAAACACTGTAACAACACGTCTGTCGGGCCGGCGCCCGTGACCCGGAGTCAGGTCAGGGCGGGTCACCGGCGGCCATCTGAGATCAACGAGACCGCCTTCTCTCACTCGAGACAAACCAGGCTCGCTCGCGCGCCGCCGGGGCGGGGCGGCTCACTCCCACGCACACGGACCTCACGCTGGCCCCGCTGCGTTCACTCAGGCTCCGTGTGACCCGGGGCACGGCCCCACACCCGATAAAGGTCAGATCGGCCCGCACTCGCCGGGCGCAGCTTCCCGCAACCGCCGATAGACGGCGCGCGCAACGCCAACAGGCACCAGCCGGTGCGACCCGCAACACAAACAAAATCCAGTACTAATGCCAATCTTAAACCGATAAAATAATGTCATAAGAAGCCCGAGGGGCGCATCTCTAGCCTTCCTAAAAGCGCCATATGCAAAATGCCGGCAAAAATATTGCAGTCATCACAAACTACTCAAGTACACAACTTAAAACCAAACAACTTCGCGGCGCCGGCCGCACAGTAGCCGCTAGCGGAGAGAACGCTCAAACCATCCAAAGTGCACGCCACATCCAGTATGGGTCAACGTATCGCAGCGCATACCAGCCAGCTACCACGTCCAAAGCAGTACGTCAACAGAGAGGGCCACGCGTCGCGCCGGACAGGATGGAGCTAGTGAAGGCACGCCAGTGTTCCTCTTGTGCTGGGTGGGGTCGGGGGACGGGGGTGGAGTGGTGGGTCGGGGAGGGGAGGGGACACGCGCGCCGCCGGCCGCCCATTGGCACAAACTCTCTGTCTCCGGCCACTGACTGCACTGAAAGACACGGCCGCTGGGGCGGGGCGGGGCGGGGCGGACGGCCGGCGGCGTGGCGCCGCCAAGGCACGGCGGCTCAGACGCGCTCACTGCGGTCCGCCGACACACGGCACCTGCGCGGCGCAGCGTACACAAACACATACCCACCTAGCCACACACGCACGCCACACGCAGAGATCGACCTTCCTATGTACACTACACATTCCTTCTCTTCGGCGTATTCTCTCACTTCATAACGCACGCAAACATGCACATTGCACCCACGCACGCATACACACTAACACGTGCGCTGGCTTATCACGATCCTCCGGCGGCGAGAGTCCTCCCGACACTGGCGCGTCCTCCGGGTCCTCACGGTACCACTGAGTGCTCCCAGCTCGGCCGGAGCTGCCGGAGTCTCTTCAGTCATCTCTGGCTGGCAGAGCGACGGGAAATGGCAGGGGGTCCAGCCCCCGGCAGACAGAGCATGAAGGAGGTACACGGCTTCGATCAAAACAGCAACGGTGGTCGCCATGCTTCCACTTGATATAGGGCTCATTCCGTCAGCCACGATCCACAGCTGAGTCAGCCGGCGCGGATCACTGGTGACGGAGACGACGGTGGTGACGATGGTGACGAACTTCAAGCCGCTGCTACCCATCGCAGCCGACGTCACAGGAGGTGCTGAAGCTGAGGGGAGCGGTGACGCGTCGTTGGCCAGAGACCGTTTGAGCGGCGGCGGTGGCCACTGCCGCTCCTCTCAGGTCGGCCGGTCGACGTGAAGCGACACACACACACACACACACACACACACACACACACACACACACACACACACACACACACACACACACACACACACACACACACACACACACACACACACACACACACACACACACACACACACACACACACACACACACACACACACACACACACACACACACACACACACACACACACACACACACACACACACACACACACACACACACACACACACACACACACACACACACACACACACACACACACACACACACACACACACACACACACACACACACACACACACACACACACACACACACACACACACACACACACACACACACACACACACACACACACACACACACACACACACACACACACACACACACACACACACACACACACACACACACACACACACACACACACACACACACACACACACACACACACACACACACACACACACACACACACACACACACACACACACACACACACACACACACACACACACACACACACACACACACACACACACACACACACACACACACACACACACACACACACACACACACACACACACACACACACACACACACACACACACACACACACACACACACACACACACACACACACACACACACACACACACACACACACACACACACACACACACACACACACACACACACACACACACACACACACACACACAGGTGATGACTGGCCGATCGCGGCGACGATCAGTCTTTGACCAGTCGGTAGATGTGGTGCTGCGCGCCGTGCTCAGAGGTCGACACCTCGAACACGAAGGCGATGCACAGCAGCGTCTCCTGCGTGTCCCGGTTGGTCACCACCTGGGGAGCGGGCCGGGGTTAGTGAGGCGACTGCAGGCTCTAAGGCAGCAGCGCCAGCCCCGCCAACTGGCAGGCGGAACGGCGCGGTGCCGAGCGCTACAGCGAGTACAGAAACTACGCTGTATTCGGCTGTGACGAATACGGATCCTTGGCGAGCGAAAGCTGCGAGATCGGCTAGCTAAGTGAGTAAAAGCCAACGAGAGAATAGCTTCGTAAAGAATATATAAGCAGAAAATATAGCCAATTTAAATGTCGCACCTGTCCAAACTCAAGCCACGTGACATACATAAGAGCGATTATGCTGCTATAGATGACCAGAATCAGCAACGCCATCTAGATGACGAATTCTCAACTGTTACTTCTAATTCCGTCTCAAATCATCTAGCAACTGAGCTGAGCTACAGACTACGGATCGTCTAACTGCGGACGATTGGGATCGTCGTCTAGTCTCTTACCTGCAGAATGGTGAAGTTCTCCAGCACACTGTTCATCATGTACTTCTCAGGCAAGTGCTTGAGCTTGTGGATGAAGTTGACCATGTACTCGCACATGGGAGACCGGTTGATTCGGTAGCAGAAGCGACCGTTCTCGAACCTACACGGGTAGGAGAGACACACGTTAAAGGGATATTGCCACCTCCGGAGGATTTCTAAAAAGCAACTTAAATGAATGGTGGGGATCAACAATCATGTATGCTCAAGCTCAAACTTGCTCCTGCAGCATCTAAAGCAGTGTATCGGCAAAACATTTTGCATTTATTTCTGACTCCAAAACGTTGGTCCCAGCTTTGCTCAGTACTAGATTAATGATGGCCGCTCTCGTCCAGTTTGGCTGTGGAATTGGCGCCCGCCCAAAGCCGAAGCGTACGAATTCGCCGAGACATGCCCTTGACAAGTCTATCTGTGTTATAAGGTATAGGTCACATAACTCCTACGGTCCCAAAGTCGAGCCATATCAATTCTTGCTGATTTATTATGAAAGAGGCTAAGGTTGTTGAAAATATAATTAACTGCATAAGCTTTTTAATTTTAAAGTGCACTGACGGAATGGTGATGTTGAGTTTGCAACATTAAAAAGAAAATAACAGTCCGCAAAGAAGTGATTCTAAATCGTGATGTGGCGACTCCAATTTTACGAATGCTTGGCAAGCATGAGTGGTGCAAATGTATTTTTTGATCTAATGGGTGGAGTTTCGGGAACCACATTTTGCAGGTGAAATCTGACACGCTTAATCGACCGATACACACCAAAAACTCCATATTGGCCTGCGAGGTGGCAATGCCCCTTTAATCCGGCTGCTGGCGATTGTTGCTTAATGTTTGTTTGTGGGCGCCGCAACTGCAGGTCATAAGAGGCCGGGAAGAGGCGACTGTTCGGGCCACTGAGCGTGTCTTCTATACAGTGATTCATGGTCATAACGCCGTACATGGGTGCCATTGCAAATCGTCAGCTCTCTAAAAGAGCCAACCACGAGTTTCCAAAGGAAAACGTAATACCGGACTGGAACAAACAAACCACAGGAAGGGGAAAGCCCATAGCTCCACCAATGACCAAGCAAAGCGAACGTAGGCAAATCAACACCTTTTGCAAAGGCGACATGCTCGAACCAGTTCCTCTTACAGGCGTGGACAATGGGTGTCTAGACAGTGTACAAACAAGTGTCCCTCTCCGCCGTCCGGCGCGTTTCTCACCTGGCGTACTCTGTCTCGACCTTCTCCACCACCTGCTTGCCGAAGCTGCAGACCTTGGTGGAGCAGGTGATGGTCATGTTCTCCGGCGACTCGTACTGACTGGTGACGCCGTAAAACGCGCCGCTCGCTTCCTGCCGGGCAGCGCGAAACAATGCTAAGTACAGTTAAGCATACAGTAGGTTATACACACACGGCCACGGTTCAAGGCAGCCGGATAACCATTTGGGCATACAGGCGCCACAATAGCCAATGTTTTATGACGCCAAGAGGCAGCCGGAGGTCTGAAGCAGCTGATAGTACCAGTGTGATCCATGACACCAGAAACGCGACTCCACGAGACTGGGGTCGCACGTGTATCTAACATGCGACAACCGACAACAATACAAGCCGTTTCCTGTTCTCTCTTCCTTTATCTGGGATCGCAAAGGGGAAGCTGAGGAACTATGGATAAGAAGGTACGGAAAGTAGATGTGCATGAAACACTGCACAATTACCTAAGCTGGGCTAAACATAATGGACCTAACAGACCCCAGCGACATCGAAACGGTCACGGCCAACACGGCCTCCGCCGCCACCACACGCCACACGGGCGCCACCTACCTGTATGCTGGTGTTGAGATCGGCCCAGAACTTGACCAGGAAGAAGGCGTTGGCCGGGCCCTTGTCATACAGCTCCCGCAGACCGCCCTTCTTGTCGGGGAACTTGTCGTAGATCTGTGTGATGCCGATGGCCTCGAGCGGCTCGTAGGAGGCCGGACCGCCAATGTGCACGAACAGGTGCTTGTTGTACTGGCGGGGAGAGAGGGAACAGGATGGTCACGAGCTGGCAACAGCCGCCAGGGGCGAACCAACGGGGTAGCAACGTGGCAACTCCCGAGAAAGACCAGCCAACAGGAGAGAAGGCACGGCCATGACACGGAGCCCAACACGTTCGCCGAACTGCTGGAGCCACGTCAGCCGGGCAGACTAGCCACTCCACATAGTACATGTTGCTGAATGGGGTCACAGCGGTCACGACCAGGGGCGAACGAGGGTGAGCTCCGTCAGGAAAACACCGCTCGCGACATGAGGTAAACACGTCAGACGTTCGGGGGGCGTTCGTCGAACGGCAAACCAGCCGGCAGTGATCGTCAGTTCACAGCACGCAGACACGCCACACGGGCACACTGTCGTCCGTGACGCGGAACAGGAACACATCCGACAGACATTAGAACCTGAACGTGATCAATTCTGGCGATAACACATGTCCCCGACTGGGCCAACAGGCGAACATGATGTCCTACACAGAACACAACAGCATGCTCCGAACACCATTCTAGATGTACCTCGCACGACACACCACACCACGATCCGGGGACATCCCTGGTTAGACTGATGGCCGACGTAGCCGCCCGCCTACAGGAAGCAGTGCTAGTATCGGCACAGGTGCCTGCCTCAGGCCTCCCAACGATTCACATCACGGAAACAAACAGGCCTCACGGACGCGAGGCAGCTCCACGAACCGGTACGACACGGCGACACCGGGCCCGGGAAACAGGCGCACCCCTCCCCGGCCCCCAACGGTCACGTGGTCAGGAAAACAGCGGCGCCGCGCCGCGTCACACACGCTGAAGGGGCGACTTTCCTCGGCGGGTCTCTCGGTGACAGCGACAGCGCTGCCGGCCGGGACACCAGCCTCCGTCGGACTTCAGGGCGGCACCGCAGACAGCACGTGTGCACAGGTGGGGTGGGTCCGATGTCCCCCAGGAGCTGGGTAGTGACGGGGGTACGGAAGCAATGCCACCGGGCGCGAAGTTCACGTCAGGAGTCGGAAAGACCGTGCTCTAGCTTTAGAACACGATGAACTTTCGCCACTTCATTCTGAAGGTAAACTGGCCTTACGCGGTTGGGCGTTACAGGTCAGGGTTCACGCAACACGCTATATTTAGCGAAATGCCGAAAATCCCAGAATTGAAAACCATTCAAAGGTCAGACTACTTATATAAAATAAACATTGGGTCCTCCACCGCACCAGTCACTAGCGCCAGGGCACAAGAGTCAAGACATAGCCGCGACCCTGCCGCACACCGGAGCCCTGTTGCCAGGGCTGGCTGCCACACGCCGCGTCCTCTGGTCAAGTCGCATGAGCGCCACAAGTGACCCATAGCGTTACGGTGCGGCGTGACAGGTCTGCGGTCCCTGCAGAGCGGGGCTGGGTGACAGCCGCCACCGGGTGATGTAAACAAAACACCGCCAGTCGCCGCCAGCGAGACGGACACGGACCCTTCGCCGGCCATCTGACGCGACTGCCATGACGCAAAGGGGTCCCAGGAGTGCGCCAATGTCGGCCGGGGTCCCACTGGGTCGGCCAGGGTCCGACGGAGTACATCCGGGTCAAACGAAGGGTTCCGTAGATCGACTAGACGAGTTACCCACTGCGATTGACCAATATACTGACTGGCCGACGATTGACTGGTTGACCGATGATGATGGCGATGATTTGAGGCTTAACCCGCCATTGGCTGGGGTCTCAGCCGAACGCCATTGGCTGAGGGGGGGGGGGGGGGACCCTGATTATCTTTCGAACCAATAACCGCGGCGAGACGCGCAAGGCGGCAATCGAAAGCTCTCAATGAGACGCATCTAAAGCATACACGAAATTGTCAAAATAAGGTCAGATATCAGGTCACGGTCAGGTAAAAGGTCAAAATTGAGATACTTGAGTTTTTGGACCATACTTTCCATCCAAAGCCTTAGATTGAGACAATTATCGCACAAAGTGCTCTCAAAGGTATAATACATATCCCGCATAAGCAAAAGTGAAATTGTAAGCAAAGGTCAAGGTCAAGATCAGGTCACAAAAGGCCACTATTGGCAAGAGGTCTACGCAAGTCATGCGAAACATGTTTTATGGGTTATTCTACACGTATAATTCGATAGTAGCAGCTATTTTCACAATATGATACACCATATAAGGTCACAAGGTCAGGTCACAAGGTCACAATTTGAAATTTATAAATTTAAATTAAAAAGGCATGTTTCTAGACCAGTTTTGTCTCAGAAATACATTGCTGGTATTTATTTGTTTGTATCTGGTCACTAAAAGCAAAAAAAAACGCAATTTCAAATATGACGTCATGAGTTACAGGTTACTCAATACTCATACTTAGGGAGCAATACGTCAGTCGAAAATAAAGACATTGCTTTTCAATTTGGTTTGGGTATTGTCCGCATTTGGTTCAACATATCTTCCGTTTTTTCTTCATGTTTTAAAATTTTGATTTTGAGGGCATTTACAAAAAAAAAAAAAAAATTGGAAAAAAAAATCCGAGAAAGCGATTTTGTAGCCCTTGCCATTTGTTTTCTTTTGACGTTTTTCGATTGCATTTTGCTCAAAAGATGGCAATTATGCTAATTATGCCTGCTAAAGTTTATATTATTTTGGTGTCAAACTCGTGTGTAGTGACGTCACTAAATTCGCTATATCTCGAAACAAAATCGACGAAATTTCTCATTTTTGCACAGAAGACGTTAAATTGATATAGGAGAAGGTACCTGAAGTTTCACGTCCATAGCACTATTGGTTTTTTAACTATTGCGAAAGTTCGTCAGGGGGGGGGCGAAAACCGTCCCCCCAGCCAATGGCGGGTTAAAGGTGTCGCGATGACTGTAGTTGACGGACGGACAGACGGAATAAATGACCGAAGCGACTGACTGAGTGACAGTGAATGACTGAGCGGCCTTGACTGACTGACGAACGGTGCTGACGACAGCCATAGGGGGGGGGGGGGGGGGGGGATCAACACAGACGAGCAGCGGCGCCGGTCGCTTTCCAACCGAGAACCGAGTCCCCGGGGAGGGACGGCCGGGCAGCGACCGTCAGGACCAGGAGCCCACCATGCGCTAACACTGGTGACACTACGACAGCCCCCGGCAACAAGGCACACCACAGCAACACACTGCTGGCAAACTCGACTGCAAACTGCGACTCGACTGCACACACGCGACGATATTCCACCACGACACGCGGAAAACAATCCTTCCACCGCCCCGGAAATCACAGCACAATTGCAAACACAGTACAATTACAAACACAGCCACCCAACCCTTGCCCTGACCTGCCCGTCACTCACCACGTCGCCAGCTGCCTGGTGCTCGCGGGGCTGCGGCGCCGCCTCCATGAAGGCCGAGTACTCCACCAGACGGAGCTTCTGCGTGGCGATGCTGCGCCCCTCCCAGGTCGGCGCCGGCGGCTGCGCCTGGCCCAGCAGCGACATGTCGGCAGAGCTGGACGGCGGCTTGGCAGCCATGCCGTACGGGTGCTGTCCGAACGGCTTCACACTGTGACACGGGGGGAGAGGAGGGTGGTTAGGGGAGGTACGGCTACGGAAGGGGCTACGGAAGGTGGCTAGGGGAGGCAAAGGTGCGGCAGAGGGAGAAGGGAGGTAGTTAGAGGAGGTAAGACTGCGACAAGGGGCGAGGAGAGGAGGTCAGGAGGCACCGCTGCGACGGAGACTGAGGAGAGGGGGTCACTGGTCAGGTCAGGAGACAAGGGCGCAACAGGGCGCGAAGGAAAGGCGATGACGGGAGGTACAACACACGCGCCGGGACAGGAAGAGGCGGCCAGTGGCGGCCAGCGGACCGCGGACCGCGGCCACGCGTCAGACGGCGGACGGCGGACCGAGGAAAGGCTCGCTCCGTGGCTGAGTAATGAGTAACGGACCGCGAAGGAGTGCTCGCTGCCGAGGCAGGGAGTGAGGGAGGGAGGGAGGAGGGATGGGGCGTGGACAGACGAAGGACACGGGTGCCGGCCGAAGCTTTGCACCGCAGCAGGGCCGAGCGGCGAATGCCATGCCGGCGTGTCATGATCTCTGTCCGCTCACGTTTACCTGTCGCGACCAGTCTCGTTTTTTAGGGACGCCGGCCAAGCCGCTTTGGTGTTCTCGGAACGATTTCATTCAGGCAGTGCCGAGTAACGGTACAGCGCAGAGCAACAATGGAGCCCGCGCCGCCGCAAAAGGCACGTGCACAATTACACAAACACGACCAAATCTTTCCCAAATCCACGGCCGACAGGACGCGTAAACAGCCCAATCTGGATGCCAGTGGGCAGCTGGTAGGATTCCGAGAGCTGAACGTCTCCGCAGACAGAGATCCGAGCAGGCGGGGCAGGAGCACCGTTAAGCGTCCGGGTCCTAATCACCACTCCCACCCGGGCCTGTAACGCCACTAGGCGTCCCACCCGACCGTATCGCCCCGGGGCTTCAAGGAAGCCGCGCGCAGAGCCGCGTTCTCCGCACCGTTCAGGCGTTCTCAGAACATGGTATCGCGAGAGCAACCACCGCGCAGCATCAGACGTCTTGCCGCGGAGTGCGCGGTGCAACGCAGCTGGATCCGGCCTTGTCGCCCATTTCCACATGCCGCAGAGCTGACCACAATATTCAGATAGCGGTTAAAACAATACCAGCAGCACTGGCGTTGATTCAAAACAAAAACAGTCGCCAATGATTAGCCACCGCTTCTCTACTACGACGAGCCGTACGACGCCCACGGCTTCTCTACTTCAGATCGAGCAACACCCGGAAGAACTCCCTTTCTGCTCATATGACATCAGCTTTGGCCCCTTTCCGCCAACAGTTGTCGCCCCTTTCCCTTTACAGACGCCGCTTGGGACTCACTCTTGCGACATGCCGACTTGGAGTCCGGCCTGCCAGAATCCGCCGGCTCCAGGGTAGTTTGAGGCGGGCAGGCCGAAGCCGGACAGCGTCTTGTGCTGCATGCTGGAGGCATTGACGATCTGCGCGGAGGTCATGGCGGCCACCGAGTGAAGCGCCTTCTCCTTGGCGTGGTGCTCCTGCAGCGTCATCAGCGGAGAGTGGTTCTGCTGGGGGGACGAGAGACAAGAGCCAGGTCAGTCCACCGCCACGACAGCAGGCGGATCAGCACACAGCCGAGCGGTGGGAAACGGGCAGGTCTGCACGCTGAGTGCCGAATGGTGGGACAGAAAGGTGTCTGCCAGCCTCTGAACCAGCCGAGTGAGCTTATGCTGCAGACATGCGTCACGTCAGACTACGCCTAAAATAGGCCGAGTTCACAGAAAAATACACTGCCGTCAAACTAGTCAACGCGTGCTATGACTGAACCCTGCAGCAAAAATAATGTTAATTGCTTTTCGCTGCACGAATCAAAACCTCCCACAATTGTGCAGCTTCTCGGTGGATGTTTCACCTCTCCACACCCCAGCGGCAGCACGCACGACGGCCGCAGTCTGGGGTTCATCACACCACACCGCTCCACTTACCTTCATCTTGGTCTGCAGCTCGCGCAGTTTCCTCCTGGCCAGCACCTGGATGTGCGAGCTGACCTGTTTCCGTGTGCGACATTTTCCGTGCGCAGCTTGATGTAGCGCGCGATCAGCTCATTCCGACCTGGCGACAGGGACGCTCGGTTAACGTTCATTCCGACCTGGCGACAGGGACGCTCGGTTAACGTGGTAAGGCGAGGCTGAAAATAGCTCGCCAGATAATATACGGCGCACACCTGCCCTATATTGCAGAAGTATGTCATGGTTATAGGGTTTAAGTGATGTTGAGGCTATTGAGTAGACTTGGGGTGAATGGCCTCTGTACACCGGACTTTTCAACCGCGAGTTTGCCTCACATACTGCAGTGAGTACACACCTATTCAACTGAATCAGCTGTGTTGATGTTGGCCTGAGTCATATATGAATGTAGTCCCGCACACAAACGTCACATGCTCCGCTCCAGACACAGGATGGATACTGAGTCCGGCCAGTCCCGTCTGGGCGGGAGCGGGGGCGGGGGCGGGGGCGGCGTCACGGCATTACACCCCCGTGACCACCGCCGCCGCCGTCTGCATGCAGCCACACCATCCGTTCCAGTCTGCAGCGCCCGACGCCAATTCACTCCACCGCCGTACTCTGACCGCAGCCAACCGAACGTGACTCTCCGCCGCCGCCGACCACCCTACCGTGTCCTCAGCCGCCCGCCCCCTGGACCAGTGACGTAAGCCACCCCCACCGGTGACGCCATGCCCGAAATACCGGGCGTCGCGCGGCGGCCCGAGCCAACCCGAGCCGAGTCAACCCGAGTCAACCGAGCCGACCCGACCCGACCCGAGCCAACCCGAACCAAGCCGACCCGAGTCAACCCGAGTCAACCCGAGTCAACCCGAGCCGACCCGACCCGAGTCAACCCGAGCCGAGCCGACCCGAGCCGACCCGAGCCCCGCCTGTGTCGCGGATTACTCGACAGGACCGCCGCGGGCGGCCGGCGCCGTTGATCTCTCCGCCAGCCAATATCGGCCGCACGGCCGCCCCTCTCCGGTCCCCTCCCCCTCCGTCCCCCGGCGGAACAAGATAGAGAGCAGCCGAGCAGCGAGCAGCTGTCCCGCCGGCCGCCGTCCCCTTCCAGCGCTGCTCTAATTAAAACGGGACTACGTGGCCGAGAGGGGCCGCCGCGTGCGACGCACGTGGGGACTCCACCGTGGGGAGGGGTGGCAGACAACAGTGGCGGCGGCGGCTCGACCAATACCGGCCGTTCCGCCGGGCGCCACACCGGCTCTCTCACACACCATCGGTCCGTGCCGGTACACCATCGGTCCACCATCGGTCCGTGCCGTGCCATCGGTCCACCATCGGTCCGTGCCGGTACATCATCGGTCCACCATCGGTCCGTGCCGTGCCATCGGTCCACTATCGGTCCGTGCCGGTACACTACTCACCAAACCGGAACCCATCGCGTACCACATAACCCCACACTGGCTGGACAGTAGCGGCTCTGCCGGCAGAGTGGAACGACAGCGCGGGGGGGGGGGGGGGCACACAAGCCTCGCGTGACGTCCGGACGACAGCAGCGGCTGAGCCGGGCCGGGCCCGGCCGGGCGGCACGGCCGTTGCGCGCCGCCGCCAGTCGGGCGGCGTGCCGGGCGTGCCGGGCGTGCGTAGCGTGCCGCCGCCGGCGCGCCGCGCATTCGCCCGCGTTCCCGGCGCGCCGCCGCCGCCGCGCCGCCAGTGAATCAGTCGCCGTGGGACCGGACGGCCGCTGTCAGCTGCCAGCTCGTCAGCCAGCCAGCCGGAGCCAGCCAGAGCCAGCCGGACGGCGCCGGGGATTTCCGAGCTGGCGCTCTCCCAGCCGACGGCGTCATCGGCGGGAGGCTGACCTGACCCCCCCCCCCCCCCACTCGCTCACCGGGCCCTCTCACCACCACCAGGATCATCACAGTCACCACCGCTACCTCCACTTCCACCGCTACAGCCGCTACAGCCGCCGCTGCCGTCACTGCCGCCGCTGCCGCCGCTGCCGCCGCTGCCGCCGCTGCCGCCGCTGCCGCCGCCCATCTCGCTTGGCCCAGTGACCAGCCGAGATGACCCGATCCGGGTTTCAAACAGGTGTTGGCGCCGTCCACCCACCGCCCACCGTCCGTCTCTCTAGAGTTCTCGGCTGCAGCGGTGTGCAACCGCAGCCGGACGGTCGGCGGCTGACCAGGTGTGGCCGGCTCGTGTTGCCGCCGCCAGCACAGCCGCCATCGACGGGCCATCGCCGCCTCCGCTGCTGCCGCCATCTATGGCCCATCGCCGCCTCCGCCTCCGCCACCGCCGCCTCCGCCGCCGCCAGCACAGCCGCCAGCACAGCCGCCATCGACGGGCCATCGCCTTCGCCGCCTTCACCGCCTCCGCCGCCTCCGCCGCCGCCGCCCCCGCTGCGGCGGCGGTGCTGGCGCCGCCGACGGCCAGACGAGACGACACGGCTCGGTTTCAGGAGGCGCCAGGTGCGGCGTGAGAATGGCAGAAGCCGCTGACGCCTGCCGACACCGACCAGACATCAGCTGCAGCAGCAGCGGGCTGGTGTCTGGGACGGGCGACAGCAGAGGCTGTTATCTGCTGGCGTTAGTGGCTGAAGTGACTTGTCAACTCATTCTTTATTTATGCAAGGCTTGGGAAGAAGTCTTCCCTGACCTCGTCCTTATCGCCATTGGCTCGCCATATCGTCATTGAAGGCTAACGCCCAGGATCCATGTCATCACATCTTCCTAGTGCTTACATCATGAGGTCACACATCAATCAGCAACACCGCTGATGTCATATCAGTACTGACGTCCTGGCCTCCATGACTTATGGCCAGTCTTTCAGTCGGTGAGCCGTAGGCCTCCTGAAATTGGCTCGTGTTGGAAAGGGGCGCAGGACCGTCTCAGAAAGCGTGCATGTCGAAACCACTTCTGAAGTCGATTATTTACAGTACCAACTTCACAAAAAAAAACATATTAATGCTGAAAGTATAACACCCAATGACCCCCGTTCTTATCCCTAGGCTGGCGGGCTTGACTGGTTTTTGCCTTTGACCGCGAGATCAACGTCAACCAGTGACAGTGTCAAAACTAAAAACTGACCAGTCAGCCAGTCAGGTCGAGTCATTCATTCGAACAGAACAACTTCCGCCATCGAATTCAATGGATCATCGTCCCTATACGGTTGAACATTGACGAGACTATGACTTCCGCGACAACGACATCATAGTACTCTGGACACGGTAGTGCGGAATATTCTGGTTTCATAAAATGAAAAGAAAGAAAGAAAAATATTTTCTTTTAAAAAACGCATCGCATCCCTAACAGCGCACAGCAGCCTCCGTTGACGCTGCCCAAGGCAGAGCTGGTGGTAGCCGGTGGGTGGACTGCCGCCCTACCCTGCTGAGGTCACGGCTGACCTGGCTGCGCGGTCCTCTCGGCAGCCCTGTCCACCGCCGCCGGGCGAGCCGCGCGAGGCGCTCAGAGGCCGCTCCTGGCAGCGGGGCCGCGGCGCGCTGCCAGGAGCAGCGTTCGCGGAAACACAGAGCCGCGTCGGCGCCGCCACCGACGCGGCCTGACCTTCGCCCCGCTGCCGGGCCGGCCGAGAGCGGTGGGGTGCGGGGCCGGCCCAGAGCGGCGGGGTGCGGGGCCGGCCGAGAGCGGCGGGGCGCGGGCCGGCCGAGAGCGGCGGGGTACGGGGGCCGGCCGAGAGCGGTGGGGTGCGGGGCCGGCCGAGAGCGGCGGGGTGCGGGGGCCGGCAGACCGACCGACCCGCTGCCGTCAACACCGGCACTGGTGACACAGTGGGCCGTACACAGAGGCCGTACACAGAGGCCGTACGGTGTGTGCCGTCTATGTCCATTGTCGTGTTGTGCTAGTTGTGCTTTGTGGCTGGGCCTAAACAAAATCGTGCTTCGTGCTCGTTGATAACAAAAACTACAAAATGTCTCGTGCCCGTTGATAAGAAATAAACTAGACGAACAGACACGCTTCAGCGGATCATTTCTACTGCCATATGTCTGTTCAGCAAGCATGGCGCCGTTACGCAATCACGTGACGTCACACGCCGTGACGTTACAGGTGTAACATCAGAGACCAAGGCAAGGCGTCGCGCAGGTTATGTTTCCGGTACGCGTGTTCCGCCCCCCCCCCGCCCATAGACCACGCCCCTTCTCGCCTCCCCCCCCCCCCCAACACCGTCCTGGGGTACAACCCAGCGAGAAATAGGTGGAGAGTCATGTGCGCAATATAAATATTACGGTCCACACGCGACGACAGACGAGATGACATTCAGCGACACGACTGTCCAACGTGGGAGTATTCACGGCTGCATGACGGCGACGCAGTGCCGTAAGAGGATTGTTGCCGGGGTTCCGGATGGGTAGCACGTGCTCTGTAATGGGTGATAATATGCAGGGTGCAGGATGTGTAATACGAGGATTCGGCACATGGTTCTCGTGAGTTATTCGACAATCCTATCAATCAAGCTAAATTTAGCTTAGCAGACTTGACTCTGTAGTGTTGTGAGTTATAAGCATACAGTAGAATTAATACCGCGTGGAAGAATCTAATCTGTTAGCTTTTCTTGGAAACACAACATTCAATTTCACAGCTGTCAATCTTGGAGTATTAGGTGAGCTGCAGCATACAAACTAACGGGTTTGAACCAAGGACTCACACAGCAGACACGTTCACTTTCTACTAGCGCTTCGTAGCAAATAATCAGAAATTGTCCCGTATTGCAACACCGGAAAACAGCCCTGCCCAGTCACATTGTTAAGCACACGTGCCACAGAGTGGGCAAAGGACGAGACCGGTGGGAAGAGCTGGTATCTGTTAACATGCCACTACCCGTGCCCTCACACCTGTACTAATTGTTCAACACAGTACTTTCCGTGCAGCAGGCACCGAAAACTTCCGATACCTGTAACTGCGCGGTGCTTTTTTCTTGCTGCACGATCTCCAAGTACTCCCCAGATTTTGTGCCAGGTTTGTACTCCCCATTTCCTGTCGACCTCTACATGATTGCGCACCTCCCCAGCATTTATCGGCTGGCGAGCACCCCGTCTCGCCCAGCATTTATCGGCTGGCGAGCACCCCGTCTCGCCCAGCATTTATCGGCTGACGAGCACCCCGTCTCGCCCAGCATTTATCGGCTGGCGAGCACCCCGTCTCGCCCAGCACTCCGGCCACTCACCATACATCTTGCCCTCGTCGCTGAGGATGATTTTCCGTCTGCCACACGGAGGGTAGATGGCCAGCGCCTCGTGGAACGACTGCTCGATGTCCTGGCTCCACACGCCCTCAGCGTCACCACCGTCGCCGTTCTTGTCATCCATATAGTCATCCTGCAACGGGAAAAACATGCAGTCATTCTACAACACGTTAACTTCAAAGTGCCACATTTTGCAATAAGCGCACATGCTGTCATTCAGAGCAGGAGCAGCATGATGCCATTCTGCAACAGATGACAGATGTCTGCAAGAGGCCGCACAAGGTCAGGTCAGGTCAGGTCACTCAACATACTGTCATTCTAAACAGGATTAGGGTGTGCCATAGCTGTAATAGGCGTAACGTGCTGTGATTCTGCCGCGCGTGACGTCACAGTGACGCATCCCGCAACATTTACAATGCCATCATCCCGCTCATCCTACACATCCTGCAGTCTCATCTCATAAACGAGCGGCTCCGGACATATCTGATGTCGTGTATTCGCTGGTGCGTGTGACAAATGCTTACACGGATGACGAGTGTGCTTTTTACTGTGCTTTTTACTGTGCTTTTTGCGCAAGGATCAGTCTCACTTCTTGTAAGCCCAAAATTAGACTGTTTAGTTTCGAGTGACAGATCACGCTCCCACAATTCCGAGTACTAGGTGACGCGGCGCGCCACGCCCACCCTAAAAACACGCCGCCCACCGCGCCTCCACCACGCCCACCGACCTAAAAACACCACGCCCACCGCGCCTCCGTTCTCCAGTCTGAGACTTCCCGCCCACCGCGCCTCCGTTCTCCAGTCTGAGACTTCCCGCCCACCGCGCCTCCGTTCCCCAGTCTGAGACTCGGGCTGGCTGGCTGTACAACAGACCGGGGTGGATCGACCCTGTATGGTGTGGGGCGAGACGCTGGTAAGACGCGTCCAGGAGGCAGGCCGAGAGCCATGGGGCTGCCATGACCGGCCAGCCGTGTCCCCGACCGGCAGGGCCTATTTTAACATGTTAACTGGGGGGGGGGGGGGGGGGGGGGGGGGGCAGCGAACCATTTTGCCCCCCCCCCCCCCCCGTCAAGAAATGTTGCCCACCCTAATTTCAGTATTGCCATGCCATTTTTCGCTTGATAGGTATTCAATTAAAATAAAATATGCTTACTTGGTGATACATGTATACAAATCCAATGCAAATGTCATGATATTCCTAAGTTTTAGTATTTCCCAGCCAAAATAAGTATCTTTAAATTATTTCCGGAATATCTTGAATTTAAATATCCTTTGCACAATTGCTCATTAGCAGCAGAGTGGGGGAGATCGGGGGTTGTTGGATCAGGAATGTCGCCACACAATTTGGAGTGGGTGGGGGCAACTGCTGAGCCGATTGTGTTCAAATTTGGTGTGTGGTTAGGGATCTCTCAGCCGCCACTTTCCCACAAGTCAGGGGTATTTTGTTTCTTTCTGCACTTGCGCACGTGTGCACCTCGTATTTGTATCTCAGAAACTACTTCCCTGATCGAGTTGAAATTCACCATACATTTCCTTCGTGTTCGCTCGTTCATCGCCAACTACGGCGCCTTACTGGTTCGGTAAAAAGTTATGGAAGAAAAATGACGAATGACCTCAGGGTGAATATATTTTACCTCGTGGATATCGCAGGATACAAATACCACATGGATCTTTGCATTGGCGGATCCAGAACGGATGGTTGGGGGGGGGGGGGAAATTCCAAAAAGTATCACACAATTCTGAAAACGCTTCGGATTTTTTCTTCTTCAATAATTTTAAAACTGTGATAGATATACACGTGCAACTTTCAGTACCTTATACTGCATCAATTCTACGTCTTCTCACTAAATTTCATTGAAATTAATGTAGTATTTTGGGAGATAATAACGTTTTAATGACGTCATGTCATGCCATTTTTGGTGGAAAAAACAATAAATGTTTGACAAATCGTAAAAATAGAGTTGCAAGGCAAATTGTAAATAAAAACATCAAAAGAAAGGAAATGACATTCTCTTCAAAATGGTTATCTCGGATTTGTGATTTTTTTTTTTGGATACTTATTTTTGATTTGATTTAAGATACTTATTTTTGACACCCCCATTTTTTAAATGTCCACATTTTTTTTTGTTGTGAATTCGAAAAGTGAATTTCTTAATCTCGAATACCAAAATAAGGTGACCGGCCCAAATCCGGAGGAAAAAATGGAGGTACACTTTTTTGCCACAAAAAAAAATGCTCCCAAAAATGGAGGTACCTTTTTGCCCGTCCGGCCAGGCGCGGTGAGCCGCCTGTTGCCGTGGTCCCACCCTCTGACGTCAAACGGCACCAATTAGCGTTCGGCGCCAGTCACACGGGGCGGGGCGGGGGCTGGCAGCGTCCCGGCTGCATAAATAAACGTGTGGCGTGTGGCAGGCGGCCGACCTCACCAGGGCCGCCATCTGTCACAGCAGGCCGTCAGTGTCACACACACCGACGGCAGGCCGGCCATTCACACAGACCGGGACAGGGCCGGCCGTCGTCCGAGAAACCAGCCAGACGCCGCCGAAACGGGAGCAGTCCTAGAAACGACGCTAGTACCTGGCCATCCACAGCACTGAGCACAAAACGCAAATAAGTGGTATGAATGGGATTTAAGAACCCGAGGGAGCTAATACAGCCATTTTTGATCAAGAATCATTTTTGCAAGGTTTTTTGTTCATTTCGACGTTCGCGTGTGCCAACTTCCACGCGCTGTGGTACCACCTCTATCAGAACGTACCATACCAAAAACAAAATTGATTTGATGGACCTATCCAATGGTGAAAACCCAATATCAATCGGAGCAGTGGTTGCAAAGTTATTAGCTTCCGTAAAGCGTCTGTATGGCCGGGTCATGCCGGGTCAAATGTAAATTTGTCTAGTAAGTTGACGAGAAACCTCACGGGCGCTTCGCGCCCGCTCGGTAACGAGTCGTGAGTTAAAGCCCCTGACCATATAGCTTTAAATTCACATTTATTCACCTCATCTAAAAATATAGACGTAAAAATCACCCATTTCCCAATAACTCTCGCAATGCCCCATTGTTACAAAACACATGATTAACGGGTGAACTGCGCTCTATTCCCGAAATGCTGAGCCATGCACTGTCACTGCACGCCACAGCGTCCACCGCCTCATGTCGGACAGGCTGCGACCTTCGTCCCACTCTCTGTGATACAGTGAACCGAGCATAAACTCTCTCTCGTGCGGCCATTGATAAACACCGCGCCGCCCATTGCACTAACACCGAGCGCTAATCCCATCAGTGTACGGCGGGAGTCCGAGCCGGCCTTATAGGGGCTGAGCGAAACCAGTGTCCAGTGAACACTGGTCAGCGCTGGCGGCGGCGACGGGCGCTCTGATGCAGCGTTACGCCAGTGCACTGGCGTAGTGGCCCGCTGGTGCACTGGTGCATTGGTGCGTGATAGTGCAGCGCCGCGTGGAACGGCCATCGCCCATGGAACTCTGATGGCGGTGCGAACAAAACGGCCTGCGCAGCAGCACGCGAGGAGTTCCGACAGCTTTATTACGTTTTCAGCGGCGTCAACACTGAATACGTTTGCATAATTCAGCGATGCCGTTTACCATCGAGACTCGGCGATGAGCACACGCAAACTTTGCTAGTGACGATAACAAGGCAGGACAACGATGACATTTCCATAACCCGTATCAAACATAAATGGAACAATAACGCCAAACTGACGCGTCCCCTTCCCAAGGATAAAACAGTGTACTGCCATCATAATGCTTGCTTAGTGACATAAAGGTTACATGCGAATATGCTATCCACCACTCTTACGTTCGAAATAACTTTGCAATCCAATACGACGACAGGATATCATATTTTGACATCAAGAGTAGCCTCATTCTGCATCACATTATCGCAAAACTACGTCATCTTTATCAACACCAAATGAAGGCACCAAACTATAAACACAAACGCATAAAATAGCAATGTCGATCAGCCTAAACCCACTCCGTCAATCATCGGCATCATCGGCATCATCGGCATCATCGGCATCATCGGCATCATCGGCACCATCGGCACCATCGGCATCATCATCATCAGCATCATCAGCAGGGACAGTGACATCAGCGGCGCCCACTGCCTCCCACCCCTCTGCCCGTCGCCAGTTCTAACCCTGCCTCCACCGTCCCGTCCCCACTGCCACTGACCTCGTTGGAGGTGACGCTGCCGGTGTCGCCGGCCTCCTTGGAGAGGGGCGGCGCGCCGGTGGGCGTGTCCGGCAGGCCGCCGCTCATCGCATGGCCGGCCGCCGTGGGCGTGGCCGTGCCGGCGGGCGGCGCCGGCGGCTGCGGCCCCGGCGCCGTCGGGTTCCACGGAGACGATATCTTGGCAAGACTGAGCAGCGGCGCCGAACTGCGGCAATCGGGGCATAGAGGTCAGTTACGACATTACACCATAGAGCATCAGACGCGGTCATCCTCAGCGTGGGGTAGGGACAACACAACGGCACGGATCATATACAGAGATGCCTAGTGACAATACACCATAGGCACCATCCGAGTGCAGTGATAATGCTAGTCCACCCGCCAGCTGCGCCGGCCGGCGGCCAGACGTGCCCGGACAACAGACCCACAGCGGATGTTGCCGCTGTTGCCGCGTAGGCAATGACCGCTGCAATGTTTGCACTGCCCGCGCCCATCCGCCCCCTCCGCGCATGACCGTGAACCCTCATCATGAGCAGAGCGGGGCTACACCTCCTCACCAGTTCCCACCGGCTGGCTCACGCTGCCAGACCACCGCTTGGCAGCTCCGCCCGCTCAGGTAGAGCCGTCTGATTCATCCCCCCTTTACCGCTGGGGCGAGCCGAGACGACTGGGCACTGGCGGCAGCGCTCGTAAAACGGCCGTCTCGCCGAGACGAGCGCCGTCCGCTCTCCCCGACCCGCCCACGCGCCCCGCCTCCGCCACAGCGCCGGTCCGCTGACCCGGTCATGAGCCGGCCCGGCGCAGCAGCGCAGGTCATTGGCGCAGCGCGGCCCGGCTGGCCCTAACCCTCAGCGGCGCCGCGGGTTGACCCTGGCCGCAGGCAGCGCCGCCGGGCGGCTGACCTCACCGCCGGCCGTACGGGCGAGATCTCTGCAGATCCGGGCGGCGCGACGCCCGTACAGCCGGAGCGTACACAGCCGAGTGAGTCAGCCGATTCGCGGTGGCGGCGGTGGTTGGTGGTGGCGGCTGACCGCAGCGTACGGGTCTGGCTCGGCCGGGACGCTGATGGGCGGAGCGGCGGCACCTGAGGGTCCCGCCTTCTGCTGCGGACGTGACGGTGCCGCCCGCGACAGCGCACAATGTCGCCACGCTATGTTCACCCTCCCCTCCTCCAACACAACAATCACAACCACTCTCAACAGTCAGACATTTCCCCATGGCGCTCTCTCATTTCCACCAATCACAACCACCACCCTCAGCCAGACTCATTTCCACCATTCGTCTCACACCGTACATTACCGCCACTCGCCACGTTTTTACACTACCCGAATCCCACAGCATCATCCCCCAGAGATGAATCACGGTAGAGCTCCGCGGCGATCTGCGCGCCGGCGAGCTCCAGCTGCGTCTGGGAGGATACCCCCCGCCGGGCGTTGACAAGGCGGCGGCACACCTTTCTCCGGCCGATCAACACACTCGGCGCGCGAGGGAACACCGGCAGTAAACACGGAGAGTGCCGGCGCCAACAGTGCCGTCGCAGGTGTGGCCGGCACCGTGTGGACAGCCCACACGCAGCGCCGCCGCCGCCGGGGGACGAGACGCGACGGACGACGCCACACTGCCGGACCACCGACAGACTACCGACAGACCACCGACAGACCACCGACAGACCACCGACAGACCACCGACAGACCACCGATGACCACCGACAGACCACCGACAGACCACCACCGACCACCGACAGACACCACCGGACCACGACGACCAGACCACGACAGACTACCGACAGACCACCGACAGACCACCAACAGACCACCAACAGACCACCGACAGACCACCGACAGACCACCGACAGACTACCGACAGACCACCGACAGACCACCGACAGACTACCGACAGACCACCGACAGACCACCAACAGACCACCGACAGACCACCGACAGACCACCGACAGACCACCGATAGACACCGACAGACCACCGACAGACCACCACCGGACCACCGACAGACCACCACCGGACCACCGACAGACCACCACAGACTACCGACAGACCACCGACAGACCACCAACAGACCACCGACAGACCACCGACATACCACCGACAGACCACCGACAGACCACCAACCGGACCACCGACAGACCACCACCGGACCACCGACAGACCACCGACAGACTACCGACAGACCACCGACAGACCACCCGACCACCGACAGACCACCGACAGACCACCGACAGACTACCGACAGACCACCGACAGACCACCGACAGACCACCGACAGACCACCGATAGAGACCACCGATAGACACCGACAGACCACCGACAGACCACCGATATACCACCGACAGACCACCGACAGACACCACCGGACCACCCACAGACCACCGACAGACCACCACCGGACCACCGACAGACCACCGACAGACCACCGATAGACCACCGACAGACCACCGACAGACCACCGACAGACCACCACCCGGACCACCGACAGACCACCGACAGACCACCACCGGACCACCGACAGACCACCGACAGACCACCGATAGACCACCGACAGACCCCGACAGACCACCGATAGACCCACCGACAGACCACCACCGACCACCGACAGACCACCGACAGACCACCACAGACCACGACAGACCCACCGACAGACCACCGATAGACACCGACAGACCACCGACAGACCACCGACAGACCACCACCGGACCACCGACAGACCACCGACAGACCACCGATAGACCACCGACAGACCACCGACAGACCACCGAAGACCACCACCGACCCCCGACAGACCACCGGACCGACCGACCACCTGACACCACCGACCAGACACCACCGGACCACGACAGACCACCACCGGGACCAACAACGACAACAGACCACCGACAGACCGACAGACAGACCAGACAGGCCACCGACACGGACACCGCCGACAACAGGCACCGAACACCGACACGACCCAGACCACCACCGGACCACCGCCGCCGACCAAGACCACCACCGGACCCACCGACAGACCACCGCGAAGAGCAACCACCACGACCCACCCGCGACACCACCCCCCACGAAACTGAACCACCCCCACCGGACCACCGAACCAGCAGACCACCACCGGACCACCGACAGACCACCAGACCGACCACGACAGACCACCACCGGACCAAGACGGACCAGACAGACCACCGACAGACCACACCGACAGACCAGACGCAGCCACCGACAGACCAGCACCGAACACCGCCGGCGGGGAACCCCGGCCCCACCGGCGACGGAGTAGAGCACGGCAACACCGCGCCCCTCAGGTACAGCAACTCGGACACCCCAGCCGCTGCGCCCCCTCAGTACAGCACGCGGACCACCGCCGCCGCGCACCCTCAGGGTACAGCACCGGACCACCGCCGCCGGCGCACCCTTAGGTACAGCACCGGACCACCGCGCCGCACGCCGCACACCCTCAGGTACAGCACCGGACCACCGCAGCCGCGCACCCTCAGTACAGCACCGGAGGCCACGCTGGCGCCGGCGCAACCCTCAGGTACAGCACCGGACCACCGCCGCCGCACACCCTCAGGTACAGCACCGGACCCCGCGCCGCCGCGCACCCTCAGGTACACAGCACCGGACCACCGCCCCGCGCGCACCCTCAGGTACAACACCGGGCCACCGGCCGCCGCGGCCCGGCTCAGGTACAGCTCGACCACGCGCCGCCGCGCCCCTCAGGTACAGCACGCGGACCACCGCCGCCGCACACCCTCAGGTACAGCACGCGGACCACCGCCGCCGCTCACCCTCAGGTACAGCACCGGACCACCGCCGCCGCTGTCCCTCAGGTACAGCACCGGACCACCGCCGCCGCGCAACCCTCAGGTACAGCACCGGACCACCGCCACCCCGCGCACCCTCAGGTACAGCACCGTACCACCGCCGCCGCGCACCCTCAGGTACAGCACTGGACCACCGCCGCCGCGCACCCTCAGGTACAGCACCGGGACCACCGCCGCCGCTCTCTACTCCCTCAACACCGTCCTCTCGTCCGCGTCCCTCAGGTACAGCACCGGACCACCGCCGCGGGCACCCCTCAGGTACAGCACCGGAACCACCGCCGCCGCGTCCCTCAGGGTACCAACACCGGGCCACCGCCGCCGCCGGCCCATCAGGTACAGCACCGGACACCGCCGCCGCGTCCCTCAGGTACAGCACCGGACCACCGCCGCCGCGCACCCTCAGGTACAGCACCGGACCACCGCCTGCCGCGCCCCTCAGGTACAGCACCGGACCACCGCCGGGCGTCCCTCAGGTACAGCACCGGACCACCGCCGCCGCACACCCTCAGGTACAGCACCGGACCACCGCCGCCGCGGTCCCTCAGGTACAGCACACGGACCACCGCTGCCGCGCCCCCTCAGTACAGCACCGACCACCGCCCGCCGCGTCCCCTCAGGTACAGCACGGGACGCGACCCCCGCCGCCGCACACCCTCAGGTACAGCACCGGGACCACACCGCCGCCGCACACCCTCAGGTACAGGCACCGGACCACCGCCGCCGCACACCCTCAGGTACAGCACCGGTACTCACCGCCGCCGCGTCCCTCAGGTACAGCACCGGACCACCGCCGCCGCGCGCCCCCTCAGGTACAGCACCGGACCACCGCCGCCGCGTCCCTCAGGTACAGCACCGGACCACCGCCGCCGCACACCCTCAGGTACAGCACCGGACCACCGCCGCCGCACACCTCAGGTACAGCACCGGACCACCGCCGCCGGCGCACCCTCAGGTACAGCACCGGACCAACAGCCGCCGCGCACCCTCAGGTACAGCACCGGACCACCGCCGCCGCACACCCTCAGGTACAGCACCGGACCACCGCCGCCGCACACACTCAGGTACAGCACTCGGACCACCGCCGCCGCACACCCTCAGGTACAGCACCGACCACCCGCCTCGCCCCCGCCGCGCTACCCTCAGGTACAGCACCGGACCACCGCCGCCGCGCCCTCAGGTACGAGCACCGGACCACCGCCGCCGCGCCCCTCAGGTACAGCAGCCGGACCACCGCCGCCGCAGCACCCTCAGGTACAGCACCGGACCACCGCCGCCGCACACCCTCAGGTACAGCACCGGACCACCGCCGCCGCACACCCTCAGGTACTGCACCGGACCACCGCCGCCGCGCCACTCAGGGTACAGCACCCGGACACCGCCGCCGCGCACCCTCAGGAACAGCAACCGGACCACCGCCGCCGCGCACACCTCAGGTACAGCACCGGACCACCGCCGCCGCGCACCCTCAGGTACAGCACCGGACCACCGCCGCCGCACACCCTCAGGTACAGCACCGGGCCACCGCCGCCGCGCCCCTCAGGTACAGCACCGGACCACCCGCCGCCGCGCACCCTCAGTATCGCACCGGACCACCGCCGCCGCGCACCCTCAGGTACAGCACCCGGACCACCGCCGCCGCGCACCCTCAGGTACAGCACCGGACCACCGCCGCCGCGCACCCTCAGGTACAGCACCGGACCACCGCCGCCGCGCACCCTCAGGTACAGCACCGGACCACCGCCGCCGCGCACCCTCAGGTACAGCACCGGACCACCGCCGCCGCGCACCTCTCAGGTACAGCACCGGACCACCGCCGCCGCGCCCCTCAGGTACAGCACCGGACCACCGCCGCCGCGCACCCCTCAGGTACAGCACCGGACCACCGCCGCCGCACACCCTCAGGTAAAGGCACCGGACCACCGCCGCCGCGCACACCCTCAGGTACAGCACCGGAACCACCGCCGCCGGCGCACCCTCAGGTACAGCACGGCACAGCTGTCCACGGAGACCACGAGTCCTGCCGAGGGTCGTTCGGCAACACGCGCACCGCACCGGCACCGCTAAACGGCGTAATGACACGCGCGCGCGCCCTCCTTGGTTAGTGACAGCTAATTAGCTGGGTTCAGGGACACCACACCGCAACCGCCTCTTGGCGTTTGTGTGCCGCCACGGAGAGGGAGTACGTGCTGAACGAAACAATATATTGCCGATGGCAGTGCAAGTAGCAGCGGGGGGGCGGGGCATGCATCTCTGTTAGAACGCGCCGCGGGGATCGGTTGCGCTGGTGAGCTCCGACGTAGTAGGTCTTTTTTTCACGCTGCGGAGCGTTTCCACACTTGACGAGCAGTCTGTGGTCAGGTCGCAACCGCGGCGCGGTCAGTGTAGTTATCGATGTTTCCCAACACGCACTCAGGCCGCAGCCGCAGCATCGGCAGCATCGGCAGAATCGGCAGCATCGGCAGCATCGGCAGCCATCGGCAGCATCGGCAGCATCAGCAGCATCAGCAGCGGCTCCTGCAGCGGCTGCGGAGGAGGAGGGAGGAGGAGGAGGGGAGGAGGGAGGAGGGAGGAGGGGAGGAGGAGGGAGAGGGAGAGGGAGAGGAGGAGGGGAGAGGGAGAGGGAGAGGGAGAGGGAGAGGAGAGGGAGAGGGAGAAGGGAGGAGAGAAGGAGGAAGGAGAGGAGAGAGGAGAGGGAGAGGGAGGGAGAGGGAGAGGGAGAGGGAGAGGGAGAGGGAGAGGGGAGGAGAGGGAGAGGGAGAGGGTGAGGGGAGAGGGAGAGGGGAGGGAGAGAGTGAGAGGAGAGGGAGAGAGTGGAGAGGGAGGAGGAGAGGAGGAGGGTTGTGACGGGGAGAGGGACTGGGGATGAGGGAAGAGGCGATGGATGTGGGGAGGAGAGGGAGAGGAAATACCTTCATGGGAGGGCCGCCCCTGTGTGTTTATGTGTGAACTGAGTGGCCGTCCACATCCCCCACTCCCCCCCCCCCCACACACAACACACAACACCTCTCTCCTGAGACACAGATTGGCGTCGTCGTGACTCTGGCGCCGCTGACTCACGGCATTAGTCAGTGACTCACACTGTCTGAGAGGAGCCAGGTAGCACGACGCCACGATAGTGTTATCTAGCCGAGAGTCAACATCTGGCTGCCCTGCACTATCTAACCTGCTATCTAACCTGCTCTCAGCTGAGAAGGGGTGTGTCTGTAATTGTCTCCCTTCCTCCCCATCTCTCTCCCCGGTCTCGGTATCCCCTCTCTCTCTCTCTCTCTCTCTCTCTCTCTCTCTCTCTCTCTCTCTCTCTCTCTCTCTCTCTCCCCGGCCCCCGCACTCATCTCCACCTGGGTCTTGGTCGTCGGACCACACCGTGTCCCTGTACCGCCGCCGGGTCGGGGGGGCGGTCGGCGCCGGCGCCAACTCGTGCCATGGTTTACCGACCGCGGGCGTCGGCCGGCCCGCGCCGATCGTAAAACAGATGAAAATCAGCCCGGCACGCACCGGCGGCGGTGGGTGGCGTGTTGCCGGACCAGGTCCCCCTCCCTCTCAGCACCACTCAGCCGGGGGGGGGGGGGGGGTGGTCACGCCCTCACGAGCCCCGCCCCGCTGCCGTGGTCAGACCCACTCAGTAACGGCCGCCAGCTTTACGAGCCACCACTCGAGACGCGACAGCGGCGCTAAATTTTTACATGCAAAACTAGCCGAACGGCGTACGCCGCTAAAGGGCCCGAACAGCGTACGCGCTAAAGGGCACCGTGCTCGGTAGGCGCACCGTTTTAGCGCGGGTTTTATGACGACCACACCGCAGTATAGGCTCCTCTATTACCACGGCGTGATCCACCGAAGGTCAACACCGACCCAAACCAACGCCGCGAAGCCAGCCACCCCTGAAAGCTCCTCCAACTCGCCACGAGGAGTTCCCGCGGCCCGCACAACACACCTGGCGACATTCGGGTCGTCGTACCATGACGAATCCCGTACGCCGAGCCGCCGCTGGCCGCCGCGGGCCGCCGCGGGCCGTCCGCCTCAAAGCCTTCCTCTTCAGACCCGGCAGGCTCACCGGCGCGGCTCCGTCTTCTGAGCGGGCGGAACAACACCCATACACACCGGGACAGCCCTCCCCGGCCCGACAAAAAGGACGAGCCGAGAGAGAACCCTTCTCACCGACGTAATCCTCGCTAACGGTGCGGTGACTAGAGGCGCGCATTGCCGCACTGCCATTTCGCGCTCCGCCGGCGGCGTTTCACGTAGTACCAAACAAATATCGCGGCGAGGAGAGGAGGGGAGAGGATTACCCGACGGGCGGCCCAGCCCGGCGCACGATTCAGCAATTCACGGGCCCCGGGCGGCGCGCGAGGGCCGGTCCGGTCCGGTCCGGTCCGGGCCGCTCAGCACCTGTGCCACCTGTGCCCTGTTGTACAACAAAGACCCGGGTCCGCGCTGTTCCGCGTGTTCCATCCCTGCGTCCCGTGCGTCTCCCACACGAACCCGCTAATGACATGATCGTGCGATATCACGTTGTCGCCGTCTCGGAGCGACGTGAGGCGGCCGGCGGCTCCTTCAGGACGGCGGCAGAGGGGTCAGGGGGTCAGGCGGCGGCGGCGGACCGCGGCGCACGAGCCGTCACCTCGTCACCATCTGACCCCGTCCCGCCGCCGCGACGCTGACTGGCCGCGACGCTGACGCCGCGTCGCGAACGCGTGCAGGACGTGTAATGTTGCCACGGAGGAGTGAGCGAGACGTATGTAGCTGCAGGCACGTGACAGGTAACGCGGCGAATCGCATCGGTGGCCGATGTTTTGAAAGTGATGGCAGGTTATTCTACTTATTACCTCTTTTACATCTTTTTTTTACCCTTTTCAGGCAGATTAGCCAGATTACTGTCTGCACTGTCACACATAATCTGCCCAGAGCACACACCCCCGCAACTGAGGCCCACCGGGGCGTGAACACTCGGACCGCCAACCTACTACCAGTTACTGCACTATCGTGACAGAAACCAGAAGCCAAAGAAGCCTTGGGTTAGAGCTCTCTACGAGAAAAACGACTTAATGTCGGCGGTTGCTGCGGCGTCAAGTAGAACACGTCATGTGTTTGCATACTTAAAAACGCCCAGATTCCCGACATTGGGCGGAGGCCGGCGACAAAAAAGAAAGCATCACACACACACCCAACACCACTGTTTGCTTGCCAAGATACCAATAATCACTGGGTCATCTGCCTCTTTATCTCTGACATCAGCACAGCTCACAGTGGCAGCGCCGTGCAGCTCAGTTAGCGAAGGTGTCTGGAATAGGTTCGTACCTTCTTCTGATGCCGACCGAATGGACATCACACGAGCCGCGGTGTTTAAAGTCATCTATATCAACAAACACGGCTGAGGTACTGTATGACGGAGGGTATCAATCAACACCCCTCGTGTGAAGGGACATGATTTAAACAAATCTCTCTCGCCGATTAAACACCGTGTTGGTGCAATAAAATAAATCGCGGACAGTGCAATTACAACGCAATTATCGTGGTCGCTCGCCACTTGCAGCGGGTGCGTCATAAAATTATACATCGCTTGCAATACGCCCCCGTATCACACACGCACAGGACTGCACTCCGCAGCTGTGGGCAATTCCCGCACACGGGCCTCAGGCGGACGCAAAAGGGCTCATATAGCGTGTATTTCTTCGTGTAAACCCCCCCCTCCCCCCGACACCTGGATCTGATTGTGCGGCTCTCCGGGTACCACGTCCGCACCAGTCCATGAGTCGGACCGTGCGCCGTGCAGCGTGGGGAGTTCGTCGTGACCCGGCGCTGACCCCGCCTCCTCCCTCCCCACCTGGGCCCCCGCACGCAGCACGACGCCAGGGGGGACGGTCGGTTCTCCAAACCCCGGGCCGTCGCTTCGTGGAACCGTCCGCCCGTCCAGGCCGAGGACGCCGGCAGAAATAGACAGTATTCAAAGGAAGTGGCGTGGCACACGGCACGGCCACGCGTGCTGCTGCTGACCCTCTGGGAAATGCACGTCCCTCCCCCCCCCGACTGTCACCCGCTCCTCACACAACGTCGATTGGTCACCAGGGGACAACGCATACTCAGACATGCACGTACCCCCCCCCGGCTTCGCAAACTGACGTCAATATCATGTCACCTGCATTGGACGACGGTTACGACGACATCCACGACACATGCCAATCTTATATCCAAATACCACACACAGCAGTCGACCCCTGACTTAACTACGACACAACTCACGGTCGTACATCACGGGCGAATAAAGGACGTCCCGCGCCGGATCCCAGCCACATTCGGCGGCACTTAACGCAATCAAACTACTTCCAGCGCTGCCGCCGGAGCGTGTTTTCTCAGACCCGGTCTCCGCTGTTTGTGTAGTAAAACCGAACGGCCAATGTCGCCGCTGCATTATCATAATTCACGGCTGCTCATTGCATAGCATTACATTGCGATGCGTCGCACCGCCAGCGGTCAATTACTCTCGGCATAACGTGTGTTCCGACACGTCCGCCGCCGCCGCCGCCGCCGCCGGTTCGCAGCGGGGGTTTCACCGCCGCGTGTTAAAAGCCCCACGCCCCCCGCCAGCGTGACGCGCCTCCCGGGGTCGAACGTCCCTAATCCGGGTCGCCCCAGGTCGCTCCGGGGCGCGTCCCGGGGGCGGTCCTGGGTCGCTCGGGGCTCCAGGGTCGGGACGGGGTCGGGTAGGGTCAGTTTCCGGACTGGATGGAGTGGCCTAAGCACACTGGCGCCAATAGGGATTCGGTCAGTGGTGCCGACGTGGGCTGTGGGCAAGTGGAAGGCCGCACGATCGGCTCGCGATCCAGGAGTAATCACGACGACAGCCTGCAGTCTCGGCCATGTCAATCAAGTCCCTTTGCGAAATAAGGCGTTTCAGTTCGATTGTTTTTGCTGCACTCATCGAGCCGCTTCTGCATGGTTAACTGTGGTTGACTAATGCCCCTGAATGACACTGTCCCTTGCCCGAGACTGGTTATTGATTCGACCTGATTGAATCGATTGTGATCGTTCAATCAAAATCCCTTTGAATCAAAAGAAGAATCGATTCACCACCAGATTTTTTGATTTTCATGAATCCATGATGAATCAAAACCCGCATAAGAACATTGCTGATTGATCACAAAGACAGGTGCAATGCTAATGTCAAAGGTGATGTCAAACTGATTTGATCAAAAATGTTTTGATTTGCTTTGAATCGGAAGAATAATTTCCTCAAAATGGTTTATCCATGATTCAAACGGTGCCTGAATCATTCATATCCAAAATGATAGTGATTTGAATCCTTCCAAAAAAGGTGAATCAATAACCAGTCTGGACTCTTTGGAGAGCACGGCGATATGATTAGCAAATAATGGAAAGTCAACACATGATAGACTGTGTGACCTGGGTGTTTGTACTGGCAGATCTGAATATTTATCTAGCTAATATTTCGCAGCGCACATTGTGACGCAGGATTTGGGTACATGCCACACGGAAGACCACATCTTTAAAGGGATATTGCCACCACGCAGGCCAATATGGAGTTTTTGGTGTATCGGTAGATTAAGCGTGTCCGATTTCACCTGCAAAATTTGGTTCCCGAAACTCCCCCCCCCCCCCCCATTAGATAAAAAAATACATTGGCACCACTCATGATGGGCACACATTCGTACATTGGAGTCGCCTAATCACTACTTAGAATCACTTCTTGCGGTCTATGATTTGCTTTAATTATTGCAAACTCAACATCACCATTCCGTCAGTGCACTTTACAATTAAAATGCGGATAAACGTTTAATTAATGTTCAACAACCATAGCCTCTGTCATAATAAAACATGAATATAAACAGCAGAATGGCTATGGCTCGACTTTGGGGCTGTAGGAGATTTGTGACCAATACCTTCATAACACAGATATACTTTTCAAGGTCAAGGTCTCGGCGATCGGACGCCTCGGCTTTGACCGGGCACCAATTCACAGCAAACTGGATGAGAGCGGCCATCAGGAATGAACTGAGCACAGCTGCCGACACACTGAGCACAGCTGGGACCTAACGTTTAAGTCAGAATTAATAATAAAAAAATGCCGATACCCAGCTTTAGGTGCTGCAGGAGCAGTTTGAGCTTGAGCATACACGATTGTTGATCCCCATTCATTTAAGTTGCCTTTAGGAAATCTCCGGAGGTGGCAATATCCCTTACTGAACGAGTGTGCACAGTGATGGGGTAAAAAGGCCGACGCCCGTTTCTCGATTTTGCGCGCCTTCGTTGACCAACTGATAGTGGATGTGATGGTACGGCCTAGCAACAGCCTTACTAAACCAGGCTTCGCAAATCACGTAATGCCGAACGTTTTACCAACATATCGCTCATCCATTCGATGGAGAGCCTACTTTACACAAGCTTCGATCGGTGTGGACCACTTCATAGTCTATGGCCCAGAACAACCATCACCTGCATGATGCAGAGGGACGGTGGCGGGCGGAGTAGGGCCCGACAGGTAGGGGGAGGGGCGGGGTACGTCAACCGATAGTGGCGCCGAGTTTTGCGCCTTGGAACAGTGTCCTGATATCGCGGGTCACGGCGCCTAAAGACCGTGTCGGTGACGCGGCGGCCGCGGTGCGCACAGCAACGGGCACCGCTGCGTACGGGCCGAGCACGACCCGGGCGTACCCTGCCTGTACCGGTCGTGCCTCAGACTGCACGTCCCCGCCAGCCACGCCGGGAGCATCGGCACACCGCAGTCCCGGGCTCCAGCTCGTGTCGCTGTCTCACTCGGCAGTGACGGGACATAGATGTGGCGGAACAGAGATGTGACGGGACAGAGATGGGACGGACAGAGATGTGACCGACAGAGATGAACAGAGGACCAAGCGAATTGGGAAGGCGGGTTGACCACACAGTGCCTAATGCTCGACATACGATACACCTCTGCCACCAATTGCCGTCGCCACGATAAACTTGCCAATATATGATCCACGTACGAGTACGGTTCGACTGTCTGATCGCCCCCCCAGCAGACCATGCCCCGTCAGGCGTCACGATCTACACTGGCGGTGGCACTGTGGCCGGACAGAAACCACCCGCCACGCGGTGAGAACTGGGGTGCTCACGGTGGCGCACCAGGGGAGGGGGGACGGGCATTTTGTGGAAAAAAGAAAAGACGAGATCGTGTGATGTTAGACCGCTAACTGACAACTAATGACTCCCGAAAGTGGTGACCTATTCAGCGGTCACGGACAGAGTCACCCAGCGGTGAACCGGCCGTAATGGACGGACTGAGGACGTTGGCCCCGCCGCCGACAAAAGCGGCGCTACCGGCGAAATCCGGCAGCAGAAAGCGGGACCATTAACATGCACGTCGCATGCGACCCAGAAATACAACAGAAACAACTTAAAAAATCATCAACACACACAGCCGCGCCAGCAATCGGGTGCTGATCGACGTTTTATGCCAGGCGCGGGCTTTTCGACGCCGGCGTATGGGCGTGACCAAGCCAGCGGTAGGTCAGTCGGTCGCGCGAGCCGCCCCCCCTCACCCCCCCCCCCCCACCCCCCCCCACCCCACTTCCCACCCCCACTCCCCCCCCCCCCCCCCCCCCCCCCCCCCTCCCCACCACCCCCCCCCCGGGTGCAGCAGGTGTGGTGGACAGCGGACAATGGACAGGCACGCGCCGGTATGACGGTCAACACACCCCACCGCGCCACACCACCGTGTCAACAGTTACGCGCCGCCCACAGTCTACCGCGCCAACAGTTACCCTGTGCCACAGTCACACCGTTGCCCCCAGTCACCGGCGCCACACGCTCACCGTGTGCAGTCACCGTGCCAGTCACCGTGCCACAGCCACCGCGCACAGTCACCGTGCCAGTCACCGTGCCACAGCCACCGTGCCACAGCCACCGGCCACAGCCACCGTGCCACAGTCCACCGCGCCACAGTCACCGTGCCAGTCACCGCGCCACAGTACCGTGTCGCACTCATGCAGCCACTGTTCCACAGTCCATCGTGTCACAGTCACCGTGCCACAAGCCACCAGCGCCACAGCCACCCGCGCCACAGTCACCGCGCCACAGCCACCGTGTCACAGCCACCGTGCCACAGCCACCGCGCCACAGCCACCGTGCACAGGCACCGGAGCCACAAGTCACCGTGGCACAGACACCGCGACACAGTGCCACAGCCACCTTGCCACAGTCACACACGCCACAGTCACCGTGCCACAGCCACCGGGCCTGCAGCCACCGTGTCTGCAGCCACCGTCTGCAGGCCACCGCGCCACAGCCTCCGGGCCACAGCCACCGTGCCACAGCCACCGTGCCACAGCCACGTGCCAGTCATCGCGCCACAGTGTCTGCACTCTGCAGCCACTGTGCCACAGTCCACCGTGCCGACAGCCACCGTGACACAGCGCCACCGTGCCACAGCCACCGTACTCACAGCCACCGTGTCTGCATCTCTGCAGCAACCGCGCCACAGCCCACCCGTGCCCAACGCCACCGTGGCCTGCAGCCCGCAGCAGGACCACACAGCTATCCTATGTAGCCAACAGGCGATCACACGGATATCAGCTAAATCCGACTAATGCCAGGACAGGCTGACACAAAATCAGTACGCCTTCTGTTTAGAACACCTGCGAGAGACTGCAAAAAGTCCAATAAAACACGATTAGCTAAGAAGTGCGTGTTGTATAATTCACTTCCAATAATCTTAAAAAAATGAACACAATAGACTTGGGCCGTCACAGTACGCATTGTGTCGAAAACATGTCTCAAATTACAGTGATGCCCTGTGCGCCGAACTCGGGAGGGGGGGGGGGGGGGGTAAAACCCTAATCGGGTGTTCAGAGTCAGGGCATCGCACGGCAGCTGTAACAGTGGTCAGGCCGAATGACACCCTCCCACTGCGTCCCAACCGCCGCTGTACTGTACCCGAGCGGCGCGACGTCACACAGGTCGCCACGCACCACGCACAGGGACAGCACGCAACGGAGCACGACTGCCGGCGCCCTCGCGACACTCCACCAGCGCCCAGGAGAGTCGGCGGCTGGAGTCGACTCACAAACTTGCCGGATTCGGCAATGGAGCACGAAGACTCGGGCGCAATATTCCTTGTGCATCCGCAGCATAGCCGAACTCGACGTGATAGTCTTGGCATACCGTACCGATGAGAGCTCTATACCTATATCTGACCCCCTGTATGCTGCAGTCTATCGACTATCAAACATGATGTGATGTTGCTGATAACGTTCTCCAGGTGAGAATAATTGCGTCCGGCCTTTCCACCCTCGAGAGACCAGCGTTCTATCGCCCGCCATCTCGAGAGGCCCACCTGGATGGGAAGGACGACTCTCGCCCAGTCGAGCATGGAGACATGTCCCTGCGGGCCCTGCAGGGCTGGACTCGGCGTCATGGTGGCGGGCCTCGGCCACGGGGAGTCGCCGAGGATCCGTCTCAGCGTGACGGCGGCGGTCGTGGGGCTGGGTCACGCGGCCGGCTCGTCACCGCCACGCCAGCCAGTCCACACCACGCGCTGCTCCCTGACAAGTTCAGTCGTCGGCGACTGGCAAGGCAGTGCGCGGGGGTGCAACTTCAGGCTTCAATGTAGTTCCTGGCCAGGTTTGTTTCGAAATCTTAAGCAGTAGCGTGCTCTGTGACTGTCCGTGTTCACTCCCAGACTCCGAATAGCTGCGCCCAGATCGTGTCCGACTGCGTAGACTCGTTTCGCGTCTTCTAGCCCGTGATCGCGTCTGAACCTGTGGACGTGTCTCACGGCCGTCGCGGGGGCGGGTCCGGCACGGCGTCACGGCGTCACGGCGTCACGGCGTCACGGCGTCACAGCAGCACAGCTCCGCACAGCGCGTGTGTGCCGCTCGCTCGCGCTCGCTGACACTGCGTCTGGGCCCCGTGTGGATCACAGCTTTTTCCTCAGTTGCCCGCCCCGGCTCCCGCACGCCTCCGTCGGCTGGGTGCGGCCGGCCGTAGTGGCCTGGGACCCGGGGAGGTATACACGCCGCCGCCCCCGCGCACTCCCCCCCCCACCCCGCCGCACCCGCCGCTCGCCGCAGGCGCTCAGGCCGCCGCCGAGCCGCTCCAGGCCCCCCTCCAGCCCGCCCCCGCCACCCGCCGGCCCGAGGGCCCCAGCCGTCCTCCGCTGAGGGAACCTCACAAGTTCACACCGGCCGACCGGGCAGTCGGCGGGGCGGATAAGAAAGAGAGGGAAGAAGAAGAAGAGAGAGAGAAGGAGAGAGGAGGACCAATAGAAGAGACAACGAGGACAAGGAGAGACAGGCCAGAGGGAGAAGAGACGAAGAGGAGAAGAGAGAAGAGGACATGAGAGGAGGGAGAAGAGAGAGAAGGGCAGGAACAGAAGAGCGACAGCCATAGAGGGACATAGAGAGAGAGAGAGAGACAAGAAGAAGAGGATAGAAGGGTGAGAGAGGCGACAAGAAGAGGAAGGAGAGCATGGGTGGGAGAGGAGAGGACAGCCAGAGGAGGAGAAGAGGAGAGAGAAGGAGGAGGAGAGGAGCAGGAACAGGAGAGGGACAGAGGAGGGGAGATGAGACAAGAGAGAAGGGAGGGGAGGAGACAAGAGACAGGGAGGAGGAGGTGTGAAGAGGACAAGAGACAGTGAGGAGGAGAGAGTGACAAGAGGGGACAGCCAGGGGGGCCGCACGGTCAGATTCGGGTCGTGGCGGTAACAAAGACTGACCTGCAGTCATTAGACACTGGCTGTGACTGGCCCCTGAAATGAATGGCATAGAATAGTCTGCCATGCACGATTCAGCTCGGTCATGGCAAACGGAATTCAGGATGTTTATCTTGGATGCTTCGACGGAAGTTGGTTTACCCGTAGCTTTATTAATGGTTGAATGTTCTTATCCAAACCTCCAAGTCGGAAGTTCCGGAGGTATGTTGAATAGCATGAATTAATTGTGAATCATCGCCGGTTATATTCATATGACGATGTACTGCCAATCTCAGGTTGTCAACACAGGTCAACAGCAGCCAGAATCTGCATCCGGCGGGTGGTCTCCCTAACCCTGCGCCCCTCCTGTTCCGACAGCGCTGACTGACCGATGTCTGCCTATCCATAGTCAGCCTGATCGCCCAGTGACCCACGCTGCCAGCCCGGCCCGGGGCCCGCCGCTCCAGCGTACTGCTGTATGCAGCTGGCGCTGGCTGCAGTCCCGGCACCGGCATTCAGGACCTAGTGGGGGGCACACCCCAGATCCGGCTGCACATTCATACCATTTACATTTCAGACGGGGGGGCGGTCCCGGTCGGCCCGAATATGCCATCGGTCCTTGCCTTGGCTATCGCGGACTGGGGCGCGGGTGTTTGTCCCCCGGTGTTGCCACGGGTCCTGTGGTGGTGTCCAGCGGCGCTGGCCGGTGGTTGGGCGGACCAGGGACCACCCACTCCGCCGTCGAAATAATGGACTCCATTTAAGACGGACGGTCTTGATGGGCGGGACGGTACGGTAATCGACAGATCGCGTTTGCATGGCGCCTGAGTCAGATCGACAACACAGCAGGACAGCCCCCCTCAGCCTTCCACCCAGGAACAATATTATCGCAGCAGCGGATCGTCGGTCTCGCCCAGGATCAAAAGTATTTCACTGATTCTAATTCGAGCCACTCACACACGCGGCAGCCTCAGGTCTCGTGAGAGGCGATCAGTGCAATCGGGCCCCGCTCCGGACGGCACGAGTTCGGCATGATGGATCTGCGCCCGATGATTCTCTGGTAGCGGGGACAGCGGTGGCGGAAGTGACAGCCATAATAGTCGGCCACTCCGCCCGTCCATGTCCGCCGACTGACAGACAACCCATCTGAGTGCTGGGTCTCCGAGGCCCCCTGAGATGCTCCGATGCGAGCTCCGAGCGATGCTCCTGAGCGGCAGCGCGGGCTAGGGCTACCAGGCGAGTATGGTGTGCACCAGCACAGGCAGCCGGCCACCGCACCGCTGGGGAGGGCACGGCCACGGCGCATGCGCGGCGGCTCCGGGGCCAGCCGCAGGTAGCCAGGAGCCCGTCTCTTTGGTGTTCTGGATGAGTGAGGGCCGGCTAGGGCCGGACCCAGCCGATGCCGGCCCCCGCGGGAGACAGGAGGGGATCGGACAGATCGAGCCCGACGGCCGCTGAACCGCACACGGCGGGTCGAGAGGCGTACCCCCGACCCTTTAACCCCCGACCGCAGATACTGGATTGGGCAGGTACCCAAACCGGGGGTACTATCAACCCCAATCTGACACGTACCTCCGAAGGCCTTGATTACACTCCAGCCAGCCCGCGGTCCCGGTCCAATGTCATCCACCGCGTCCTAATCCAGCGATACCCCGGGTGTCTGCGCGGACGCCGGAGAGGGACAGTGGACAACACAAGCGTCGCGGCGGGGGGTCCGCGCGCGATCTAGGGCCCGGCGGGAGTGGCGCATCTCTCGCAGTGTCTCACGAGTGTCGGGGGACGGCCCAGATCTGGGCCCTGGCGCGGTAGCGGCTCCGACCGAACGTGTGGATACCGCGGGGCATGCAGTGATCGTTGGCAGACACAGCGCGTCACCGCATTCCTCAGCGATCATATATCGACCTAGCCAGCCCAATCATACGTGAGGACGATTCGTCCCGGGAAACATTGCCAAAACCCCCGTCATAAGCATGCAGCAATCCAACGTGAGGCGACATTACAGTAATAATTTCGTCATAGGATAGTCGCATAACGGTGGGGGGTGAGTGACACGAGTTCTGAGGAAATTTCTACGTGTGTCCGGATTCAGCACCAGTGCTATCAACGCCTAATGCCCCGGCCGGCAGAGGCCAGATCGACTTCCATCCCCACGCGACATACGCTGCAGCGGGCTGGTGTAACAAACCACACGCAAACGAGCAGTACACCCCCGCACGTTACCGGCGTCACGGCATCAGCGTGGGACCCGCTGCATTGCCGTGGGACCCCCCGGCGCCGCGGGCGGGTCCCAAGCCGGCGGGAGCGTTTCCTGGTTCATTAGCGGCGCCCCCCAGTCTGCTGGCGGGCACCAGGTGCAGGCTGCCACACCACCCAGCGGGCCCGGTCACACGGGGTCACGCAGGGGTCCAATGGGGTCATAACGGGGTCATATTGGGGTCTAAAGTGCCCCTGCGAGGTTCTATGGTTGACGTTAAGACGGAAGAGGTGTGAGAATATAGGCCAGTCCACGTGATTATAGTAACTAACATATGATGCATATTATGGCGATGGTAGCAATTAGATTGAATAATAGTACCAATTGTCATATTCAATGATAATGGACTTTGCTTAAGGATAAGTAATGGCATACTGGGATGGAGGATACGGGTTGTATCCCAGTGTCTGACTTCTGACTTGATCTCAAGCACCTGCACGCTATAATGATGAATGGAGATGTTTGGGCCCACACAACCCATTTTCCAGCACCACCCATTTCTCCAGCAACACGAGCAGGCACCGATTGGGTCCTTTCGGGGTCAAAGAAGCCCCCTCCCCTCAAATTTGCCGGCAGCACAACAGCACAACAGCCTGTTCCTAGCGTGGACCGCTCACCCAACGATTCCTTCGCAGCCGACTCAACCGCAAAACCTGTCGAGTTTGTAGCGTCCTGCTACAGAGGCGTCAAGCGTTTGACACCTACCGGGGACACCCGAGGCGCCCGCCCCTGTCAGCGCCGGCCAGCGCAGCCGCCGCCGCTGTCGGGGTCACCGGGCCAGCGGGGCCAGCCCCGTCCCAGCCCGACCCGTCGCTGCAGCAAGCGTCACCTCTGCGGCAGCACGTGTGCAGCGCCTGCGCTCGGAGCCGCCGGATGGCCGGGCTGCACGTGCGTCCCTGCGGCTCGGCTGTCACTGTGCCCGTCCACTCCCCGCCCCCGGCCACAGGCGCCCGCCCGCACTCCGCCAGCATCGTACCTGGAACACACGAGACACAGGAGCGACGCGGCAGTCAGGTGGCCCAGCATACCCACACTAGCATCAGCGGCGGCTAGCGGCGGCGGTGGCGCTGGCGGCACATTTCCCTGTCATTGTCCGCCGGCCGGTCCAGCGGCAACACACTGCTGGGGGCTGGCGCCGCCCGCGGCGAGATATGCGCGGAATATGCGCCCGGCCTCGCCGCAGATGTCCAAGCGTCGCGAGTCATCTGAGCAAGGCATTTGTCTCGCGAGCCGCTTTACTAGGACCTGCCACAGCCCGCCAGAGACCGCCATAGACTGTCAGAAGCCGGTACGGCAGCGGCCCTCAACAGGAGCCAGCTGCCATTCGACGGGCGTGCTGCGGCCGCCGGATGCCGTCGGATCTCGCGACGTGGTCGGCATCGCAGCAAAAATGAGCCCGCCGCCAGCCAGCCGGTTAAACCACAGAT